>JAWWES010000067.1:2382192-2397461 GCA_035583135.1 Lophotriccus pileatus
TTCCCGTCCCCCCCCCCCCCCCCCCCCCCGAGAAACTGCTCTTCAGCTGGGAAAATCTAAATCTGGGTTATGGCTGCTTGCCTGCTAGGAGCTCAGTGGTTTGGCTAAGCCAGGAGTTGTCCTTGCTGGCCAGGGAGACCTGCTGGGAAGCAGGAGGAAGCTCCTCCACCCCCTCCAGACCCCCCTGCAAGGCAACTTTCCACGTTGTGTCCCATCCACAGGGAGTTTGTGAAACCCAGGTGACTCCTCCAGGAGCTGGGAGATAGCTGGAATGTCCTTGCATTAGCTGAATAAGCGGGGGAAAGAATCCATTCCATGGAAATTTTGCGTTTTGGGAATTTCTGCTGAGAGGGTGAAGTTGGAGGATTTTTTTTCCCATTTAAACATATATATATATATATATATATTGGAGTTCCGGTGACTTTCCATTTCCTCATCAGCTCTCTGCGAGATGCCATTTCTGCAGGCAGTGTATGCCTTTTTTTCCCCTCAGGAAATGTTCTAATATCAATTTAATTTTGACTCTCACAACTGCATCTATTCCACGGGGAACCTGCTCTACGGCCTCGCCAAGAAAGTGGTTCCTCTTAGCTGCGAGTTCATTTTCCACTTTAAAAACATCATTCAGTCATTCCTAATGAAAGATATAATCAACTTTCAGGCTTCATGGCTTAGCTGAGCCCTTAATGGTGATGGGGAAACCATTCTGGCGATGGCTCAGCCCTTATTTCCCATGGCAGGAGTCCTGGCACCTCGCAAAGGATGGATTCCACGGAGTGAAACTGCTCCCAGAGGGATTAGAGCCAGTCCACGTGGATACAGCTCCAGGAGTTTCTCCCTTGGGATGCGTTCTGGCATCCCACGGGGATTTGCTCCTGCTCTGTCACTGTGGCTCCACAAATCCTGCAGAAGCAGATGATAAAGAATTTGGTCCAGCTTGACTTAAAACAAATTAAAAGAAGGAAAAAATGAACCCAAACAACAACAAAACCAGCAAAAACACAGTTTGTGTCCCATCTGATTGGATTTTCATGCCCACACGTCTGCTTTGCTTAAATGTTTTGGGAGTGCTGGGGGAATAGCCTCTATTTTCCATGCTCTGCCACAGAAAGGGGTTGGGTTTTTCCAGACCTTGCTGAATTCCACCACGGATACAGTTCCGCACATCCCCTGCTGTGTCCTCATCTTCCCACCCTCCGTGGAAATACAAATGGGAATAGCACCAGGAAAATAGGATCAGGTGGAAGGAGGGAGCAGTAGGAGACCTGGGAGGCACAACTTGGCTGGGCTGGTAATGGAGTAGGGTTAAACAAGGACATGGAGCACTGGAGACCCAAATGGGACCCCACGGAGCCGGGTGGATGTTAATCCAAGGAGCGTTTAGCCAGCCTTGTGGAAGAGGAGCTCTGTGCTGGTCTGGATGGAGGCAAGCCCTGGAAATCCTGGAATAGGATAGGATAGGATAGAATAGAATAGAATAGAATAGAATAGAATAGAATAGAATAGAATAGAATAGAATAGAATAGGATAGGATAGGATAGGATAGGATAGGATAGGATAGAATAATTTTGGTTGGCAAAGCCCTGGAAGATCACCGAGTCCAGCCGTTCCCCAGCACTGCCACACCCACCACTGAAACATCTCCACAAGTGCCACATCTACGTGGTTTTTGAATTCCTTCAGGAATGGGGATTCCAGCAGTGCCCTGCTGTCAGAAAACAATGCCCTGAAGGAGCACGGCACCCTCAGATGTGCCCCAGGGCAGGGGAAGGGGCTGTAGGGCTGAGCTCATCCCTCAGCCAGGGCTGGATGCTTTCTCTGCGATGGGATTTTAGGTGTCCCCCTTCCCTATTCAACCCCAGAGTAGCCTGTGAAGCACCAAAATTACAGAAATTGGGAAATAAGCAAAAACTCCAAATCCTCTGTCCCTCCCCATCCCCCTCAAAAAAAAAAAACAAAACAAAACCAAAACCAAACCCAAATAGATGAGCCAACAGAATTTTTTAATTGAAATGTGTGGGAACAAATTACCTGACAATCCAAACAGAGGCGTTTAGAACCGGCGCTCGAACTGCTCGTCCAGGAAATATTGAAGCGTCGCGACCTGACACTTCCAGGACTCACCCATAAAGCTTCTGAGGTGAAAAATTAATCCGAAGTAACGGCTTCTTCTGCTTTCCAGAAGCAGATTGGCTTTTGATAAATGCTTACACTTCCTCCATAGATCCCAGTCAACCGAGCTCAGCTTTTCCCCATTGCCTGGTGTGACTCCCTGGAGGGTTGGAATGTCCGTGGGGCTGGGCTGGGTGGTAGGGATGGCTCTGAAGTCCTGGAGCATTCCCATTCCTGCCTCCTCTCCTTTCGCTGTCCCTGTCAATCCACGTCCATCATTCCTTCCTGCAGCACTGTTGCTGCTGCCTTTTATCCCTCTGAATCTATCTCATGGGATTAGGCATGAAACGGAGGGTTGGAGCGTATAATAGCAGGGCTGTAATTACTTGATGCATACAGTGTAATTACACCGTGGTAAAGCTTTTGGATAACCTCACCACCTCCCACTAGCCCCTAGAACTGGAATTTCTCTACATTTCAGCTCTAAGGGTTACCCACATCTCCACAATTGTGGCTTTGGCTTCTTGGTCACTGTGGAAGGGTATTTTTAACACTCAGTGGCACCACTGATTTTGCACTTACACTCTAATTAATTTGCAGCCGTGAGGCCTTGGAGTTGTACGAGTGGAGCGGAAATTACGGGTGTGGGAAGTGTAGCTGGGGTGTAATCACACCGTGATTGCAGGGCAGTCACACCCCTCGTGCTCTCAGCACAGAGCCACGTTAAAGTTTTGGTGAGACCTCCCTGGGATCTGTTGGCACGGGTTTGGTTGGGCAGAGGGATCTGAGCTGTCACAGATCCCTCCATCCAAATAGGTTGGACTCATTCTCCAACTCCCTTCACTGGGGGTGAGGGGGATGGGCTCTGCTCCCAGGAAACAAGGGACAGGGAGAGAGGACAAGACCTCAAGATGTGCCAGGGGAGGTTCAGGTTGGACAGGAGTCCTCATCCCCGGAGGTGTCCAAGGAATGGACAGTTAAAGGCTGTGAAACAGCATTTCTCCTGATTCGTCCTGCTTGCAGCTTCGAGCCCATCACCCCAGCCTGGACATGGCTTGGTGGCACCACTCAGCAGACTTCACGTTCACCTTGATGAGTGATCCAAAGCTAATTGCACATTGCCATTCCCCTTCCTCCCTTAAATCCAGCCCAGCCATTTCCCTGCCTTTTGGAGCTGCTACTTGGGATACACAGACAACAACCTCCGTAACATAATGGATTTTTATTATTATTAAGCTCCCAGTGCCTGTTTCCCTGTCAGTGTAACAGGGCTAATGAAATGTCCCCACTGCTCATGGGCCTTGGGAGGACAATTTGGGCCGGTTCTCGGCCACATTTGGAAGAGGTGAAGCCCTGGTTGCTGTTATTTATTACGGATCTGGTTTACTTAGCACCGGGTTTATTGAGTCTGTCTCCCACTTGCAAACGCCGACCACAGTTCCCAGCGCTGCTCCCGGTGCCAGAGATCCTTCCTGTTGCTGCTGAGTTGCCAGCTGGACTTGTTGTGGACTCCAGCTCAGGACAGTGGGCCAGGTTCATCCCTGGTGTAACATCATTGACTTTAATTAGGCTACGCCAGGGAGGAATTTGGCCCGCTCCGTTCGCTCACTGCGCGCCCGTGCCAGGAGAAAGGCACGGCGGGTGCCAGCCTGTGACAGCCCCATTTCAGCATGGGACAAGTCCCTGCATCCCTGTCTGCTGTGGGGCACCAGAGGGCCTGATGGGGAGAGAAGGGGGAATCCAACAGCAAGCTCAATATAGGACTTCAAGTCTCATGAGGTTCCAGATTTCATCTCCCCGTCCTCTTCCCTGATTGCCTGGAGGGAAAGAAAAGCAAGAGGGGGAAAAATGGGCAGTGGAGCCTTAAATAATACAAGGCCTGACTCAAAGCTGAAGAGCTGCTGCTCTTAGACCCTCTGGATCAGACCCAATTCGCTCCTTAGCTGTTTGTAACTGTGACAGAACATGTGTTTACAAGCAAAACCTCGTCTCCTGGTGGTAGCTTACCTGGTTTACTCACAGCCCCGTGCAGGGTAATTTTGGGAGGCTCCCTCTCTCCTTGTCCCATCCCTTGCAGGGCCCTGGGTACCACAGCCTCAGCATGGCCCAGGTGGGTGACAGTCACTGCCACAGCCTCACCTTGGTCACCCCCCCAGGCAGGCACAGGACCCCTCCAACATCCCAGCCCTGCTTCCCATTGCCTCCTGCACGCTGCCCGGAGGCGGCTGCTTCCCGGGGAGAGGATTCAGCTGCCTGGTTCAAAGCAGAGGGAAAGTTTCTGTGCTGGCAGATCTGGGGCAGAGTTTGAAGAGCCTCTGTATTTTCTCCTGCTCCATCTGAAGCGAGGCACATCCAAGGATGCAGCCCCTGGCTTTCATCCTCCTCACCGCAGGCGTTGGGAGCCACTCACCTCTGAATCCGCTCTCCCGGCGCCACATTTCCTGGGGTGTTTTAGAGAGTGGCTCTGCCTTGCTAAATGCAGGAGCATTCTAAAATATCTATATATGGAATTAAGTCTGAATGCAATAAAAGTGTGGCTTTTGGTGCATTCCCCCCCAAACCCCCTCAGCCTGCTGGGATGCGCTGGGTGGGATGAGGTGGGATATGATGGGATGAGGTGATGCTGTTGGGTGCAGACAGAGGGATTTATCTGCGGCTCAGACACGCTCAGGTTTGCATCTCCCACCATTTCCTCTGCAGAGCTGCCACCCTGCTTGTTCCCAGCCCCTCTCCTCCGGGGGCTGTGAGGTCCTTTTGTACCCCTGCCTGCACGTCCCGGGTTATCTGAGGACACGGGGGGCAGGGAGCAGCAGGTTTGATGACAGCAGGGACACGCATGGAAAAGCTGTGGTGCAAACAGTTGGAAACTGATAACTAGCAGTGATGCCTTTGCCAGGAGGGGGAAAAAAAAGACTGTAAATTCACTTTGTTTTGATATTCAAATACTCCTTTCCGTGTATGTGCTAATGGGTACGCTGATATTATGGCATTATTAGAACAAAATATTCAGATGATTCCTAACAGAATTTGTGTTTCACAAGATACATGGAAATGTTGGCTTGGAAACAGGACTAATGTTAGGAGACTGTTTCTCTCAGGGGGTAATAATTGGCCCAAACAGCTCTGCAGGGCTGGAGGTTGGAGTGTGGGGTCCAGGTAACTCCTCCCAGGACAGGGCTCCAGAAATCCCTGCTAGACAAAATTCCCCTCCCCAGCATGGAAGGAGCTCTCTAAATAAAGACCAAGAGGAGCCTCCAGCCCCTCCTGCCCTCAGTCCCTCTTCTCCACATGCTTCCCAGCTTTGTGGGATATGCCAGGCTGCTTTGAGAGGACAGTTCTGCAAATGGCACAGCTGAACCTGGTTCAGCATTCCCCCGGCTCTCCTCCCAGCACCGTGGGCTCCACACCTGGATTCCTCAGCTGAGACGGGGTCAAGGCTCTTAGCTCTGCCTCCCCACTGAAATGAGCAGCAAATCAATGCAGGTCTAATAAAAGATGATTGGGAATTGCTAATAGGAGCCTGGGAGGGCAGCTCTGCCTCCTGGAGCCAAGATGAGTATGGATTTTCTCGTGCCGGGGACTGTAAATGCTTTTGAATTCCCCAGGGAGCCCCAGATGCTCACCTTCTCCCTTCACCCTCATCGTTCTCCTGCAGCCTTGAAAAAGGAGCCTGGTAAAGTCAATTAATCGGGTTAATTAGCTGGTGGTGGTGGGGAGGGCTCAGTCTGTTCCTGCTGGGTGGGAAGGAGTGAGCTGGGACAGGGTGCTGGAGGTAAGGAGCTGAACCTTGGTGAAGGGCATGGTTAGACTGGATATTGGGAAGACATTCCTTACTGTGAGGGTGGGGAGGCCCTGGCACAGGTTTCCCAGAGAAGCTGTGGCTGCTCCAGCCCTGGAAGTGTCCAAGGCAGGTTGGATGGGGCTTGGTGGAAGGTGTCTCTGCCCATGGTAGGGGACTGGAACAAGAGGAGCTTTAATGTCCCTTCCAACCCAAACCAGTCTGTGATTTTATGAGAAGGTCATCTGTCCTGCTCCTGCCCTGGACAGAGTTTGGTCCCCATCCCACAGAAAGTGTGGAGGGGCAGGGAGGGATAAATTAGGTCAGGGAATTGAAGCACCAAGTCTCTCAGTGCCTTGGTGCTGGGCTTCAGTTCTGGCTCCCGGTGGCTGCTCACTCCAGACTTGCCTTATTTATGGACTCACATCTCCCCCACTCTTCTCCCTCCAGCAGCCATGGGCTCAGCACCCTGCAGCTGCCCATCACTGATAGATCACCCTCAATAAACACACTCCTCTGCTCTGCATTCAACAGCCAAACCCCTCCTGCCCTTCATGTTGGTGCTGCTGGAGGATGATGAATGAAATCCAAGTCGGTTTGATTCATACGAGTTGTGTTCACCTTGCAGAACAGGCTGTCACCAAAAATAATAAACCTCCTTGTTTTAATGCCCGGAGAGGCTGTTGGATGAGCAGCAGGACGGGTTTAGATCCTCTTCCAAGGAAAAGGACGCTTTTGAGAAAGACGGATTGCAAGCCATGGGCTGGCTGCGCAATCGGTAAATAATAATTAGAGCCGTGTCTGGAGGCTGTGTGGGGAGCAGGGACCTGTCAGGCCATGTGTGGCACCGGTGCTCTGGACAGGACAGTTCCTGACCCGTGGCCAGTGAGGTCTAAATGATGTTGCCAAGAGCAGGGGGTTGGCAGTGAGAGGTGAAGTGACCTGTCCCTTGTCATCCAGGAGGAAAGGTGGCACTGCCCTGGGGGCCATGGCTTCCTGGGTCCTGTGAGGATGGTGACCAAGGGGGCTTTACCAGGAGAGGAAAAAACCCTGCTGGATGACTGTTTGCCCCTTGGTTTCTATAGTTCATCACTTGAATTTTTTTCTCAGCACAGCTCTTCCTTGAGCTCGTGCCTGCTTCCAGGTTTTCCCTTTGGAGTAAATGCACCAGCACAGTATCCAGTGAGGCTGTATCCTCATCTTTCCCCTTTTTGTTCAGCAGCTCAGGTCATGATGCCTGTCTCTGCACCCCTCGTGGCCTCTTGGTCCTTCTCCCTTGGGATGCTCTGCTGTCTCCTGCCTTGGGATGTGATTCCCAGAGTCCCATCCTCATCTGTGCCCAGCATTGAGGCAAAAACCTACTAATGGGGGGAAAAGTTAACCACGTTTATTGAACTGAGAAAAAGGTTGTTTTTATATCCCTTTATTGGAATATAAAGACAGCTTTTATAACCTTTTAAAGGGGCATAAAAGCAGCTTGGAGACTAGAAAGCTCGCTCCAGTAGAAGGCAGAGGAAAGGAAAGGAAAGGGAAGGGGGTGGGGCAAACAATTTGCCATGTTCTGAGGTTGGGAGCAGCCAGGGGGGTGGATGGGGCTGCTGGGACCCCAGGTCCAAGGTGATTGTGGTGTCACCTCCCCCAGGGAGGTTTGGAGCCCTTGCTGGTGTTAGCAGCCCTGGCTCTGGACTCTGACACGTTTCTCCTCTCCACAACTGCAAAGCCAGTTCCTCAGAGCCCTCCCAGGAGGGGCAGGTGTTGGACTTAATGAGCAAACCTCTTTTATTTCATATTTCTCCACGGTCTTCTGTGAATAAATATTGCTTTGGCTTCACTCCTCCTGGAACGAGGGAGGATGTAAAGCTCTGGCTTTGGAGAGAAAGTTTGCTCTGTAACTGCTCCAGCCTCTCCGGTGACACCCAACCTGTCTGGTGGGACTGTGGGGCTCCAGGGTGGACCAGCTCCCAGCCTTGGTGGCCCAGGAAGTGTTGGCTAATTTGGGATCTGGGGCTGGCACCCTCATGGATAGGGTATCCTCATTCCCTGCAGCACTTTGGGGCAAGCACCGAGGTATGCTGCAATCCCCCTCTTCCGTGGCACGGGATTCTCTGCCTCCTCGCCCATCCCAACCAGCTGTGGTTGGGATGTAGATGAAAGCAGCACCCTGAAATCCAGGAGGAGTCTCTTTCCACCTCTTGCCGAGCTCCTGAACAGTGTCCTGAAAGCATTTGGCGTTGTAGGTGGGTAAAGCCCAACCAGCTCCTGCTGGCACCCTCCTCCCGGGACGGAGCTGCATTTTCCCCACCCGGCAGAGGAGATGAGCCGTTTCCTTTCCCTTGTTCCCGCAGCGGTCGCTCTGACGCGACATTAAAAGAGGAGAGTGACCTTTCCGCCGGTCTCCAGCTCCGCGGAGGGCAGAGCTGAGCCCCCGTGCGCAGCAAGGCACAGCTGGAACCCGGAGAGCTCGCAGGGCTCGTCCCGTCCCCACAATCTCCCAAAAAATCAGCTTCCCGAGATAACGTTGTGGGGCTGGAAAGAGGACGGGAGCAGGAGCAGCTGCTTCTAATTTCGCTTCCTGGGGAGGGAGGCGATGCTGAGAGCACCCCGCATTCTCGGCACATATTTTTCATCATTATAGGCAGAAATGCCAGCGCGGTGACAGATATTAATGCAGTTCACACCGGGAGAAAATCTTCTTTCCATCAGACTCCATGTGCAGCAAGAGGGCAGTGCCATTTGCAGCCCTAGGGAGGAGGATGTGTTTGAAAGGTGATGTGTTTTTTTTACCTGGGAAGTTTTATTCCAAGACAAAGTTCTGTTTGGAGGAAGGGGCACCTGAAACCATTCCACTGGAGGTCAGGGGGTCGCTCCAAGCCCACACCACAGACCTGGGTGAAGGTGCATTTGTAGCAGTGCTGGGAATTAATCTGGATTTTGCTGTAACTCACATTCTCCTCTGCTGGCTCTGCCGTGGCTTCGTGTCACCACTGGGGTGCCAGTGCCTCATGTGGCAGTTTTGGTGACCTGGGCTCCCGTCCTGCCCCAACCCACAATGATGCTGTGAGGTTTTCATCCTTATCCCACGGAGAACTGCACCTCTTTGCACCCCTCAGCCTCCTTTTATTTGCTTATCCCACTAAATATTCATCAGTAACATTTAAGACAAAGGAAAGAGATAATTACAAGGGGAGAGTTTTTTTGCAGTATTAAAGGTTAACAGAATTCTTGGCATTTGTGCCTTGTCGATCTCCATGTAATTATGCTCATTTCCCAGAATTCAGAGGCGACTGTGCCTGTTAACGCTCGAAGATGGTACCCCGGGAATTAAATTTATGAGATCATTTCTCAAAATCTCCAGATTCAAACCGAGCATCTTGCTTAATGGCACCACTACTATTAATATTATTCTTGGAATGCAGGGAGCTGTGAGGGTCAGAGGACCAGTGGCAAAACTCAGATTGATCCAGGCAGACAAGCAAAGAGCCTGGATTTTTTTATTTTCCTGAGGAATGTACTCGTGCAATTTGGCAACTTCAGGGAAGCACGTTGGGTGTTGCAAAAGTGCTGTTTGAGGTAAAAAAAGCCGCTTTTTTTGTAAAAAAAAGCCTGTTTTGTAGGGACAGAGTGGCTTTCTGGTAGGAAAGGGTTTGTTTTGGGGGGCAAACTGAGCTGGAGGGGGGAGATGTGGTGATGGGCCAGCACCAACCAAGGACATTTATCTTTTTGTTTCTCCTTGCAGTTTGGGATGTGTGTGTGAGATCCATGTGGGCTGGGGAAGGCTTGGCTCAGTGTGCTTTGTTTGGGAGCATCCCAGGAGAAGGCACAGCAACTCTTGGAGCTGCTTCTCCAAAGGGTTATCCAGGGCAGGGCCTCAGGGGGGTAGTCTTGTGTTTTCACATTTGAGGGAGCTGTGCTGGAGCCCCCAAACATCCATGGTGAGACCTGAGCAGTGTCTGGCTTTGCTTTTCAGCCTATTCAGCTTTTTGCCTTCTCACTTACTGCTGGATTGGGTTTTGGAGCTCTGGTTTAATGTCACACTCTTATAAAATGCTGTTAGATGGTTAATGGCATGGTTTTATCCCACGTCATCAGCTCTCCCTGGCACCTGAGCTGTGCTGATCAAACTCTGCTGTGGATGCAGAGGGAGTGCATAGGGTATGTTTTTGGGTGTTAATACAGTGCCATAACCTCATAAAACCCCCTAAGAAACAGATTTATGTAAAACTAGTATTGATTTGTACCAAGGATCAATCCCAGTTCATAATTCTCACTGTGCCAGCGTGGCTTGGTGGAACCTTGATCATTGTTTCAACTCTCTGTGTGGATGTTTGATATTAAGACTGGAGGCACAGAGGTGTTGATTCTTGAATACGTGTATTGTGTTGGCTGGGCTGTTGGAAAAGGCCCAAACACTGAGGACTGTGGGAGGAAGAAGTAATCTTAGGGGCAAAGCCAGGCCTGGAGGGGTGCTGTGCCTCCTCCTGATCTTGTGTCCAAGCTGCAGCACTGCCTGGCCCATCTGGAGTGTTCAAAGGATCACAGGATGGTTTGCATTGGAAGGGACCTTAAACCTCGTCTAGTTCCACCCCTTGCCATGGGCAGGGACACCTTCCACTGGATCACGTTGCTCCAAACCTTGTCCAACCTGGCCTTGAACACTTCCAGGGGTGGGATGTTCAGCATCCTTGAGGATGCTGCCGTGCATCTCTGTGTTTTAGGGCTGGCAGTGCTGGGGCGGGGGGGGTATTTTGGCTTTCCTTTTCCTCTGCTGGTGCATTCTCAGTTACCTATTGAGTTGTTGCAGGGTGATAAATCCCATGCTGGGTTTGCAGCACCAGCTTGGGACAGATCTGCAACCTTTGTCAGGGCTTTGCAGCTCAGCCAGGGGCGCCCTGGAAGGAGTTAACTGGTGCTTGAAAATTCCGAAGTCCCTGAGCACGATGAGAGCAAGCGACAAACCCAAGCCCAGCAGTTTTTTAAAGGGCAAACAAAATGTTCCTTTTTTACTGCGAGGCTCTTGGTGCAAAGTGCAGGCAGAGCAGGGCAGCGGATCCCAGCGTGGCTGTAGGGGGAAGGCTCCCAAAAGCACATTTTATTGAAATTTAATAGGCTGGTTACTGTAAGTTTATCTAAACCGCAGTTAAATATTAACAGCATCTCTAGCAGGGATTAATGGGGTCTCCTGCGCTGTTTTTTAAACACCGTGAAGTGCCGGGACTCACTGCTGCTTCCAGTGCGAGGGACCGAGGGCTGAGCGCCCATGAGGATGCTGCTTGCATTCCAAAAACTGCCCTAGAAACAGCCCCGAACCGGCGATTTCTCCAGCTCGGAGCAGGGAATGCCTTTGGGGCGAGAAGGGCTCAAAATGGCTCCGGCCAAGTAAGGCTCCTAATCATTGTTTCTTAATTGGGGCCACCGTTAACGAGGGGATAAATGAGGCAGTGAGCGGAGCTGGAACCCACGTCCTTTGTGGCTTTGAATGGTTGTAGACATGGAGGGCTCAGCTATTCAGGAAAAGCTCCCCCGGACTCGTGTGTCATTCACCTGACTAATGCCAAGAAAATTAAGCACTTTTTGTGCAACTCTGAGCTTATTGGAGAATAATGTGGTATGCGATAGCACGGCTGGGGTTAGAAAATCATGTTTTCATTTGGAAGGAACGAAAATGTCTCGAGCATAAATTATGTTTCTGATCATATTTGGCCGTTTCAGATTAAAAATAAATTTCCACTCTGGGGTTATAGATTGCTATCTATCAGCTTCCTGAAAAGGGAAAAAAAGGAATTAAAAGAGAAATCTGGCTGTACAAATTGCCTTGCTATGACCTACTTATTGGAAGGAGGTGGTGTTTGGGTTTTTTTTTTGTTCTCTAGGAATGAAATCTGTTGGTGTGGGGAGGTGTAGGATTGTATGGATTTGTAGGGTTTGTAGGGAAATATATGGGCGCAGGTGGATGAGAGGATCTTGAACTTAACATGTTAAGTGAAATAGGTGGGAGAATTGTGTTAGATGTTTCTGAGAAAGCAGGAAGAAATGCCGCAATGGTGTTGTTTTACTTGACTGAAGAACTTTAACTGCAAATTTGCATCTGGTTATCGGCCTTTGGGGCCACTCAGATCTGCAGATTAGCTGCTTAAGGCTTGGGTTTGCTGAAAAAGCCTGAGAGTGGGGCAGTGCTTGCTGAAGGGTCCTTGGAGAAGGAGCTGGGGACCTTTGCAACAAGCCAAAATTCCATAGTTCTTCCTCGTGGGACATTTTTGGGACTGACCTCTGCCTGTAAGCCTCCCCATCCCCAAGATGCTCCTTTGGGAAGCAAACCCACGGGGTCTCTCTCTTTCTAACCCCTTCTCCATCCATGCTTTCCTCATCCTCCCTGCCAGCTCCCATCTCCCGGGGGGTGGAAACCTTCCCCTTGGCTCCATCCTCGCCGCTGCATCCCCTCCCACCCAGCCAGCCCTTTGCTGCTTCTGCCGCCCTGTTTGTGGTCTCTGCCAGGAGAGGGGGGCCTTTAGCCTTGCTGGGAAGGAGGAGGTTGAGGAGATGGATACGGAGATAAATATACACCTCGAGTGTGCCTGTGCTTTGCTCGTTCTCTGTTTGTCTCCTGCCTGTTGCTCGCAGTGAAAAAAAAATATAAAAAAGGAAAAAAAAGAGACTTTTACCTAAGTAGGAAGAAAGGGAAGGAGCTGAAAGCAAGAGGCTGTTTGGTGCTCAGATGGGCTCAGCCCGTGTGCGGCAAACTCTGCTGCTGCTGTGGTCAAAACCCAGCGAAGGAAAAAAGACTCTCTCATCCCCAGAGGAGGCTACAAAGCTCTCTTTCTCTCGCTGCTGAACCTTCACAGCTGGACTCAGTTGCTGGCTCCTCTGCTGCTGGAGCAACTGAATTATTTAAAGGAACCTTGATTTGGTTTTCTCTTTGCTGTTTTGCCGCTGTTGTGTTTATTGTCTATAGATATTTTTATAGTCCGAAGCAATTACAGCTGTCAGGAAAGAGACGAGCTGTGACAGGCTGATTTATATGTACATTGTATGTATGCAAGAGAGGGAGGCAGACCAGGGATTCTGCTGGGCTTTAGTATGCAGGAGCACATTGGATGTAAATTCCTTGGGATTTTCAAACAATGCTAATGATGATCTAACAGTGGGCCAAATTCGGCCCTGGCAAGGGCTGAAACAGCTCAGCAGGTCACGTTCTGCCCCAGCCTCGAACACTTTCGGTGCAGGAAGGTGTTTTTTTCTCGTGATTTAAGATGCTCCTGGAGATCCAGGCCTGAATTCCGTGTTAAAAGGTTAACTGGCTGTGGTTATTGGAATCCCTCTGGTTTTGCTGACACAAGAGATGGTCTCTGCCCATCCAAAGGAGCGGCCTCACAAAGAGCAAGCTCTTGTGTGATGGTCCTGTAGGTATCGCAGCAGGGCCCCGATCCTTCCCGAGGTCTGGGATGCTGCAGCAATCAGCAGGAGTGGTGGGTTTTATTCTCTGCTGGCTTGTGCACCCTGGTGCAATCCCACAACCCTGCACAAAGGCTCTCCCCCTGCCTCTGCTGCTCTGTCTTTATGCAGTGAGGTTTCAGAGACCCCTCCTGTGTAATTTGTGGCGCCCAAAGGATGTGCTGAATGCAGCGCTCACCCTTCCCCTGCCAGATCAGCCAGCGTAGTTCACTGCAGGGATTCAACTCCTTCAGCCAAGGGCTGGGGAAAGCTGCTGTTTCCTCTGGGAAAACACAGGGCTCGAGGCAGCACGTCCCACCAGCGCTAAATTCAAGGAGCAGAGAACCTTCAGACAAGGAAAAAGTAGAGAGACTTGCAGAGCAATCCCCTTCTCGTATGACCCTTCAGCACACACAATAATAATAAAGCTTTATTTGATGGAGTGTTTCCTCTGCCCAGCACAGCTCATAATGTTTTAGAGATTAAATAGCACAGTTAGTGAATTAAGCAGTAGTTTACAGGAGATTCGGAGACTCCAGGGATTAGTAACGGGCTATGGATCCTTTCACATCTAGGTCACCAGTTTGAATCCAGCTCAGGTTGGCAGCGAACTCAAAAACAACAAACCCCCCACACACACATTTGGTGCCGTGTAAAAGCTGCTGAGCGCTCGGTGGGGAATGGAGGGAGGATTTTTGGATAAGGCAAAGCAGAGGAGTCACTGGGGAGAGCAAGTTGGGGAGCCTAGTTGTCCCCCAGGGCTGGGCTGCTGCAGCTGAGGGGCTTTGAGGGGTGCAGCACCCTGAAAGCTGTGGTTTGACTGCTGGCTCCAGGACTCTGTGCTCTGAGGATGCTCCCCAGCACCTTTTTTTACCAGCATGGAACTGTGCCTGGAAATATTAATGTGTTTAGCCACTAGTGGAGGGAAGGTGGAATTACTCGCCATAAGCAAATGTGATATTTGTTAAATTATGAGCTGATAAAAAGTACTCGGGGACTGTGCTGGTGGTTGGGGAGGAATTTGCCACTTAAGCTCACGCTGTGCTCACAAGGTGCAGGGGACCAGAAGGACACGCTCCTGCCTCTCCTCACCATCACCTGGCTTGGGGAGGAAGGGGGGATGTCATCCCGTGCCTCAGTTTCCCCTCCTGCGCGCTGGCTTTGCCGCCCGGGATGGGGAAGGTGCGGAGGTGGAGGAGGGCAAATGGGACAGTGCTGCGGGGTGCAGGTAAGCGCGGAGGGAGAGAGGAAAAAGCGCGGGGAGGGGGTCCTTAACATCTCCCCCCCCAAAAGAGCGCGGCGCGGCGGGGGTTAAACGCGTGTGTGTCCTCCGTGCGCATCCCGCCCCGCTGCCTCCCGCCCGCCCGTGTGCGGGGCTCGGGGCGTGCGGGAGCCGAGGCGCCGGGCAGCGCTGGAGCCGCTGCCATGACAACCCCGGGGATGCTGCCGGCCGGGGCCGGGGTGCTGCTGCCGCCGCCGCCCCCCCGCGCCCCCCCCGCCCGCCGCTGAGCCCAGCCGGGGGCTCCGGCAGCCTGACAGCCCCGCGCTCTGCATCCCGCCGTCCTCTCATCCCCAGCCTGCATCCCGACATCCTGCATCCCGCCTGGATCGGCCCCCCGACAGCGGGGCGGGAGGAGAGGAGCAGCAGGGCATCCCGGAGGCTTTTGCCCGCCGTGCCTTCTTGCGCCTGGACACCTTTGCTAGCTCGCCTCGGGGGTGTTTTTTGGGGTTTTTACTGGTTTTTGGACTGCCCCCGTCTCGGGACAAGCGTGCGGGAGTGGGGTACAGCCGGGCCCCCCCGGCGCCTCTTCGCCCAAGTGAGCCTCGGACTGCTGCCCGAAGAACCGGCTCGCCCAGCACCTTTGCCACTTCTCCTCCTCCTCTTCCTCCTCCTCCCCTTGGCCCTCCCGTCCTCCTCCCTCGCCCGAGGACAGCGGGACTCCCTCCGATG
>JAWWES010000067.1:2397773-2437350 GCA_035583135.1 Lophotriccus pileatus
AACGTGACGGTGCGGCAAGGGGAGAGCGCCACGCTCAGGTAGGAGCAGCTGGACCGGGGCCTCGGGGGGCTTTGGGGAGGGGGTCTCGGTTGCGTGGTGACTTCGGGGACGTGACTCAGTTTCCCCACGGGGGATGCGTCGTGTCGGTTGGCGACACAGGACGCAGCGAGCCGAGAGGTTGGAGTGCCAGCGGACTGGGCTTGGGCTCAGCCCCCACAGTTGTCGCCGGGAAAGTTACTGGGGGATAAAAAACGGGGGAGTGTGTTTCCCTTTTGGCCCCCTGCCCCACAGCGGAGCGAGGCAGGGGCTCAATCCCTGCTGTCGGTATCGTGGCTCAGGCACTTTGGCCGTGTACGGTGTGGATAAATCCTGCTCTGCTCCAGGGGTGCGGCACTGGGGGTGCCTTCCTGCGTGTCAGACCACCCCAGCCTGGGGAAAGGGGGAGTTGTTGACCATCCCCCCGGTGTGGTTTTGGTTCTTTTCCTCACGTTCAGACCTGCTGGGACAGGGAAGCGCAGGACGGGGCTGGCTCCTGGCAGGTGGATGCTCCGCTCCTTAAAACCCGCCTCGCTCCAGAGGCAGGGCGTTGATGCTCCCCGCCGGCATTAACTCCTTGGGGAGGGGGGAGATGTGGGGCTGGGCATCCCCCCGGGGTCCTGTCGCCCGCAGCAGCGACCCGGGGGGCGCGGGGGCTGCCAAGGAATCCGTAATTCTGATCAGCGTAACTTCTGGGACGTCTGATGCCCAGACGCTCGTCCCCGTCCTCGCGGCAGATGGGCGCAGTCATCCCAGAGGATGTTTGATAGGGACGTTAAAAATCAAAAGGCAGGTTTTAATTGCAGCGCTGGGAAGCGGCGCTTGCAACTCCGGCGTGTGCTCGGGAGCGACTTCCCTCCCCCGGAGCGATGCATAGGTGACACCGACATCTGCGGGGCCAGCTGGGCGTGTGCGGTGACACCGCGCTCCTGCTTCACGCCAGCCGGTGGAGCGGGGCCAAACCAGGGCAGGGAAAAAACGCCTCAGAAGGAATTTCGGCAGGAATTTTCCTACAATTCCATCGGTTGCAGCCGAGTCTCTCGTGTGTGTGTGTGTTCCCCACAACCCTTGTGTCTTCCCGGGAGGGAGGGAGCTGCCATGTGGCCGTTCCTCTGGATTTGTCTTGCGTCATGGCACGACTGGGCAAAGGGGCTGGAAAACCGGTGGCCGAGGGTGAAGGATGGAGTGTCTCGCTTAGGCATTTGCCTCACTGAGCTTGGTTTAAAAAAGTAGCAGCTACTTTTCTTTCCTGAATCACTTTGTTCTCCCAAGTGCTGAAAATCCTACAGATGCTGCCATGGGGGGATCAGAGGGGGAAGGGGTTGGGTTACTGGGGGTCTGGGCAGCAAAATACGTATTTGGGGGTGGCAGCAGCAGGGTGGGTGCTCTGCAAAGTTCCTGGAAGAGGCTCTGGTGGGGGCCTGCACAGGGTTTCAGGCACAGATTGAGGATCTCGGTCTGCACCATGGACCAAGGTGCTCTGCCCTGGCATCGGGTGGTCTCCCAGTGTCAGTGGAGAACAAAGGGAAGCTGGGGTGAGTCAGCAGGAGGGATTCTTGCCTTCTGACTGGGAGGTTTGGTGGGAAAGGGAACAAATCCTGTCCCTGGGAGGTGGCTCTGGGGAGGGAGGGCAGCAATGTGGTATCACTCCAGGGCTGCCATAGTCACATCGCAGTTGAGCTGGGAAGCTGGTCTGGTGGCAAGGGGTGTCTGTGTCCCTTGGCAGGTGCCTCATCCATACAAACCTCAGGAGACAGGCTTGGGATGCACAGACTGTGCGGATGCCATTCCCACTGTGCAGATGATATTCCTGCTGTTCTGCCCTAGAGCAGGCATTGCTCTTGGAAATTAATGGCTTGCTGCTGCTGCCGGCTCGGCACTGCCTTGGTGACAGAGAGATGGAGGAGTGTGTTTTGCCTTGGAATTTTGGGGTGTTTTCCTGCTGGTTTGAGGTGGGAGCAGTTAGCCTGGCAGGCAGTGGGGGCATTACTGCATCCCCTGCTCGGTCCCAGTCATGCTGTGCTGTGGCAGGAGCTGGGAGGAAGATGACCATGTGAAAACCAGTGGAAATCAAGGAGGAATGAATCTTCCTGCCTGCTCCCCTCCCAGCCCGGCGCACCCATCGATCTGTTGTGGAGGAGTTAACTTGTGCAGAATAGCAATGCTGCTACAAAGGCTTCAGCAGACCCCAACGATGCTCCTGGCCACCTCCTGCCCAGCCCTGCACGGGTGGCAGTCAGGGAAGTGGGGGGGGGAGGAATCAGGTCTAATCCAATCCTGCTCATTTCCATGCAAGGTGGGAGGATGGGGAGTTGCAGCCAAGAATTTGGAAGGAGAGAGATGTTTCTAGAGGTCCCTTCTTGTTTTGTCACAGATGACAAAAGGGACAGCAAGCTGAAAACCCAGCAGCAGAAGTTGCTGCTTCTCCGAAGCACTTGGAAAGTCCTGTCCCCCCCCTTTTCCCAAGGGAGAGAGCTTGGCTGTTGGAAGTAGATTATTTTATCGGGGTGGCAGGTGCTGAGGAGCCCAAGCTGCTGTCAAGCAGTGGTGCCCTGCCAAGAGGCTCTTTTCAGCTCTGTCCCTCCCAGCAGAGTGAATTCAGTGCTGGAAAAGAAGCTGGATTGAAGGCTGCAAGGAGACTTCTCCATGATAAAGGGCACAGGCTTTGCTCCGTGCAATCTGCTGAAGGGAATCAATTTAGGACCAGAGTCACCGGAGATGTTTCTGTCTGTCTCATGGTGTGTCTGCTGCGGGGTACAGCACTTTAGATCAGTGTATTAAATTTAAATCCATGCTTAGATGTCGGGTTAAAGCTACTGTCTGGGATAAGAGGGGCAGGATTTGCTCCTGGACGCAGCAAAATCTGCGGGAATAAGGGAAAGGTTTGAGGGTGTTGGGACAAACAGCTTGGTGTTTTTACTGATGGGTGTGTTGGTGCCTTGATCTTGGGGTTACACCGAGGGCTTGTGTGCAAGTGAAGGTGAGAGCTGTCTGTCCTGCTGGATCTCAGAAGGCCACATCCTGAGGATGAGGCTGATCTTCATCCCTTCCCACCATGGCCAGGCAGCATCTGCCCAGCAATAGCAAGTGGTTCATGCTGGAGAAGACCCATCCCGAGCTTCCACCCAGTGCTTGAACTGAGTCCAGGCACTGCTGAGACCTTTGGAGCAGCTCTCTCGGCACCAAAACAAATGGCTTGATTATGATTTCACTTTAATTGGCATCAGTCAGCGCTTTCCATGGCGAGGCTCTGATGTTCCCTTCAGCAGCACAGGCGCCTGAGTGGTGCCCTCCCGAATTCACTGGTGCCCCCCAAATTCACCTCTGAATTCAGAGATGCCCCAGGCAGAATATGAACAGACCTGGCTGTAGGATGGAGGCCACTTTCACAGGCTCCTCTATATATCTCCTCTGGCTTTCTTGGCAGGGTTGATGCGACGCCTTCATTTGTTCCCCCCTTTGATTCCAACGCTAAAAGTCAAATCTGCGTTAAACATGAGTCAAAGCTTTTTTTAACCCTGATGTTTCCCATGGTTTCCACTCAGGCTTTGAAAAGGGTTGTGTGCTTTACCACTGAGCTCTGCCATGGTTTACCTAAGCCTGCTTTGCAAATTTATTTGGCCCCTGTTGTGTGCTTGAAATAATTTTCGAGACGTGATAACTTGGCTGTGAAACAAAACAAAATCAAGCATGTTTGTTTGATGGGTGCAAACAGAAAGTGCTTGTTTGCTAAGCAGAAAAGATTATTTTTCAGAGATGGGTCTGTTTTCTGTGACTCTTTGCTGCCCCATCTTTCCCCCTTTATTCACAGGAGTTTCCCTTTTTTGTGTTTTTATTGTGTAATATGAGAAGTATGGATGGTCTCCAGTGGATAAGTGTGGTGTGTTCCAGCACCCAGGTCCTGGGAGAGCCCCAGTGTATCCCCCCATGCTGATGCAGTGCTGCTCCTGCCAGGCCTTGAGTGAGGATGATTCTCTGCTGAGGTTTTGGGCAGCTGCTTTTGTGGTTTGCAGTCGATGAGAGCAGAAATCCCGCTGGGAGTCAGGGAAACCCACTCCGGGCTCTCTGTCCCCGGGAAAGCCGTGCTTGCCGTCGTGTAGCCTTGGGGCTGAGTCATGGGGGGCTCACGGGGCACTGCCCAGAGCAGGGCTGGGCTCCTGGAGTGAGTGAGAAAAGCCAGACAGGGCAGAGGCTGTTCATGAGAGGGTCCAGCCCTGATTGCTAAACCTCTTTGGTGCCTGCACAGCCCTGTGTCCGTTTTGCGCCAGGCTCCCACTCCCACTTTCCAGCTGCAATAACCCCAGAAGGGAGTGTTGTTTGTCCACCCTGTCCCACCCACCAGCACCCAGAGAACACTCCAGGTTTTGTATTCCCATCTCCTGCCCTCCCTGGCCAACTCCCCTATCCTTGCACAACCACCAAATTCCTTATTACTGGGTCAGTGCTCACATCCCTCCCCAGGGCTCAGACCTGTGACATGCTGCTCCCAGGAAAAAGTCATCCCACTCCGATGCTCTCCAAGCAGTTTTCATCCTGCTACAATTGTTTATTTCAGACCCTGAAGCTCCTGGTTGCTTCACTGCTTGTTTCCCAATTCCCTGCCTACTTCCCATGTCCACACTGGGTGAAGAAGGGGCAGAGCAAGTTCTCCTGCGTCTGTGCCCTTACAGTGCACAGTACCACTTCACCCTTGCCTCTCTCCTCTTCCCATTGCTGCTGGGTCCTCCTTTCTGGTCAGGGTTTTCCTCCCACATTCCTGGGGATGCTCCCTGGGAGGAGCTGCCGGAGCCCCACGTGCGACGCTCGCGGCGGTTTGAGGCTCACGAGCCGATTGCTTTGCTGGCGATGGCATGTTTTTGAAAGAGGAGTTTATTACTAAAGTGACATGTCAGCAAATCTCTGCCACCTCTCTCCCATCTCTGAGATGGAATCAGCTTAAAGTGGGGGGAAAAAAAATTGTCATATGCATGGATTATTCTTTTTTTTTTTTTTTTCTTCCTGAGTGCAATTTCCATCCGAGATGAGACAAGCTCCTGATTGCTGTGCCAGAGGAGGGTTTCCCTTTATAGCTCTCCTGGTAGAGCTGCTGCCTCTGGTTCACTGGAGCTGTCTGGGCTGGGGGCTCCTAGGGGACAAACATGCTTTTCTGGAGCTGTCATCTCCGTCCTGGGTTGAGCATCTCTGGTCTCTCAGCTCTGGGAAGATTTAAGTCGAACAGACTTGTACCCTGCTCCTCTGGGATGGGGAGGGGTGAGGAGGAGGGGAGGTCAGCAGCCTCGCAGGTGACAGCTGACCAGTGGTGTTTTGCTGGGGTGGTGTTTCTAATTGTTGAGGCAGGATTGGGAAATAGATGTTCGGTTCTTAGCCCTGCTGTCGGCTCCTCGTGTGACGTGTGGTGCCCTCCCAGGTCCTATAAATGTCTTGATTCGTGTATGGCAATTGCAACACTTCCTTTCTCTGCCTCTGTGAGTCATCTGCTTGCGTTGCAGTCTTTTTGTGGCAGGATGCATCCCTCTGGAAGGAAAATGCTAAGAATGTCCTCCTGGAGGGCACCAGAGGTGTCCACCCGTGTCCTGCCCTTGCCTGGGGTTTGAAGAGGCTGCTGGGAGCATTTTTCAGTTGGAGGTGCCAGGGAATTGTCATGTCAGGGGTACCTGGGGTACTGCAGAGCTGCTTGGTAGGAGCAGAAGCAAAATCAGGGATACTGGGACCAGCGAAAGGGATGCCACTGTGGGGCTGCTCACAGCCCCAAACTCTGCTGAGAAACTGCCTCACCATAACCATCAGCTAATCTAAGCACTTATGGGTGCCAGACCAAGGGATGGAACCTGAACTCCTCACTAGTCCTCGGCCATCCTGATGTGCTGTCCTTGTGCCACCCTGGCAGAGTGCCTTGGGCACGGGCACAGCACCGCTGGCATTGCACATCATGAAATGGCAGCTCCATGTGGCTGTTAACCACAGGGGGGTTGGGCATCTGGGTCTTCAACTTGCCCAAGTCCCTGTCACTTCTGTTGGCTTAGCTGGAGTTACTTCAATTTATGCTGTTGGCAAAATCCTTCTCTTAATCAAACAGAGTTGTTTCTCGTCTCCCCAGACCCACTGAAACCTGCCACTCTGAGCTCAGACACCCTTCAGGAGGCAAGAGGAAAAAGTCAGGAAGGAGAACTAATCTACGACTACATCGGTGGGAGCCTGGGCTAATAGAAATTGTAATGAGAATCCAGAGCCAAACAAACAGGCAAATGGGGAAATGCAATCCCACCGATGCGATGGAGATTTATACCGGCAAAGGGGCTGATCCAGCGCTCATTAATGTCACCACAAGTCTTTATCCCAACTGTAATGGACTGTGGATCAGGTTGGAAGGCAGCATTTCAGTCTTGTTACAAAATATACAAACTGTGAAGGGGTTGTGTGTGGAATAGCAATGTGGAACTCCTTCTCCGAAGGGTTTGCTCGCTGTTGCACGCGGCACCTTTGCAAAGCAAATGGGAAATACCTTCTGCTCTCCCTGGGTTTAGTTTTCCGAGGTGCAAAGCTGTGAAGGAGCCAAGTCTGAGACTTGGGCTTGGCTGTCTCGATGCTGCAGCGTCTGCTGAACCGCCAACAGCGTCTTAATCATGAGTATATTAAAAATCCTGGTTAAAATAAGGATTCTTCAGCTGGTGGGGAGCAGTGTTGGCTGTCACCACCTCAGCCACGCTGGGAAACAGTCCTTAGTTTATATGCAAAGTGAGGAGGCAGATGGGTGGGTATGGAAAAGCTGAAGGCAAACTTGACTTTGCAGCTGGGTTCCCCCCTGGGAAAAACAGTGGCAGGGAGATGGAGACAAGGTCTGGGAAGCTTGAGCGTGCTCTGGAGGTGGGGACACCTTTGGGGAGAGTGCTGGGTGGGAAAGGACACCAAGGGTCAAACAGGAGACGAGCGAGTCCAGCTCTGCATGTCAATGAGGACAAAGTAAATAAGGGATAAAACCACCTTCCAACAGGAGCAGCTGGTGAAATATCACAGGGTTTTTTTCCCAGAGATGGGAGATTTTGACCGGCTCTGTGCCTGCAACCATAAATGGCTCTGACACCTGTGTCTGTTTTATCAGACACATGCAGAGCCCCGGCCATGATCCAAACATTCATTACTTGGGATTTTCGAGTCTTTTTTTTTTTTTTCCCCCTTTTTTTTATTTTCATGGTGGGATCATTATTTTCCCAGCTTCACATCCTCAGTTCAGCAAAACCAGCCTGTTTTTCAGCCTCATGGTTTTTACACATCTCTAATAAGAAGCATGAGAGGAAGCTGTTGAGAAAAGCAAACTCTCAAAGGTATGAAGGGAGAGCAGGGCAGCTCCAGGCTCAGAGCCACTTCCAAATCTCAGGATACTTTGTACCTACAGATAGGCACAGCAGTGATATTTCAAGGCATGTTTGTGTTCTTACCCCTAAATCCTCCAGATTCAGTCAGTTCTATCTGTAGAACTTTATTCCTTAAAATAACCTTAAAAAAATAAATGCCTCCCTTTTTCTCTCTTAAAGTCCAGTAGAAAGCTCTTGATGAGCTCAAAGGAAGGGTGACCTAGGTGGAAGTTCAGGGAAATATTTCCCAAGTCCCTTTTCTTCCACTGCAATTCAGGAGGAGCTGGGAGAGCACCTGCTTCTACTTCTATTCCAAAATTTCAGGCTTGTATAATTAGTTACATAAGAAAATACTTTTTTTTTTTTATTATTTCAAACCCAGATATTTTTGTTAAGCAATCTATTTCTTACTTGTGTACCTAGTCTGGAAAGGATTTGACTTAGAATTCCCTTGTTGGGAAAAGGGGCAGGTTTGGGTTTGCTTGGAAAAACAGTATTTCTTCCCTTTTATCTGAGTTCGAGTTCAATGAAGCATCTTGTCAAATGTTACAGGAAGTTCCCTGACTAAGCTAAAGCAAGATTTTGGGTTTAAAGGTGTCTTTTAGAAAATAGTGAGATTTTGATTTCGTTCAGTCTCAAAGGGAAGGACTTCTGGACCCACAGAATTTCTCTTCAGCTGAAAATAAATCTCTCCCTGCTCACCTCTGAACTGCTTTACGTTTTGAGGTCAATTTATCCATCACACCTCGTCCCTCCTATTGCTTTCTACTACTCTGAGGAGCTGTTCTGCTTTGAGTGAGACAAAGCTCAAACTGAACGGTGTTTCCCAAGGCCAAATTTCCAGCTGGCCAAGGCACTGTGACCCTGTTTGCTCAGCAAACTTGTACAGTGTGGCAGGCAGGGCAAAACGTGGCAGTGTTGGGAGGGAGCAGTTTGGAGGTGCCCTGATGGGGGCTGTGTGTGTGTAAGGGATGTGATTTAGTCCTCTGCAAACACGAGGAGACAAAGGTGCCTGTTGGTCTTGACTTGTGTACTCGTGGAATTAAACCCTCTTCCCTCTCTCTCGTTCTTTGGCAGGGTAGGACATGAGGGTCGGTCTCTTCTCCCAGGTAGCAAGTGATAGAACAAGAGGGAACGGCCTCAAGTTGCACCAGAGGAGGTTTAGGTTGAATATTAATAAACATTTCTGTACCAAAAAAGGTTTTCAAGCCCTGGCACAGCTGCCCAGGGCAGTGGTGGAGTCACCATCCCTGGAGGGGTCTAAAAGACATGCAGATGTCACCCTTGGGAACACACCTTGGCAGCGCTGGGGGATGGTTGGACTCGATGGCCTTGTCCAACCTAAACAGTTCTGTGGTCAGAGGGTCAAAATCCCGTCTTGGGTTGTTATTGCTTCGTCATGGAGGCGGTTGGTCGAGGGAGACGCCGTCACTGGTGCGTGTCAGCTGGGCTCCTAAATTTCTCTGGTTGTCCTTGTCTCCCAGAGGGTGGCAGCTGCAATTTCCTTGCTGGTTCCAAGCCAGCAGTGTGCAGACTGTTGACGTTGTTTAGCAGACACGGGGCCTTCACCTCAGACACCTCCGTGAGTCTGGAAACAGCACACGAGACATTTTTGGCCATCTTGGTGACCTCTATTTATTCAAAGTAATCTAAACTACTGAAGTTGTTCGGGCAAGGACTGAAGAGATCACAGGGTGATAAACATGCTCTTGGTCCTTCTAGAAAAGACTGAAGGTTTGGTGGCAGGAACTTGGAGGAATTTCACCCACCTTGAGAGGGGATCGGCCCTCTGGGGTCGGTGGGAGTTGCAGGATGATTCCCTTGCAGGTTTGGTGGCCAGGAAAGGAGAGAAGGTGCAGGTGATGCCCTGAGCTTTGCCACAGGGGGCTTTGCCACCCACGGTGGGAAGGGAGTTTGAAATCCTGCTGAGAGGCACCGCGGGGCTGCCGGATGAGCGCGATGGGGAGATGTCAACTCTTCCTCTCAGCTTCCCTTTGCGGCGCCAACTGTCAGTAATTTAACTAACGTTTTGTAAATAAATGTGGCACTCGGACAGCTGTCACCGCGCCTGTTATAAACACTCCCTTTGTCACTAAAAGCTGGCAGCACCGCTCCGTTTCCCCTGCAAATGCAGCTCCCACTGCCAGTTAGCTCCCGAAGCCAGGGCTGTCAAGGAATCACATGCCGGGCGGTGGCCGCGGCTTCGCGCAGGGAGCCCGGCCGGGCCGTGCCAGGGCCTGGTGCGAAGGCAGCTTTTGCAGCTCAGGAATAAATCAGTGGCCTGGGCAGCGGGCAAGGAAAGCCATCTGAGCGTGGCCGCAGGGCTGGTGGGTTCCCAGCCAGGAGCCCGGGCGGTCCAGCTGCAGTGCCGGTGGTGGCACTGGTTCCGCTGCCATCTCATCCCAGCTCCGTGGGAAGCACAGACAGGATGAGGTGGGGAGCTCAGCCAGACCCAGCATCTGATGTGCCAAGGGAGCAATTTGGCACTGGCACCGCGAGTGCTTTTCATTTTGAGCAACCTGGGCTAGTGGAAGGTGTCCCTGCCCATGGCTGGGGGTGGAACGAGATGAGCTTTAAGGTCGCTTCCAACCCAAACCGTTCTGGGATTCTATGAAGAATGGGCTTCTTGCTCATCAGGCTTTGGTTTCAGTACATTTAGTGTCTGTGGAACTGGTGGGATTTGAGTGGTGATATCTGCCCTCTGCCCATCAGTCTTGCTCAGCACACTTGTCCTATTAGGAACATATTCCACACCTTCACACAGTCTGGATGTGTCTCCTCCTAATAAGCAGGACTGGCAGAGGTTGCCCAGAGAAGCTGTGGCTGTCCCATCCATGAAAGTGTCCAAGGCAAGGTTGGACAGGGTTTGGAGCAACCTGGTCTGTTGGAAAACATCCCTGCTCATGGCAGGGGGGTTGAATGACATGAACTTTAAGGTTTCTTCCAACCCAAACCAGTCTGTGATTGTCTGAACTGACTGGAGAAGGGATGCTGTTCCCTTTCTCCTTGCTGGAAACTCTTGATCTTGTGCTGCTTTTCTCCTCTCATCTTTCAGGAACCCTTACAGCTCCAAAGACCCTTTCCCATGTTTTTCTCTCCCAGTCTGGGGTGATTTCACTCCCAGCAGTCAGCCCCAGTAGCCTGGCCGTGCTGCAGCGGTGTGTGATGCAGGCACTGGAGAAATCAGCACATGACATCTCTCTCTCTCTCTAAGCTGCTGTAAAATTAGCTTCATCTCAAGTGGCAGAAAATGATCATATCCTCGCTCGAGGGCGATGAAGAATATTCCTGAGTCACTGCTAGTGATGAAACAGGCAGAAAATCCACAGTGATCCACAGCTGCCCACTCAGTTCTAATCGCTGAGGCCATTTGCTGCTGCAGAGCCTTAAGAAGCAGCTTCCTCCTCCTCTCCCTCCCTTTCATCCATCACTCCCCACAGTGGCTGGGGCTGCAGATCCCAGCAGGAGCAGAGCAATTTCCCATCCCACCAGCAAGGCTGCAGGCTGTGAGCATCTCATCCTCCTTCCCTGTTCCCCTGAGAGGACAGGAGAGGAGGGGGGTCAAAACTTCCTTTTCTTAAAAGAATCAGAGGGGGGAAAAAAGGAACTTATCTTCCTCAGGTCTCCTCCTTCCACACTGCAATCCTGCAGACTGGGAAAAGCTCTTCTCTGGGCTCATGCTTCTCTCCCCAAATCTTCCCTGCTGCCTTCAAAGGAGCTGCTGTGCCCACAGGGATATTTCCTTTTTGTCTTTCCCCCCCCCATCAGCTTTAGTTCAAAGCCATCTCCCTGGATTTTTATGTCTTGGATAGAGCCACCCTCTTCCCTACAACTGCCAGCTCAGTGATTGGGAAGCCTCTTGCCAAATTTGCCGGCGACAAAGGCCAAGAAAACCCTTCAAAAAAGGGATGATCAGAAGCAAAGTGCTGTATTCCCTCCCTTCCTTGCATATGCTCCCTGATAGTGTGTCAGTGCCAAGGACTCCTTGAAGGATGCTTCTCGCAAAGCCTGCCCTGCCAGCTCCCCCAAATTCACATGGAAGGCCCCCACACTCAGGGGCAGGTTGAAGGTACTGTTTAAAACCCTGGCAATGTTCTCATGAGTCCTTCAGCTTGGGAATCACATCTTTCTTTTGCTCTTCCACGTGGCTCAGTCGCCTGGTTCAGCAGCGTTTAGAGGGAAAACCGCAGCAATCCTCCGGTTTAGGCGGGCGTTTGAAGGAACACTCTCTTCTCCAGGGCAGGCCTTGTCAGTATTTATCCCTTAACCTGCTTCTCAGATGTTCTCTATCCTGCAGATTTGCTGGGATATGCTATTCACACAAAACTCTCCTGGTGTCAGACTTTTGCTAGGATCGCTTCGCCGCTCCCGCAGCCTGCCGGGGGAACAGGCAGCCCTGGCAGCACAGCGGGGCTGAATGTGTCAGAGCAGGGCTTGTGCCAGTGTAAAACCAGAATATTACCCAAGCTCACCCCCCACCCCGTTGGAAATTGCTGCACCAGTGTGAGTTTTTCACACCGAAATCAACCAAATCCAGGCGAGTTCCCGGGAATGTTTTCCATAACCCCGGACAGCTTTGCAGGCCGGGCAGTTATTTGTCAGCACAAGCAGGTGCAGAGCTGCAGGACATGGGCTGAGCATCTCTGAGCTGAGCTTTGGTGCTTATTCCAGCGTGCAGCCACTTTATCCTCCCATCAGGCAGCACCATCAGCACTTCTCAGCTTAATTTCCTGTTTTCCTCGTGTTTTTTTTGTTTTTTCCGCCCCCAAAACAGAGTCTGGATGGTGCGTTTGGGGTTGGGTTCGGCAGGAAAGCAGGAGACCAGTATCAAAATGAATATAGCGGTGGGAATTTGAAGGGGTTGAGTGTTATAAAAACCCACCCCCCGAGCACTTCTGCACATGTTGGCTGTTGTGACACGCAGAGAACAAATTTCTGTGTATCACAGAATGACAGAAAGGCTGGGGTTGGAAGGGACCTTAAATATAATCCACTTCCACCTCTCAGTATATATATTTATATATAATATATACACATATAAATACATATATTTATATGTTAAAATATATATATATGAAGGTATTTCTATTTTCATATAAACAGATATATGTATATACCTTGTGAACAAAGATACAGCTGGGGAGGAGCAATTCCTGCAGACACCTGTGGAGAGAGGCAGGACACAGGGATAAATCCGAGGGAGATGGAGCAGATGGCAAACTCGGATGTCACAGCTGTACCCTGGAAAAGCATTTCCTTGGAAAAGCAGCACTGGGGGCTCCTTTTGGGAGAGGTGAGGGGACAAGCCCATTGGTAAATGCTCTAATCTTTTCTCCTTGTGGTGCCAACTGCTGCTTGTTTCTCCTGCTGAGAGACTGAAACCACCCTGCTAACCTCTGGCAAAATCGGGGATAACGAGGATGGAAGGCTGACTTTGCTTGTGGTATTTAGTTATTTAGTTTTTCCTGGCTTGGGAAGGAAGAAATAAAGTTGGATTTCAAGTGGGGTTGTTGCAGTAATGGAGGGAAATGAGAAATGCTCTTCAGCTGCCTCTCCTTCCTCGTGTCCCCATAAATAACCCTTCTTGCTCGGAGACGGCTCAGCCTGTGTGGAGAGCAGAGGGGAGGGTTGGGCTGGTGTGGTTTTTGCAGTGCCTGGAGAGCTCCTTCCCTTTCCTGCCTCCTGCAGTTCACCTCCTTGGAGCCTGCTCCTTCCCAGGGCTGCTCTCTGGGAGAGCGTTTCCCTTGTCTGAGAGGGATTTATACTGGCAGAGGGCAGGGTTAGGTGGGATACTGGGGAGGAATTCTTCCCTGTGAATGTGGTGAGGCCCTGGCACAGGTTGTCTGGAGAAGCTGTGGCTGCCCCATCCCTGGAAACATTCACGGTCAGGTTGGACAGGGCTTGGAGCAACCTGGGATAGTGGAAGGTGTTCCTGCCCATTGCAGGGTTGCTGGACTAGAAGACCTTTAAAGATCCCTCCCAGCCCAAACCATTCTGGGATTTGATGACTCTAAGGATTTTTGGCCAGGTTTTCCATGCAGTTTAGCCGCCTTATTTCTGCAGCTCACTTGCCTTGAAGTCATTCCCACCTTATTTGTGAATTCATGGAAGCAAGGTGCAGGTCTTCTCCCTTCCTCCACGATGTCCCTTTTCCCCTCACCATTCCTGCTGACTTCTGTGAATTAGCTGCCTGATTTCAGTCAGGTTTTACAGAGGGCTGGATGTTACATTCCTACAATTCCATGAAAACAAGCAGGCAGAGGTCAAGAGACCTTGTTAGTCATCTGAAATAACGACAGAACAAGCTCAGCTCTTGTATGAGACACCTAAGAATTCACAGGAGCATGGGTTGTATGCAAGACTCAAGGCAAGAGGGAGCTCCAGATGGAGCTTGCATCATTTAAGGTTTAAAATGTGTAGGAAACCACACGTCTTCCATGGTATGAGTGGAACTACTCATTAAATGCAGCAAGGAGTGCAGGTGGGGACGGGTTGAGCGCTCCAGACTGTGTGTAAGGAAAACTGCAGTGATGTTGTGCTGGTGGAGGGAAGCTGCCAGTCCTGGTGTCAAAGAGAAGAGACAAAAGCTGGGGAGTTTTGTGCTTAATTCTCCTGCTCTCAAATGGGGGATGCTGCACTCAGCTCGCCTGAATGGGATGACTGCAACAGCTGGTGGCTGTGGCATTGCTGGAAAGGGCTGGCTCACCCTTCCCTTCGCTTAGGAAGAAAAAAATAAAGAAAGGCAAAAAAAAAGGCACAAGAGCAACGACAGGAAAAAAATAATAAAGCCACTAACTCGCTTTCCAGAAGTTCCTAATGCTGCAACAGGCAAAGCACTGGAGATAAAAGAAATAAAAAAGCGAGGGAAAGAGAGGGAAAAAAAGCATTTATGAGCTCTCAAACTAACAGCACGCAACTCTCATATTATTTTTCCTCCTTAGCCTTTGAAACAGAACAACGGCCCGGAGCTTTCTCGGCAGATGGACAATGTGCGTGCCTTAACCACTTAACAGCCATTAGCCTAATTCCACGTTCTGGAGCCAAATTAAATAATAAGTAAGAGGCTATGAAAAGCTGGTTTGGAGGCTGCGTTACTGCCTTTCACTTGATAACCTTCTCCTAAACAGATGCTCTCTCTCTACCCTATTAACCTTGTCTGAGAGCGGGGAGGGGGCTTGGGGAAAGCAAACAAGCCAGACCTTGGTGGGGAGTGGGGGTGTGATGAGCTGGAAGGGCCAGATGTGGGGTCCTCCCTGTTTTGGAGGCTCCTCTTGTTTTTCTCCCCCAATGCCCCAGCCCTGGAGGAGTCCCTGAGCAAAGAGCCCGTTCTGTGCTTGCATCCAGGTCATTTTAATGTGCCAAATGATTCATCTTGATTAGCAAGTCCATCTGTACCTGCTGGGCGAGGCTGCATCACCCGGAGCTGATTTTGTGGACAAATCTGCTTTACTTGGAGGAGAGGGGAGATGGTGCTGATGGACACGAAAGGGGAGGTGGTCACGGGGCTCAGTGCCTAATCCCTCCCTGTTTTTGGCTCAGGCAGGGCACGGGGGGCTGCTGCATCCTCCATCCTCGCTGTGCCACCCGCTCACCCTTTGCGATGAAGTCATTTTGCTGCTCTTTGCCTCTTTCCCCTCCCTGTGTTGAAATAGGAACAATAGTACTTGCCTAAGCTTTGGGAATTTGGGAATATTAGCTTGCAAGATGCTTTTGATGCTATTTTGGTGCTGGGAGGGTGAGGCATTTGCAGGTGTCTGCAGAAAAGGTGTTACGTGTTTCTTTTTGGCTGGAAAAGATTTGGGAGTGGCTGCCCTATTTCATTAACTATTGCTCTGGGCTCTGCGTCTCAACTTTAGACCTTTCTAAGTTTTCAGGGGATTATAGATGACCCTGGAGCTATTTTTAGTGAAAGCTTTTATTTATTAAAAAGCCATCTTCCCTCATTAAAAAGATACATTGATGGGAAATAGATGAGCAGCTCTATCACTGGCGTCTGCCGTGCGAGCCTGGTGCCGCCAAGATCATGTGTTCTGTGCCCTCCCTCGATGCAAGAAATGTCTTTCCGTGGAGCCAAGCAAAATTTGGTGTGGGAACCACCCCAAACTTGGTGCATGAGCCATCCCTCACCCCATCTGCAGCATCCAAGGCCCTTGGATAGATGTGGGAAGGTGTGGCGCAGGATTTCCCGGAGATCCTTGGTGCCAACCGCAACTTGACTTTCCTTCCTTGCTGGTTTCCCTCCTTCATCTGGGTTGTCACACAGGCTCTGATTTCATATGCAAAATCCATCCTGTGACTGGCACAGAGACGGATAAAGCCAGGTTTCTTATAAACTTGCTGCATTTTGGTCCAAGTAGGAGTGAATGATTTGCCGCCCGCGGTGCGGACGTTTGGAAAGGCTTTGTGCTGAGTGGATTCTCTGAGGTTCAGATGATGAATCTCATTTTCCTGTGGCCTTTTCCTCCGTGGGGCATTGACAGTGTCTCCCTCCTGTACCTGGCTGCCTATCTGCACTAGACTTGCAGGTACTTAATGTCTTTGAGCCATCTGTTCCTCTGTCAGATTTAGTTAAAATTGGCCAAAGGCTTCGCGAATTATTGGGGAAGATTGTTAGACAGAGGTGTGCAAAGTGCACGATTGAATAAGCTCATCCCAGTAGGACTCAAGGCTAAAAATGTATCAGGGTATGTTATTTGGAGACAAAGCAGCTTGGAAAATGGGATCCATATCCAACCTTTCCCCAGCACAAGACGTATTAGACTTCAGGGTTTTTTTTTTGGTATTGTAGAAAGCTCTTCAGTGGAGGTGGACATTGGTTTAGGTAGGATTTGGTGCCTTATGTTTTATTTCTGGTAACATGTATCTTTCTGTCCAAAAGGAAACCTATCCATGCTTTTCCAAGGCACTGATCCTTACATGGAGATGCTGCAGCTGTACTTCCAGGCAGCTGTTTGCTGAAGGACTCCCCCAGCAAGACCTGGGAGGTGCCTCTCCCCCTGAGTAAGGTGTTAGTTCTGGGAGAGCAACACTTTCATGTCACCAACCACTTCCCCCAGGAGTATGTTTTAAACCAGGACACTTTGATTTCATCATGGATGTTGGGATTCTGTGGTCAGGATGTCATGGATGTTGGGATTCTGTGGTCAGGATGTCATAGTTCTCTGGTTCTGTGTCGTAGATGATTCTATGATTCTGTGCCATGATTCTGTGTTCCCAGTCAGATCCACCTTAGCTTTGGGCATCCACAAATTAATGCCTGATCTAAGCAGCTCTTGGAAAGAGAGGGACCAGTCCACCCCCCCAGAGTCCTGTCTCTTGTCATTGACTGCAGGAGGACATGGGCTGAGGTGGCACGAAATGCATCTGTCAGAAGAGAGAAAAAGCAGAGGAACTGTCAAAAATCCCCTCACAGGCTGGGTGGCTCTGGAACCATTAGCATTTCCCAGGAGTCCAGAAAAGCGGGAGCAATCTGGGATAGTTGCTCCTGTAACTGCAGGTGTCTGAGATGATGGATGTCTGTGTCTCAGCATGGTTGTCCAGTCCCCTTTTATAGTCACTGGAGAGCAGTGGGCCTTTTGAGGGTGAATTCATGGCAGATGTTTAGAACAGGGCAGAGAGATTGTGTCCTGGTAGGGCCTTTTTCTCTCCATTTGCTATAAAACAGGGTTCAAATGGCTCAGCTTGGATAGCAAGGTGATAAATCCCAACCCAAGCATTGAGAGGAAGCCATGGGATCAAAATAGGAAATATCTAATGTTGATCAGGTGTGTTAGAGCCAGGCCAGGGTGCTGAGCAGCAGGAAAGCACATGGTGCTGCACCAAGCAGAAATAGGGTGGGTTTTTTTGGTGATTTTTTTTCTCCATCCTTTTATGTCTCATCCCTCTTAACTTCCAGGAGACTCAGCAGAGCAATTCTGCATGTGGCTTGTCATTAGGTGCCTCACCCAGCAACCTGCAAGTTCATTAGTATTCTTTTTAGTGCTAACAAAATGTCTGAGCTGCATCTTTTCTGCATGAGAGGCTGAAACAGAGGCAGTAAAGGGAAAAACCCGACTCCAGCTCTACAGAGACCACCCAGAGCGGGTCCCTTCTGCCAGCAAAGCTCTGCTCGTGTCAACGTGGCAAAACCACGGGAGTACAATAAAAAAATACCAACAAAAAACAACCCCAAAAGTGGCTGGAAAGAGAATTTTAGCTTTGTAATTGCATCTGCAGTGGGGTCTCTGCCAACGTGGCAGTTTGAGCTGAGGATCTTCCAGAGGAGTGAACATCTGCAGGTGGAGGGTGAGGTTTGGGAGGTTCCTGTTTCTCCTGCCCTGTAGGAACCCCACAGGGCTGCCTGGCTCTGCTGCATGTGTTGGATAAGGTGGGTCCAAAGCCTGTTGCAGGCTGGGGTGGGCAGTGGGAAGAAGGGCTGTGGCTGTGCCCTGCCTGCCTGAGAGCCTTTCATTGATTTTCCTGTTCTTCAATGGAAACAGAACTGACATCCATTAACCAGCCTCCCAGCCTCTCCAGAGCCAGGGGTGGAGGCAGCAAAGGCTTTATTGCTAATTTTTTTTTCTTTTCTCTTACATTTGTGTGTTTCTCTCCCTCCAGAGCAGCAACTCAGCAGCTCTGGCTGGGAGATGCAAAAGAATGGGTCCAAATAATGGGGATAAATAGGATAAAATGTTTAGGTGAAATATTCCTAATGCTTTAGGAAGGTGGAGTAAATGAATGAATGGGCGTGTGGACCCTTTCATAGACATTTTGGGGCTGACAGATAGTTTGAAGGTTGCAAAATGAAAAAAAAAAAGGTGGAATTTTTGGTTGAAAATCCCCAATGTTGTTAAGAAAGTTAGAGGAAACATAATAATGGATAATTACGTCCAGCAAACATTCATTGAGTAACAATGTAGCTAAAAGGAGAGGATATGCCATAACCGAATGTAGGAAAGGGCATCAATGTTAGGATGATTCCTCAATGTTTGAGGAATAAGAGGTGGGAAAAAAGCTCCCCTAATCCTACTTACCCCCAGTGTGTTCCCCCAGTGTTTTGGGAGCCCCTCCATTTATTTAACCTGCTCAGACACCCACAGATAACACAGTGAAATATCCAGGGGGGAGAAACCATCTCCTCTGGCTGTGTGTGGCAGCTCAGATGCTTTGGCTCCCTCAGGGATGGAGCAGGGCCAGGCTGGGAACAGTGAGGTCCAGGGTGAGTTTTTGGGGTGTTAGCAGGCTCTGGGAAATGGGAACTGCTCCTGTCAAAAGGGTTTCATTCCTCTCAGTGGAACAGAGGCTGCAGGGATGAGGGGCTTGAGGCAGCAAGAGCCAGGACTTCACCGCAAAGGTGCCTGAGGTGCTTCATCACCAACTCTGCATCCCCCCATCCCCTGGGAATTATCCCAAATCTTTGTGCAGTTGTTCAGGAAAAAAAAACAAACCCACCACATTTTCCTTTCTCAGAACCTGTGGCAGATGAAGAGAGCAAAACCCACTTATGGATGAAAATAGCCTTTTTAATTTCAAGCTTTGCAAAATACCCAATGCATGTTTAGCTTTGCATCTCTCTATATGAAGCAGATTTAGGAGCCTTATGTATATTTTATCCCTGCACATTTGATCTCAGACAATTCATCTCTCCTGAGTTCTGAGCAGGATTTTTCTTTTCTCGGCATTTTCTTTATTTACTTCTTTTCCCCCCCTTTACTTTTGGTGTGTTTGTTCCTCATCGCTGTCGCTGCGCAGCTCTTCAATAACCATGGTTTGTATTCAGTTGCAGAGTTTTCTTTGGGGGGTTGGTTTTTAATATACTGTTTATGAAGAAGCCTGATTTTTGGGAGCGATGTATGTTTGCACCAGAATGTTTCTGCAGCGAAAGGGAAGGTGTAGGAAAAAACAAAGCAATAAGGGGGGAAAAAAAGAGATTGTTGGGTCTTTCTGGCCAGTGAACACTGCAGAAATACCTTTGACATTTTCCCAGACTTATTAGACAGGTCTCGAGCTGACTCAGGTACCCAGTTTCCAAATGTCTCTGCCCGGACCAGACCTCAGCTGCTGATTTAATGGCAAACCTCTTGTTGCTCACCCGGCCGTGTTGCGCCGTTCCCTGCTGGAAAAACAGCCTAGGCTCTGGATTTTAATGAAGGAGCTGTTAATGCTGTGGTGGATGGAAAGTTTCCTGCTTTATTAGGGAAAGACAGGAGCTTTCTCACTCCCTCACCCTCCTCGTGTGCCTGGAAGATGCTCACAGTCCCCGTGCTCATCGATCCCACTCCATTCTAGATGTTGGTGCAGGGAAGTTAATTAATTCCATCAGAGAATCTCTCCTGGAGATCAGGATCCTGTCAGGATGTGGTGTCCTTGGCTTTCTGGGTGCTTTTTTGGAGTTCTCCTCACCCTTGCAGCTACTCCAGCAGTTGGTGGGACACGCTGTTGTATCCAATGTGAGGCCAATGGGAGCACTGGGAGTGAATGTCTCGAGCTGGGAAAAATTCAGATGCTGGAAATGGAGGCACTGGGAGCTGTGGGCTTCGTGCTTGATTGCTTTCCTGATTGGTACTATTTAAAAAAAATGCATTAGAGAAAGAATGTTTGATTTCCAGAGTGCCTGGGTGCCGACACCATCTCTGTTTGTTTTCCTTCCTTTAGCAGAAACCTTGTAAAATTTTGATGAAGCATTAATGGAACAGAGATTTCTTTTTCCTCAAGCAAATTTCCCCGAGGTGAAGGTAACCCCAACAAGTCCAGCCCAGTTCCTTACTCTGGAGAAATGTAGGACAAGGACTCCTTTGGGGTAATTCCCAGAGCATCCCTGATGCAGGTACTTCCCGCAAAGGGAAGGATGCAGGGGAGTAGGAAGGGAAGGAAGGATCTCTTCTCATTTTGGTGTGTGTGGGGATGTGGTGCTTGGCCCTGGAAGGGGAGAAGCTGCTGGCAGGGATGGGTTGAGGAAGTGAAGGGAGGCAAATGTGGATGTTCAGCTCAGTGTCATGAACTACTCCTGAATGTGAGATTCACCTGAGTTCGTGGGGAAGGACATTTCAAGGTTAGTGAACATAAAGGGGAGAAAAAAAAGAGATGTAACATCCCAGCCATCCCCACCTGGCTCTCCCTTCCACATGCTGGGAATGTGCTTGAAGGCAATAACTTCGTCAGAAGTGATGGATAAGAGGCTTTTTCCACTTCTGTTTTTCTATTTTGCTTAAATCTTCTGTGCTGAATGCTGTCAGTCTCCCTTGGAGGAGGAAGGCTAAGCTGGAATCAGAGCAAAAATTCAGAGGTTGTGGTTTCTTTGTCCGGCTCTGCCAAGGATTTCCAGCAGGACTGGTGGTGGGGAGCTCATTTTACAACAGCGCCTCAAGCCATATCCCTTCAAGAGTTAGCTGGGTAAGGAGAGCAAACAAGCCCTGGCAGCAGCCCTGCAGAAAAGCATGGAAAACATCCAGCTCTGAGGAGCTTAATGGGAAGTTATTAGCTGGAATATCCTCCTTATTGTGGAGGCCGGGCTGCCTTATCATCCTGACAGCCCCGAGTAATTGATGTCCCTTCAGCAGGAAGGTGAGCAGAGGATTTGTGGTGTGCTGGGAGCCTCTGCTCTGCTTGAGCTTCCCGCTGATGTGAGGCCACAGGAGCAGCTCCAGGAGGTGGGCACAAGGCTCTGGGTGTGGATAGTGGGGGATGGGCAGAGGGCAGCTGAGGACACTGATGTCACTTGTGGTGACATTTGGAGCCATTCAGTCCCGTGTTGAAGCCTGGGCTCAAGTCCCGTGGCAGAGCAGGGGGGAGTGTTTTGGCATCCCTGGTGTCGCTCAGATCTGGGGAGGGAGTCTGTGGGGTTTTTACTTACTTTACTAAATCAGTCCTCCCACGGAGTTCACCACCTTGGGAAATTTAGAGCTTGGGCACGGATGAGTTAATTATGGGTTAAAGAATATTTGCAGTTGCAGTAAGTAATGGGATAAAGCTGCTGATACCACCATGCTGCCAAGAGCACCTGAAGAGGGCTGGCAGGGGCTGCTTTACCTGCTGCTTGGGGCTTCTTTCCAAAGAAAGTTTCTCAAGCTGCTACAGAAATGGTCAAGATTTGTGTCTGTGGCACAGGAGGGGCTTTCCCATCAATGGGGCTTCCTTTGGTGGGAGGAATAGGAAATAAATGCCTCAAATGTTAACTCTTTCCATGCTGATCCCCATAAGGCTCTTTGTTAAACCACCCTGTTATGATACACTTTTTTTCTGAACTTTCTTGAAATATGCAGTAGCAATCAAGGCAATTAACTATAATTGCAGAGAGACTACCTTGCGAAGGCGGGACGCAGAAATAGGCAGGTAATTACAACGAGTTATAAATGGATGGTTATTTACATCAGGAGTGATGCACAGGGATTTGGGTATCGGAAGTGGGAGCTGCTGGTTGCAGCAGAGGACAGTTGTCATGGGTCATTCCTGTGAGATCCTTGTGTGCCCAAGCACCTCTCTGGTGCTCATCCTCTTCCTCTAGCACGGGGGATGTGGACCCACCACCTCGGGATCATTAACAAGCTGTTGGGGGTCTTTGAGAGCGCTCCACCCTCTTCAAATAGAATTAAAAGATTATTTAATTAGGCGCTTCTCTGAAGAGACGTGGACTTCGAGGGCGAGCTGTTAGATCTGATTTCTGAGCTGAGTGATGCCTTGCTGGCATCCTGCTGCTGAGTGGCTCGGGGTGGGCTGATGGTGAGTGGCTGCACTCTCCAGAACGAGCAGCACCCCGGGTTTGCCCCACTGCTCATCTGGCTGGTAGCCTGTTCTTGGCTCTGATGTCCTGACCCCTCACGGTTTACAGCCACCTTCCTCTTACGGAAAGAAAATGTGCCTTTTAGATCTTCTTTCCCTTGGGGTGGAAAATCTGAGCTACCTCTCCATGCTTGCCCGTGCTTTAGAAGCGTCATGTAGTTGCTACAAGGGTCAGCCACGTGCGAGCAGCTCCGTGCTGTGCTTTTCTAGGGCTGGCAGGAACCTCGCGTCACCCCGCCGCCACTTCTCTCTGGAGGAGCACTTTGTAGGCATCGTGCTCGGCGCTGAAATGATATTTTAAACTAGATTTGAAAAGGCTGTTAGGAATCAAGGAGGAGGACGCGTTTCCCGTAGTAGGAACAAGCATCCAGGGAGAGCAGCTGTTCAGGAGAGCAACTCCGGGAGCAGCGCGGTTGGCCTCGTTTCAGGGGACAAGGACAAGCTACTTTGGTGGCAGGACATCTTGTGAGTTGTGTAGATTTCCTGGCCCTGCTCTCCCCAGAGAGGTTTAAAACTTTTAGTGCCCTCTTGCTTGGATGTACTTAGCAACAAAGAGGTTTCAATTATTTAAAGGTACAGGAAGACATGAAAGCCATTAGGAAGGGACCTGGTGCCCCCCGGAGATGCTGCTGGGTTCTCCTTCAGCTCGCAGGACTAGCTGCAAACCCCAGCACTGACACAGGGGATGAAATGAAGAACGGATGAAAACCACCTTGGCATAAAGTTTGAGTTGTTTTACAAGACCCCAGAGTTTTGATTTGGAATGGCTTGGCTGGGTGCAATGAGGGGCTGCTTGGTGTGACCCCAAAAAAAAGGAGAGCATGAAAATCTGTGCAGGCTGGGGTGATGCAAAGAGGTGACCAGGAACAGGGTGCAGAAGGTGAAGATGTGTTTGTTGCTCCTTGGGCAGAGGTAGGACTTGATGCCTTGAGGATGGTTGATCCAGTGCCTTTAGTGATGCAATGCATGATGAGGAAGAGCTTGGATGAGAGGGAATCCTTCCCAGCCCCTCTGTACCGTGTGGGTCTGAGGGTGACCTGGGCATGAGGAAAGGCTCACTCTGATGGCTGGGGGAGTTTGGGGCACACTGCCTTCCAGCCCAGCCTCAGGAAAACCTGGTTGCCACGGCAGAACTCTCTGCCTCTCGCTCCGAAACCGTAATTAGCTCAGTCACGGAGCTGGGATTTAAACTGGGCATCAACGTGTGTTCTCCACGGAGCACGTTGGGTTTGTTGTCCTCACGACAGGTCACCCTGCTGCAGTGAGCTGAACCCAAAGTTCCTGTTCCATGTTTGTGGTCATGTTCCGGAGTGTTGGGTTTTATTTACACCACCTGGCAGAGGTGGTACCTTTAGTGCCTTCCAGGCTTCCCCATCGCTGTTTTCTAAGTTCTTCCTTAGTGGCTTTCTGTGCCTGTCCTAAGTTGCCATTCAGGTGGCATCAGGTTGTTAAACTCTGAGACTCTCACTGCAGAGGTGTCTGTGCTCTGCTGCTGGGTTCAGCAACTCATTTATTACCTTGTGTTGCTGGATCCGACACGACAGAAGGCGACACACAAATAGCAAATGGGTTTAATTACAATTTTAACCAAAATTAAGCTATTGAGATCAGAGATACAGAGCAGGGCACTCCCTGGCTGGGCTGAGGACACGTGAGGTGGGCACAGTGGGTGACCAGCAGGTCTTCTCCAACTGCAGAATCTTTTCTTCACGCAGAGCAAGTACGTTTGATTTATTACAACTGCGAGTGAGAGTGGTACTGGAGCAGTAGGAGAATGAAAAACATGCGTGGCATGTATATGATACAGAATAACTAATCTTTCCTGACGTTTACTGTCAATCTTGGGTAAGGAGAAGATAACTAACTCTGCCTCTCATGTTCTGTGGTCTGCAGTCTTCAGTCATGAAGATAAATGCCGGGCATCGGCTGTCCTTACGTACAACCAAATCCTGTAGGCAGCAAGGTTTCAACAGATTCCTGTGCCTGAAGGTGAATCTTTGTGGAGCCCAGAAAACACGTCCAAAACCCTGGAGACTTTGTGTGAAAAGGTTTTGGTCCAAAAAGAGGGATTCAAAGCATCTCCTGCACCAAGAACTGCCGTGGTGGCCTTGGTGGTGATGCCCCCATGAGAGAGATGAAGCCTGGAGGAAGCCCTTGTGCTGCTGTGGTTTCCCTGAAGTGTTTTATGTCCGACATGGAGCTGGCTTTATAGTCAGTGGGACATGGAATCTCTTCCCGTGGCAGCCGGACCAAATTCCACACCCCTTTTTCCTGAAGAAGTAATAATGCCTTTTTAGGTCATCTCAAATCACTTCCCCATTCATGCCAGAGCTCTCGAGTTGTTCGGGGGAAGGGGAAAGCATGGAAAAACAAGCCAAAAATGGCTTTTTATTTTCAAGTGCGTCATTTGAATTGGGGGGTGGGGGCAAACACGCAGCTCTTGCTTTAATTTGAACTGCTCAACTCAGGGTTATTTTGGAAAGAGGGTGAAGTGGAGGAGGTTCAAGTTCAGTCACAAGGTGGGAAAATATATTTTGGGGCTCATCTGGAGAGATTGAGTTTTCTTTTGTGTGGGGGTGAAGGAAGCATCTATCCAGCTATACAATCTCCCTGGAAAAAGAGCTGGAGAAAGAACGCGAAGAGCAGAGGGAAAAAACAGGGATGTGCTCCTGTTAATGGCACAGGGAAGGAGCACGGCTTGGGAATCTGCTTATGGGTATTTACAAACTCTATTTCCCTCATAGAGGTGCCTGCAAGGGCAGAGTTAGCAGTATATTATTAATAATGAATAACAGTAGGATGGTAAAATGTGTACTTAAATATCCTGTGTCGTTCAGTGCATCTCCTCATGCTTTACAGAGGAAAAATTGTGTGAGAAGGGTAAATATGAGACAGGGACGAACTGGTAGGGAGATGAGATGGAGATCAGGAGGTTCATCTTTTTCCTCTTGTCATTTTTTTTTTTCCCTTGGCTTATATATTAAAATTCCCAGTTAACCAGGCTTTATTTAGGGCTGGCTGAGATTGGTAATTTCTGAACGCGGAATAAGTCCAGGCCAGGGGAAAAAGTGGAAGGAAAGGTCATGTAACGTTCCTGTCATACCAAATCTGCTGGGGAGGGGGGAGGGAGCGGGGCTATCGCCTTGTGAGCTGCAAATAGAGCTGTTAGTGTGCCATCAGATAGGGTCGGACGTCGATAGCGCTGTATCAATGGGATAAAGATAAATGGGAAGATAAGAGAGTCGGGTTTGCCTTGAAATCCACTTGTGGTTACCAAAAGGCTTTGTCTTCCCGTTGATTTCTTCATCCTGCTCCTGTGGTAAATGCGAAGGCTTGAAATCTTATTTATGGTGACGCTAATGAAAAAATGTCCAACAGAGCCAGCGCTTCACCCAAAGGATATGAAGATCTTCTGTGCTGTCTTAATTAAGTGAGGTAACGGGGAGACTTCCGAAGCCACCCAGCAGTGGCTGAATGGCTAATTCTCTCCAGCATTGAATTAAAAATTAGGAACATTTAATAAGCGGGGTTAGGTGCCCCCTGAGTTACGGTTTCAGCAAGATGCAGTGAAGCTCAGTCTTTCTGCCTGCTTTTTAAAGTCTGACTCATCTTTCCCAGCACTTCTCTGGCAGCTGTGAGGGCATGAAACTTTTTTAGATGGGAGATAAGATTCATGCCGTAATCACATGATTCGGGGAGCTGGCGCTTTAAGGGACGGAGTGCTAAAAATAACCAGAATTGGTGACAAGATAGTAGCAATTTTGGCTTTTTCTACCGTGAAGGGCTGGTTGCCAGCTCTAGGGAAAGGAGTCAAGGGCTTCACTCTGCTGTGGGGCTCCAAAATGTCATTGCTCCCGTGATAATATGGGATAATAAAAAAAAAAAAAAATAAAAAAAAGGAAAGGATAGGAAGGAGCAAAGATAGAATGGAAGTAAGAGCAAGAAATGAGAAGATTGGAAAGGGGTAAATATTGAAAAATAAAAAATAAAAAGTGGGGGAAGGAAAGCAGGGCACATATTGGACTGGTGCCTCATGGGCTTGAATGGTGTTGGAGGAAGACAAAAGGAGTGAGGCAGAGTGAGGAGCACAATGACTTTAATTTGTAGGCAGAGACTGTTAAGAGAGAGAGAGAAAAAAAAAAAGGTGATTTGGGTTCTTTTATTCATTACTAACCATAAAAGGCCCAGACTGTGTTGCCAGTGGCTTTAAAATCCAGGATCCTATTAAACCTTCCTTGATAGTAACTCAGCACTTGGAAATGGACGTAAAGAAGGAGCGGGCGAGAGGGAGGAGGGATGGGGGAGCTGGATGAATCCAGGGGAGACTTAGTGCAAGGGTCTCACCTCTTTTCTGGCTGTGTTTTTTGGGGATCAAGTGGCCTGTTTGCCTGGAGAAGCCCAGTGGGACTGGCAGCATCCCAATGCCCCTTGCAAAGGGGTGGCCCCAGCTGCTTCTCCCTAGAAAAGGGCACTGCTCCCCATTCCCAGGTATTAAATCAGGCTTTATTCCTGCTGCTTGCAAACCAGCTGCAGCTCAGGGGAGGCTGCACGGAATGCGAGATGAGATGGGAGAGATCAGCAGATAAACGCGATGGATAAAGCCAGCAGCAAAAAGTTCCTTGGATTAAGTCCCTGTATGACAAATAGCAGATGTGTTGCTGTCTAGGCAGGGGTTGACACCAGGGTGAGGTGAGGCAGGGGCTGGATTGGGTCGGGACACTCCCGAGGCGGGACTGGGAATGTACTGGGAGAAATGGTAAATTCCTGCACTTCACCTGCACTGTCACCCATGGTCCCTGCACACCCCCAGGGTCTGCCCATCCCTGTTTCCCACTGCAGGTGCTCCCTGCCAGCCTCACACCCTGCTCCCGGCTCCGGGAGAGCTGTAATTAAAAGAGCTGTTCCCCGAGACCCGGCGACTTATCGATTGTGTGCGTGCGGGAGTGCGCTCGCTCCTTCTCCTCGGGGAAAGAGGAGAAACCATCCCTTTTAAGCAAGGCTCGGAGCTGACATGCAGGTCTGGGCCACGCCACGTCCTCAGCTCCCTGTGACACATCTGGAGCAGTGCAGCCAGGCGAGGAAAGAGCTCCCAAGGGAGGTGCTTGAGGGGGATCTCAATTCCTCAAGGATTTTCCTATCCTGCTTGGGGTTCTGGTTGAAATACAGAGGTTCTGGATTGCTCTGTATCTCATACTGAGGGTCTCCAGGCAGGGAGCAACAGGTCTGGGGAGCCTGATAGAGATGTCACTTGGCTGGGAAAGAGAGAGAAGGAAACAGGGCTAAGCATCCCTTCTCTGAGCCGCCACGGAGAATAGGGAGAGGCTCGGGGAGCGGCTGCGCTTTGCTCCGGTTCGTGAAGTGGGTAATCAGCCCTTTTTTATGAAGTCAGACTCTAACCTCTTTGAATTTCACCCCCTGTTCTCCCTGTTGTGGAATAGAGTCAGCTGATAAAGGTCTTATCTGGTCAGTGTGCTCCAGGGAATCGGTGCTGCCGGAGGAGCGTGGCTGTGACCGGAGCCTCGTTGGGAATGCAGCGTGCGGAGCGCGGAGGGGGGATGGAGGGTGACAGGTCACCGAGTGACAGCCAACAGCATGAGGTGACAACCCTGCTGGAGTAGCCAAGAGGGATGGTGCAAGGAAATGTGGGTTGTGTAGTGAACCCCTTTCCCCTTGTGGAATTTGGGAACTGCCGCCTGTAGCTGCACCTTTGCCTTTCCCAGAGGGATCTGGCGCGTTTTGCAGATTGTTTGCTTTGTGAGGGAAGTGACAAATTGCAAGATTAACCAGAAATACGGGCTTCTGTCATCGCTTTCCCTCCTGGTGGAAATCCAGAGGATCCTGCATAGTAACTAATCAGTCAAACGGAGGAGTAAGGTGGTTAATGGAGGAAAAATACTCCTCTCTGTGCCTTGTCTGGGAGAGACTCGACAGCTTCATGCTTAGCTATCAATTTGAGAAGTGGAAGGAGACACTGGCAGCTTTGCATGTCTGTGGTGAGGAAAACATCAGGGTGGGCGGATTTGGGCATTTGAATACCTGGGATAAACCCTATTTCAGAATAAAGAGATCCTCAGGAACTTTTCCCTCTTTGGAATTATAAAGGGAAGCAAAAAAAAAAAAACAACACCCTCTTGGTCCGCAAGGTCTCTCCCTAAATCAGGCATTTCTGAAGGGGCTGAAAGGAGAGGAAGGAATCTCATTAGCCACCCTTTGGAAGCTTAATTCCAGGCGAGCCTGCCAAGGTGCCGTTGCTCCTCGGATAGGAAGTGCTGGAGAGCTCCAACAGCAGCTTTCCGTGTTCAGCCCAGCCTCAGAGAATATCCTTAAGTACTATTTGTGGATTTGGCCTGTTGGAACTGGGCAAGCTACAAAATCCAGATATTGTTGTACTTGGCAAGAGCCCTGCGCTCTTGCAGGGGGGAAAGACTTTGCCCTTTGCTAAAGCCTGAACAAACTTCCAGTAGGAATTAAGCAGAGTCCGCTGCAGTTCAGCACTCCCTCGCAGCAATCTGGGATGGCTCCCTTCGTGTTTGCCCTGCTTAGCTCATGGAATTCTGCAGAGTGCCCATTTTCCTAGAAAGCTTTGTGTCCATCTGCTCGATTGACTTTGGTAATAGAGTTAAGACCCCCCCCGGCTTCCTGAGCCAGGGCAAGGAGATTATCCCTCTGATATCATTCAAGGAAACCCTCAGCTCCCAGCTGGCTCAGGGAGTTGCTGGGTGATAGAATTCACTCCAGAGACAAAAAACCTGGTCAGTCTGGCTCGAGATGGAGCTCCTGCTGGAACAGAGATTTAAACAGGTCCACCAAAGTTTTTCTCATTTTCTCTCAATTTTGAGGATGAGTGAGCTTTTTTTGCTGTGGATACTGGTCTGTGGAGAGATTTAGGGAGATGAAGTGTCTTTTTACACTTGGTGGAGCTGGTCCTCCAGCTGGCCCAATATGCAGGGCCTTTATGCCTCTCTTGGGCTTAAAACCTCTGCTTTTCCATCACCTGTCTTGTAGTTTTAGACACTGAGGGGATGGGATGTGGGGAAAACTCCAGGTATTGAGTGTTGAGGAGGTGGGGGAGTGATTGACAACATCCCCTTTCCAAAGGGTGTCCTGCAGCTCCGAGCAATGCCGGCCAAAAGCTTCCCATCACGTGTTTGCTGTAGAAAATATTCCACGAGGACTTCTACTCTGTAAAAAAACACCTTCCTAACAGCAAACCCCAAAAAAAGAAATACAGAACCAGAGAGACAAAAGAAACAGATATTGATTTTCAGTTTGGATCCTTCCAGAGAGGAGTCTGTGCAATCACACGGTCCCTTGTCTGTCTGCCTTCCCCACTCCTACCCCTCTGTAGTTTTTGAGCCCTTTGGCCAATTCCTGGCCAATTTCTACCCAATTTGACAGAAAGGGAAAGGGGTCTCAGAGATATTAAATTTCTATAAATTTCATTAAAAGAGGTGGCTGGGTAGGAGAGATCAGCTATTACAGCAGCCCCACGAGACCGGGGCTCCGGCATAAGCAGAGCCTTTGTTAGACAGCACACAGTGGCTGAGGAGAAAGATTTTTCTATCCAAGCAATTCCAGGGGAAAAAAAAAAAAAAACCACAAAAACATCTTTGACCAGCCCTTGCACCTTCCCAGCCGTGGGGGAACGTGGCTGGAGAGCCCTTGGAGGCCGTGTTCCATTTGTTCCGCTGCCTGTCGGTGGCTTGTTCGTTCCGAAATGAACTTGTAAGGCCTGGAAACAGGTCACGAGCGGGATGGAGGAAACGTTCCGGCCTCGTTCCGCCGTCTCCACGCCAGAATAAATTCCAGCCAGTGAGATCTGCCTGATTTCCTCCCTCACCCCAGCACTCCCTGAGTTGTTGGTTTGGTTTTTTTCCCCTCGGCTAAAAACGCTGAGCGCCAAATTGGGAATTGGTTCCGAGTGCGCCCGGCAGGGAGAGGGATGCGGAGGGGTGGGAGGAGGCAGCTGGGAAGGCCAACCAAAACCTCGGCATTATTAAGATTTTTAAGATATACAGTTTTGATAAAAGCTTGCAAGTAGCAAATTTGCTATCAAGCCTAATGTAGCATGGCAGATTTTGTCTGAGCTAGCAAAGGATCACATTTGCAGCTCCTCTGAGGCGGGGAAGTGGGCTCAATAGGCTATTTTCCACATCCATGCTCTGTTCCTGAAAAAAAAAAAGAGAAAAAAAGAAGGGAGGGGGAAGCAGGGAGATGGAAAGGGAAATAAAGACAGTTTCTCTTTTTCCACTTTACTCTGATTTTGCATGTGTTTGCCCTGAATGTTAATAGTCAATAACCTGTGCGCTCCGCTCCGGTTTTACCGTGGGATTTGTGTTTTGCTGGGTCTGCAGAGTTGCTTAGGAACACTTCCAGAGGGATTGCAGGATTTTGGCAAGTCTGGCATGTTCCCAGTCTGTTGGCATTTTCATTTTGACCCTTTTTCTAAGGAATTAATACTCCTCTGCATCTTCCTGCGCTGCGCTGAAGCTGCAAGGCTGCCTGAGGGCTGGGGGAAGGTGGAGGCAGCACGAAATAGCCACCAAAAAAGTTGGGTTTGTTTGGTAGTGATATTAATCAGGGCCTGATTTCTTCCATCTGAGCTTGGGTTAAGGATTATATACAAAAATGAGAGTTTTGGGGGAGAGGTGTTAGTTTGGCAGTCTCACCATAAGCCAGGGCTGATACAGAGTGAGTCTATTTACAGGAGCATGGAGTGACAGGATAAGGGGAATGGCTTTAAACTGCCAGAGGGCAGGGTTAGGTGGGATATTGGGAAGAAATTCTTGGCTGTGAGGGTGGGGAGACTCTGGCACAGGCTGCCCAGAGAAGCTGTGGCTGCCCCATCCCTGCAAGTGTCCAAGGCCAGGTTGGACAGGGCTTGGAGAAAACTGGGCTGGTGGAAGGTGTCCCTGCCCATGGCAGGGGATGGAACAGAATGATCCTTAAGGTCCTTTCCAACCCAAAGCAGTCCGTGATGATCTATAGCTGTCACTGGATTCCCATGAAAAAATTCCAACTGGATGACGAAGTCACCCAGCTTCAGCTCTGAATTTGGGCAGGTTGTTTGCACGCTGACCATAGTTCTCCCCATTCCATTTTGCATTCGATCAGTCTTGCCAGCTCATAATTTTTGGTTTGTTCAATAAGAAATGCTGCAAAGCCACTACCTGGGCACCAGCTTGGCCTGTCTGTCACTGAATGAGACCCAGCTGGGGATGGGATTCCTCACTTGCCTTCTCACAGCAATAAAACACATATTTAGACATGGCCTGGAGGAGACTGGATGTTTTCCTGTGCTGATATACTCACATTTTTCTCATGCATGAAGCCACTCTTCTTATTTTAAGAGACTGTGGCGTATTTTCCTGCTCAGGAGAGCATGGGGAGATGGCTTATTTTTTTATGGGATCAGGCATGTGTTTTGCTAATGCTCTCTGCGATGTGCTACTGGTTTTATTTGCATCATTTACTGTCATTCTGTGGCTTAGTGACCCGATGTGCTTCTGTTCTGGCTCCCAGCACCAAACCTGAGCATCCTGCAACCTCTGGATCCTGTATTATCCTTTTTGCTTTTCTTTCCCCCCATTTCTTTATGACATTTGGTACCTCGTGCAGTTTATTAATGCTTCTTTGTCACTGCCTGTCTGATGGGTTTTCTTTCTGCTTCCCTGCTGCATCCCTAATCTTCCAGTCTTGGCTTCATTTAAGGGGGGGAAATCAAAACCCTGCTGCTTCTGCTAAATCAAGTGGTGTTTGTGTTGGGAAATGAGAGAGTGTGATGCCATCAAACTCACTTATTCTGAAGCTCAGCTAGGTTTGCAAATCGTGTTATGTGGAGCCAGGGAGCTCCTGGCTTGGCAGAACAGCCCCCATGGCCTGTGACAGGAGGGTAACTGCTTCCCCCACCCCCCATATTTTAGAAAAAATGTGGGGTTTATCTTTCTGAGGGAGATGCTGAGCCCCTGTTGTGCTGCCCCTCATTGTCCCCAGCAGCAGAGCTGAGCCAGGGTGACGTCCCCCGGGGCTTCCCTGAATTCAGCCACCAGGTCTTGTAAATGTACAGGACCATTTAGGCTTTTAAGACATCTGAGGTCACTTTTCATCGCAGGCTGGGCCGCTGCACAGTTTTACAGGGTCATAAAAGCCCTGACAGGAGTCATAAAAGCCTCCAATTGCACTGCACAAACCCGCGGAGTATATTTTAAGGGCCCCTGAGTTTTCATTTTGCTGCTTTTATGGGAACCCATAAAAGCCTCGATGAGCACAAACCCTGATTGGCTCCTCAGCACGGAGGTAGTTAAAATTACAGCCGACGACAAATTGTTCCAGTCTAAATAAATCAGGGCTTTGCCTGTGGTGGCAGAGGGAGCTGTGCTCCCCCTCCCCGTGTGCAGGGACACGCGTGTGCTCCGTGGGGACTCGTCCCTGAGGTCTGTGTGGGACCAGTCACCACCCCTGCTGCTTTCAGACACGCCTTGGTTGTCCTGTTGCAGAACACGATGCATCTTGCCCAGTGTTGTGCTGCACTGGCCTCCCCCAGGCAGGGTTTTCTGCTGCATCACTCATCCTGCATTACTCACACACACGCTCCATCCCTGATCCCACCTTCCCTGCTCCCCCCAGATGCTGCCCCGTAACCCTTCCGACCTGAACTGTTCTATAATTCCGTGATCATTCATGTCCCAGAGGCATTTCGGGGCTGTCCCTGCTCTCTGTGCACAAACAGAGGCTCGAGTGGCTGTCACAAGGCAGGGACAGACCCCCAGCACATGGTGCTGGTTGTGATCAGAGCTGCTGAAGCTTGGCAGGGTTTTGAGGCTAAATTATATTTCTATTGAGTAGTGTCAGTTTGTCAAAAGGGAAGTAATATTTCATAGAAATAGCTTGTTGTGGGTTTGGGTGTTTTTTATTTTAACCTCACCTGGCTGGACTGAAATAAATAAGAGTGGTTGAAATTCAAATGGGCTGTTTGGAAACGACAGCATCACACCTCAGGGGGTGGTGTGACCTGAAAACAGGAATGAGCCTGGGAGGAGTCCTGCCTTCCCTGCTACCTGGGGCAGGGAATTGTTTCTTGGTGGGAGTCTCACCTGCCCAGCTGCTGCGAAGAGAGGGGTGTGGTGAAGGTCAGTGTCATGGGAGAAAGGAGGCAAAGCACGTGCAGTCAGGGCCATGGAGTGGTTGTAGCAGCGAGTTGAGTGTCTGGACTTGTAATGGAAATTTCCTTGGCTGTTTTCCTCCTCTCTGCACTGTTCAGGGGATGGTGAGGCCAGGTTTTAGCTGCTGGGTGTGAACTGTGCTGCTCTCCCTGAGCTTCTTCACCTCTCATCCCCGTGGGCTTCTCAGCAGCCAGAGTTTTCCTCTGGGGGGTTTCTGCCTTTCCCCTGAACTGGTTCTCACCAGAGGGAGGAAAACTGCCTACCAGTGGCCTCCTCCACTGCTGTGCCCATCTCCTTTTCCCCAGCTCTGTGCCCAGGGCATTGCCCCTTGTGCAAGGCGTGGTGTGCAGGAGCTGGGCCGGCTCCCAGGGGCCAGACCAGCAAAGCCAAGCCCAAGGGACCAGGCTCAGGTCCCAGGGACCAGGCTCAGGTCCCATGTCCCCTTGGAAAGGGACCAGCCAAAACTCAGCTGTGTGACCTTCCAGCCTGGAATCTGCTTGTCACAGCTTGGCAATGAGAGGAAGCGATCAGAAAGGTTCTCTTTGCTCTGCGAAGATAAATGTGTCTTATTTCTGTCTTGCTGTAGCTTTATATAGTAATTATATCAACTACAGCTGATCAAAGCATTTGTTAAAGAGAAAACTATCTCTCCTTTGCTTTTGTTACTGTTTGCAGCCAATTTGACAGGCTTTATATCTCCGACTACATTTTCTCTTATTTTCCACGCTTGATTTCTCTTTTTCTCTTCCTTCCCCCTTGTTGGCACCTGGCACATAGATGGATCTCCCTCCCCCCCCTCCTGTTCCCCATCCCCCTCTCTCCATCTGGCTTAATAAAAATGTTCTTTAAGCCATCTCAGGGACTCAGGAGCAAACAGCAGCAGTAGTGGGAGTGATCAATTTACCTGTGCCTCCTGTTTGGGGTGAGGTGTGACTGGGGCAGCTCAGCCAGTCAGGGTCCCCTGCTTTTCTGTTTTCCACTGTTATTGTTTCTCCAGGTGTTTATGAGGGTTTAACCTCTCATCTCTGTGTTTTTCATGAGACTGGCACAAATGGGCTGCCCTTTTGTCCCAGCCATATCCATAAATCCCAGAAAGCATATCCTTGCTGCTTCTTTAATATTGTATTTTTTTAGGATTCCTTCTTTTCCCGTTGACTTTCCATCTTTCTTTAATCTCGTTTAAAACCTCTCTCTCCTCCAATGCCTACGCTTCTTTCTCTCTCTCTCTGTTACTGGCTTTATGGCCAAATGCTTTAATTTATCTGCCATACAATATCTCTTTACCACCGTTCTGGGGATACAAATTGTTTGAAAGACGTTACAATAATATCCAGGCTTGGCACATCTGTTTGTCAGTGCGCAGCGTTTCCAGCTCAGCCGCTCAGGGACGGGCAGGAGGAGGGTATCTTCCCCTGCTTGAGCATCTGGGGAGGTGAACTGTAATTACCTGAGCTAAAACTGAGCTGGGATTGAGGGTTCCTAAGACAAAATGTCCTGGGAAGCCCCTCCTTGCCCAATGTTAGTGCCTGTGGTAGCAGCCCAAATGATTTGCACCCTGGTTTTGTGATTAATTCACTCCTTGCAGAGAAAAAGGCTTGAATTGACATTTGGACGATGAGTTCTGCGTCCAAATATGAGCCCAAATGGGGGGATTTGGGGTCAGACCGTGGGGGATGGTTGTGAATTCATGTGGGGGTGATGATCTGGATCTACCCCTGATGACAAAGGGGCCGGGCTTGTGCTGTTGGGGATGGTTGTGAGTTTGGTTGTTGGGGTGGTGATCTGGCTGTCCCTGTTGACAGGGGGTTTGGGGGGCTCTGATTGCTTTGCATGAAGGGCACACTGACCACAGGGATGGGAGCTGTCCTTGCATCCATTGCTCAGCTGGCAACAGAGCTGGGGAGGGGTGGAGTGTCCTGGTTGGAATTGCAGAGTGTCTCCAGCACTCTCAAAGGTGATTTATTCCTGATGATGCCTTTCAGCAGAGAGAAACCAGCTGCCTTGGGCAAGGCTGGGGGAGAGGCACCCGCTTGCCTTGGGCTAGGCTGGGTTTTGTGCTGTTAAACCCCCTCAGTGGTTCTGCCAGGCAGCAGTTGCCTCCCCGGTGGTGTTTTTAGCTTTCCTTATCAATGCACTTCATAACTCCTAATGCACATTGATTGCTGTCTATTTCTCCCTTTATTTTTGTGTTATGCTTGATTGCTGCTTTAGCAATAAGAATAGGGCTTTTAGCCAAAATTGTCTTTTTTGGATTGCGGAGTCCTGACTTTTTGGCTCTCTAATAAGTTTTGTGTTACGAGCCCACATTTCTCTGTTGACATTTTTCCTTCCAGCCAATTTCTCCCATAATTTTCTCCCGCGTTGGAAATGAGTCCTTTTGAAGCCCTGAGTATATATATTACTGATTGGGGCAAGCCTTTATTATCCATTGTGAATGTAATCAGGTCCTCATCACTAGTTTCTTGATAATCACTGAGCACCAGTTCAGTCATTAATTTCGTCTTTATCCATCATGTCTTCTTTCCACGTTATTTGCTAAATAGCTCGGACGTGATTGCGACACTCAACATCGGAGCTTGTAACTCTTTGCTTCCTTAATGTGTTTACATTGTCAGGGTAATGCTGTCCCCGGTGCTCAGGTCGGTGGGATTTTACTTTGAAAGATGCTCAGCCAGCTCCAGGGAGCCTGCACTGAGGAGATGAATATTCCTTTGTTGGATGATCACTACCGATGGTCTTTAGAGCCTGATGTTTCAATACCTCCTGCCCACGAGCTCTAATTTATTGTCTCCCCAAATCAAGTTCCTCAGGACTGAGCTGTTTATCTTTTCCCTGTTTGCAGCATGGTGTAGGAATTCATCCTGGTGTGTAGTTTCCTGCTTGGGTCGGTAGCAATCCATATGTATCCAATAGGTCGAAGAGAATCAAAAGCTCTGAAAGTAGGAAAATAAATGGATTATAGCAAGGACTTTGTCGGGCCGGTCGTTCTGATCGCTCTGTAATGCCAATAATATCACCTTGCTTCCTGTCAAAGAGATTTCCCAGCTCTTGCTGCCTCTTGGGAAGTCCTGCAGCACGGAAGGGGGGAGGGAGGGATGAGTGTGTGCAGAGGCAGAGGGTGAATGGACTGCTTTGGGTGGCATCTCACAGGACCACAGAATGGTTTGGGTTGGAAGGGACCGTAATGATCATCTTGTCCCAACCCCCTGCTGTGGGCAGGGACACCTTCCACTAGCCCAGATTGCTCCAAGCCCCATCCAACCTGGCCTTGAGCACTTCCAGGGATGGGCCAGCCACAGCTTTGCCAAGAAGGGTTGGTTTGCTCACTGACCAGCCTTGGAGTTTGTGCCCTGCTTGCCTTAAATGAGGTATCCTCACCAAGCTAACACGCCCTATTAACTTCAGGGGTTAATTAGCCAGGACAGGGCTCAGTCCTGCCGTGCTTAGAATTTCTGGTACCCAAACCAGCTTTCTTACACCTGTCCTGATCCTCCCTCTGCTCCTGCTGCATTGTGCCAATTAGGGAGACCTTCAGAGCCTGTCGAGAAGGGTTTCTTCCGAGCTCCTCTGAGTTCTGCCAGGTGAAAGCTGAGGCTGCAGGCATTAAAAACCCAGACTTCCAACTGCTGCTGATCCTTGAACCGGTGTAAAATGAGCTGAGGGATGACAGGGGCCTCAGGGGGGAAGACACAGTGACTTGCAGGATTGTGCTGAGTCTTGGAGACACCTCTGCTGTTCTCCTCCTCCTCCTCCCTCAGGGATGTGCTCTGCTAACTTTTTTTTTTTGCTTGACAAGCTGCTGTGTTCCCTCCTGGCTGCTTCTGTCTCATACCTTGACTTGGTCTGCAGGGACTGAGCACTTAAGATAGGGAATGAGTCTCACCACGATTACATTAGGCTTATAAAAATTTAAAAAAAAAACCACATGCAAAAGGCCTGTGAAATCTGCTTCAAGCCACAGACTGATTTTTTAGCAATGCTGGTTTGCAACAAACATCCCCAGAAGTGGGTTATTTGGTAATTCTTGCTGTGTCCTGTCCACAGGTACAGGTCGTGACACTCACCCTGCTTTGGGGGTGGCTCATTTTGTGTCCCCCCACCCTTGTTTGGGGTGTTGGAATTTGGCCTCAGGGGGAGGTAGCTGAGGGTGTTGGTTTTGTGTAGCATCAGCTCTGTTTTTGCTGATTTCTGAGCCTGGCTTCAAAAAGGAGTTCAGAAAGGATGCACTGGGAATTTTCATAGAATCCCAGAACGGTTTGGGTTGGAAGGAACCTTCTAGGCCAAGCTCCAACCCCCTGCCATGGGCAGGGATGTCACCCACTAGATCAGGTTGCCCAGGACCCATCCAACCTGGCCTGGAGTTTTTGAAAATGTTGTTTTGTTGCTGCTCGAACCAATTGTGTGCTCAGGACAAAATCCCTTTGAGCAACATGTGGAGCTGTAAGTGGGGTTTTGGTGGGTACAAAGATCCTCAGCCCCATCAGGGATCAACAGGGAGCATCTCCAAGGGCAGCTCATCCCAGCCTGTGCCAGATGTTCAAGACAATTAGGAGATTTTGTGCTACAGATCAACCTCAGACTGCTGCCATTGATATAAACATGGTAATAGAAATCCCACCGGGAAAGACAGATCCCACCTTTCCAGAGGCAATGCCACTGGCTGGTGGCTGCTGCACAGGGAAAAATCCCAGTGCTAAAGCAGCAGCCTGGGGTGCTGTCAGTCCATCCAAAACCAAGCAGCAAATGGACTTTAAAATTCTTGGTGTCCTTTTTGATCGTGTCCCTTCTCCCTTCTAACGCACCTCTCTTCTGGCGGTCACCTCTCCCCGTTCTCACTCACAGTTCCAACTTCCCTTCCTCCAGAGGCATCAGCCCCTCTGGATAATGTGCCCTGACAGCTCCTCTTAGCAGAGCTTTCAGCACCGGTGCACAGGGCTCTGTGGAAATGGAAGAAAATCCACCTGGTAAGTGCTTTTATGGGCTGAAAACAAACTGCACTGAACACCCAGCCCAGGCACCTTCTGGATCCCCAAAGCCAAGCAAAACCTCCCAAGGCTTAAAAACACACCCTGGCTCAGCTTTGGGATTTTTCTCCTCTCTCTTTTTCCCCCCCAGCTGCGAAAAAATGAAGGATGTGGGAGACGTTTTTGCCAAGAGAGAATTAGGTGGCAGAGAAGTGCTGTGTCTCGTTTCTCAGTCCATCCCCTCACAGTTCCCAGGGCAGAGGAAAGGACTGGAGAGTGGGAGCTCCTCATGCCCTTGGCACGGGCAGGGATGCTGTGCCAGGCCAAGGCACCTGTGTTAAATTCAGGCTGTGCCTCCAGGGTGCGTCTCATTTTTCCCAAATCCCCCTCATTTCTGAAAAGATTAACGCTGCACTTTCGAAAATCCTCATTTTTTGATAGCTTCTTTGCTTTATTCCCCCCTTCTTCCTATTTTCTCTACCTTCCATCTCCCCTCTCATCCAACACTTCTCACTGTCATCCGTCTCTTTGCTGTACACACATGGAGAGGGTCCCTTCTGTTACCCAAGCCTTGGGACCTTCCTTTGGCTTTAATTAGGAACGAGTGAAGGCACCAAAGTGGTTTGTAAGGGGCAGCATCCAGCAGTGGGATGCTGGTGCAGGGATGCAGAGCTGGGTCCTTCCCGTGCTGCCGGAGAAGGAGCTGGATATGTTCCATTTCGTTGTATGCTTTATAATTTCATCTATTGTTTTAGGATCATATAATTTACTTTGTTTTAAATACAAGGGCTGCATAAACCACCATCTGTATTATTTTGTGGACCCTGACATAAATTTCCGTTATGGTGCTTATTAAAATGTCTCGTTAATACCCCGAGCATCGACAGCACTTTGCAAATGTGTGGTTTTCTATCCCCACTGCCTTATGAATTGACTGGCTTTATCCCTGCCAGGAGTCTTTTGGAGGGGGATGCTGGGAGGGAGGGAGCATTTTTTTTATCTCATCCTGCTCAGTGAAGCTTGTGTCCCTCTCAGGGGCTCCCAGGCCACCTCGGTGTGAGTAAGTAGAGGGCAGTGAGTCCTGCTGGGACGTCACATCCACCAGGATTAAGAACTGGAAAAGCTTTTATGAAATATATGTTCCTCTTTCTTTTTACCCTGCCCCCCCCAAAAAAAAAAAATCCAAATATTTCCTGCGAGCGCTGCTGTTTTGTCAGAGCAGGGCTTTCCCTAGAAGAGATCTTTTTTATTCTGCTCAGTGTTTGTGCAGTGTCTAGCCAGGCAAAGATCCCGTTCTCCATGTGTT
>JAWWES010000067.1:2446298-2543119 GCA_035583135.1 Lophotriccus pileatus
TTCTTCACCTGGCTTTCTTTCCCTTCCCCCTCCTCTTTCCCTTCCCTCCTCTTTCCCTTTTCCTCCCTTCCTTTCTCCTTCCTCCCTTTTCTTTCCCCTTTTCCCCTTTTCCCCTTTCCCTCTCTTCTTTCCCTTTTCCTCACCTTCTTTCCCTTCCTCTCTTTTCTTTCCCCTCCCCCCTCTTTCCCTTTCCTCACCTTCTTTCTCTCTCCACCTTCTTTCCATTTTCACCTTCTTTCCCCTTTCCTCCCCTTTCCCCTTCCCTCCTTTCCTTTTTCCTGCCTTCTTCCCCTTTCCTCCCTTTCTTTCCCTTTTCCCCCCATTTTTTTCCCTTTCTCCCTTCGCCCCCCTTCCTTTCCCTTTGAACCTCTTTGAACTGCACTAATTACATGGCGGCCCTTATGTAACTAATCTGCAGGTAATATTGTGATTATATATCGGGAGCCATATGGTCCTGTGCAGTCGCTTCCCGTGTTGTTAAATCGCTGAAGCGGATAAACTCCATGTCCATGCACAAAGTAATTGCACAAAACTAATTTGTGTTTGCAAACAGAACCGAAATTAAGTATGTAAATAAGCAGAGCTGCAGACTAAATATTATAGTAGGGAAGGAAGGCGGAGGTGGGGGGGGGTTGGGGGAGGAGAAAGTGGAAACAACTTCATAACTGCAAAGTACAATCCGTGCAGGAGATGGGAATGGGAAGTGTTTCTAATGTGCAGGGAGCTGATGCTGTGAGCAACTGTTGGAGGGTTTGGGGCTATAAATCCTCCGTGTGTCTCCATCCCTGGCCCTGCCTCCAGCTGCAGCACCAGCTCTGTCATTCGTGGGGGGAATAAAGATATTTTATCATTCAATGGGCTGTGTGGTTTTGGGGTTTTTTTGGTGTTTGTTTTTTTTTTTTTTTTTTTTTCCTGGGAAATAGATCTAATTTAGCCCTGTGTCATTTGTTTAGAGGCTCTATTTTATTTGAAAACTTTTAAAGAGGAACGTTTTATAGCCTGGGGTGAGCAGCGGGAATAATGGATGCGGGATATACGTCTGGGATGCATCAATTTGGGGTTCAGGCACAATCTCTCTCTCCCCCAAAGGGCAGAGACCCCCTGCCCGGGGGTTACAAGCTTTTTATGCTTCCCCTGATCTGGGGGAGAGGCTACTTTTGATTTTGGGGGCTGCTGGGGGTCTTGGTACCAGTTACCAAGTTGAGCAATGGGTGGGATCTGCAGGGATGATGCAAATAGATTTTTGCAATGCTGGGATTTGGACACGGGGCTGGATTTGTCACCTGGGCACACTCCAGAAAACAGAATGTTTACAGCTGGGACAACACTTTGCACCTACTCAAAATGTACTGGGGGGTCTGGGAGGGTCCCAAGCGATCCTTGTGTGCACCACGATCCCAAAGCTGGGCGAAAGGAAACGGCTTTGGCTGCTGCAGAGAAGCTCTGAAGGGTCCCTCCGTCTCCCAGCCGGCAATGGGAAGGTTCCCTCTGCTGGCAAACGCCGGGCTCTGGCCCTGGAAAAGCTCTCGGTGATTAGACAGAGAAAGGGTTTAATTGCAAGGTGCTTGGGAAAATGTGACTGCGTGTACACACACGTGATATCCTGTATTTACCATGAGGAAAGGTGCCTGCCTCCTATTTATAACCCTGCTAAAGCCTTGTCTTGGGACTGGAGGAAGAGCTCGGCTTCTCTCTGCAAGTTCTTACTCCTAAAATTAGTGCCGTGTTCGGCTCCTCAGATGGGTGACTGTGAAATGGGTTGAAATCTGCCGGAGTGTGGTGTCATTAGTCCTGCTATCATCATTAATGGTGATGTCCTTGTCATGGAATTGGTGGGTTTTAGCTCTGTGAGGAACTGAAAAGCTTCAAAAAGAAAAAAAAAGGGAAAAAACTACCAGGGAAATAAAGCAGAATGGCTGTTTACCAGATGGATAAGGGGCAGAATTGCTTGAGGGATATTGCAACTCCTTGTTTTCAAGATGGTGCAAAAGCACAAGGTAGAATAGATACATTAATTGATAAATAAATAAATACTCCTCGAAAACAGATGGGTCCCCCTGAGCCCAAAGCCATCTCTCTTTGTTTCTTTTCCAAGCTCAGGCTTCAGAGCAGGGGCTGAGTGTGCCCAGCTCTCCTCTGCCGCAGCGTATTCTCGGGGCATCATCTGCAACCAAGTGGTTTTGCCACAGGTAATACATCTGACCTGGCTTCAAGTCTCCCAGTTTCTCTGTGTCTGACAGGGAAAATCCCCCCTGCAGCAGCCTGAATGCCTGTTCTGCTCGGGGTTCCTTGCCCTGCAGCCAAACTCTGCTCTTCTTCACAAAGAGGGCGTGCAAATTAGTAAATTGGCTTTTTTTTGGCAGCTTGAGGGGCCCCATGGTGCTGTTCCCCAAAGCTCTGCGAGTGTAATGGGCTTTTGCAGTGTGATCTGTTCCTGGGATGGATCTGATCCTGTTTGATGGATTATTTCTAGGGTGGATGACTCTCAACCTCCTGTCTCCTTGTGGTGAATCAGCAGGACGGGCTGGAATGGCATCCAGGGCACCCACAGAGACTTTTCCAAGCTCTCCCTCATCTCATGGGATGTTTCCCAGCAGTCAATACCAGGGATAAACCTGACTCTGTGCACACTTTGGCTCAGGAAGGTTTATCCTTCAGTGGGTGTGAGGTTGGGTGGAAACCAGGGGAGGGTTTGGTCCTGTGGAAACTCACGGAGCATCCTCAAGCTGAGCGGCTGGAAAAGGTGGTTCCTCTTGTTTGTGCCAGAACCACAAAGTTACCACCTGCCCTTTGCTGTCACTCTGAATCTCTGCACTTCATCCAGGTCGAAATTTGGCTGAATTCAGGGATCTCATTGCAGATTTCCTGCTGTAGGATGGGGATCAGGCTCTCTGCCTTGACCTAAACTCAACCCCAACCTGCAGCAGGCAGAGCTTTGGGTTGGGTAAATAGGAAGGTAAAATTTCCAGTGCTGGCAGAGGTTGCTGTGAGGCTGATTTCTACCCTTTGCCGAGATCGTTTGGGTCTGTTGTTGTGCAAATGTTTTAAAAATAACTAGGGAGGAAAAAAAAAAGGCAAGTGCAGGGGGAAAGCACTGATAAACACAGCCTGAAATGCTGTTACAGGCAGACTTTAGAGCCTGAAATCACCTCAAATGTATTCTGAATTACCTTGAGCATATTTAGACAGATCTATTTTTCATTGCAGGACATTAATGTACTGACTTGGGGGATTTTTTTCTCTGCACAAACATTTCTGTCGCATGCTGGGAGGAAGGAGTAATCACCCTCCTTAGCACCAGGACAAGAAGAAAGGCTGCCAGGGAATGGCTGGGGAGATAGTTGGGGGCATGGCTGCGAGTCTGGACTCTGGGGAGTTATTTTTTTGCAGTGCAATCCAAGGAAAACTGGAGCTCAGAGCTCGCTTGGGCTCTGGAGCCTTCTCTGATGAGGCTGAGAGTGGATTTTCTTACCTATCATCTACTGTTGGCAAGGCTGTCGTGCTCTGTGCAATATTTGTATCCCTGAAGGTTTGTGAATTCCTGAGGTATCCTTTGCACGGGTTAGGATTTGAGGCGCAGATTTTATGGATTAATATAAATAGTTGTAAATTAGCTTTTTCTCCCAGGATCTGGGATATTAGGGCACCATCCCTCTGTCAGGCACGGGCTCTGTGCAGATCTCGGGATGAATTAAACAGGAGCCTGAGCATCCTGTCTCCCAAATCCCGGGTTTTGCTGCTGAGTAAGAGGGTTGGGGTTGCAGCACCTCCAGCTCCGTGTCCAGCAGAGGGAGGACATGGGAACGGGGATGCTCTGCAGGGTTGGATGGAGGAGGAGGAGGTGGCTGGAAAAATCCGGTGCAGCTGGCGTCCTGGAGACGGGTGGGAAGGTCTGTGTGAACAGCAGGTGAGGGGCAGGAGGAGCAGCACGGCAGATGTTGAGGGGCTGGCCCGGGAAGGTTTTAGGAGAGGAGGATGTGAAGGCACCCGGCGAGACGGCCCCTCCCCGTGCAGCTCCTGCCAGGCTGGATCGGCCGTGCCGTGCCGGGAGGAGCTTTGCAGGGAGAAAGCAAGGAGGAAGATTTCTCCCACTTTGGTTTTGGTAGCTGCACCTCCTGGGCTGTGCTGGAGCGCAGGGATGGAGCCAAGGACTTCTCCCGTCTCCTGGCATTTCCAGCAGTAGCCCTGAAGGCAAAAAGGGGTCTCAGATCTGCCTCCTCCTCCCCTATGACTGGCTCGCTGCCTGCTTGGAGTAACTGTGAACATTCCCTGTGTCCTCGTGATTAATGACTGAGGCAAAGAGACACCACGGCTGCCACTCGGCTCCCGTGGTCAGCAGCCTCCCACCCAAGCTGTGCCTGACCCTGGGAAGAGCAGCCTCTCCTTGGATACAGGAGCTGGGCTCATATAATATCCTTAGAAGCCCAGTGGCATCCCTCGGGATAGCTGGGAATTAGATGCTGCCCTTTCCAGCAAGGATTCAGGTGTGAAATCGGGGCAGCCCCTGCAGATGCTGTCGGGGCAGAAGCTGTAGCTGGGGGTGAATGCCGTGGAAAACAGCTTGGAACATCCGTGCTGTCCCCAGGACTGGGCAGGTGTCCAAGCAGAGGACTTTACAGCAGGGATGGGCTGGTACCTAGAAGAAATGGGGCAGAAACAAGGTGAAATCTCCTCCCACTTTTTTCCTCTTCCACTGTTGTTACTCCACCTCCCGTTCCTGAGGTCCTGCTGCATTTCCATATTCCCCTGCCTTTGGCATGGCTGTGTCCTGTAGTCCTTCATGTAAATGCTTGGTTGCTGCTTGTGAGAGTTAAGAACAATATTAATGGTAAAAATGTGGGGTTTTCCCTTCATCTCGATACTTTCTCTCTTAGAAAGGCAGATGGAGATGCAGAGCAATAGGTTTGTTTAGTGTTCTGCTAAGAAAATTAAAAGTAGAGCCTTCCTGCAAATACAATTTAAAGGAAAGGTTCTAAGAGGATTTCCCATCTTTTAATCAGTCATACTCTTCATTTGCCAGTCCAAAACAGGGGGTTTGTCCTTGCATCACCCTTATCTCCAGCATTTCCATGCATGAACTTCCAAGGCTGCTGCCATTCCGATTGTCATCTCCTCCATGGAGCCACATCCATGGCAGGGCTCATGGTGTCCTCTGGGCATGGCAGGGATTAGCTAACAAAGCTGCTGGATGGGGAACCACCTTCCTGCCTTCAGGAAGCCTGGTTTGAAACAGGCTGGCAAATAAGTTTGGATAAACCACAAATAAAAAAAGAAAAGAAAAAATAGAGATATCTTCAATTTTTTTATTAAGTCAGTGAAGCCTCAGTTGTCAAGAGGAGCGTGCCCTTAAACCAGTGACCTTGGTGTTATCAGTGCTGCTGGAGATCTTTATTGCATCCATCACACCTGCCAGGGATGGAGTGTTCCTTGTGTTGGTGGAGACGTGACTTGTCTGGGTGCTGGGGGGGAAGAGCTGCCCAGAAGGATTTCAGGAGGAAGGTTTGCAGCTCTTCCACACATCCTGGTGCTGCAGCTGCATCCTTGCTGCATCACCCTTAGTCTCCCAGTCATCCCTGGGGATAACTCCATGCTTTGCAGACCCTCCTCCCTTCATCCATGATGGAACAGGACAAAATGAGGTCAGCTGGACCACTTTCCCTTAAGGATTGAGGGGTCCAGCTTGCCTGGGGCAGGAGGTTGGAGAACTTGGTGATTGGGGACTAATAGCAAAGGAATGTGTCTCGACCCCCCATTTTCCTTGTGGGAACTGGCCCCTGGTTGTTCCTGCCTAAATAAGGCAACAATTTGCCAAGTAAAAAGGGAAGAAAGTGGTGGTGACAGGAAGACAAAAGGGAACATTAAAAACCACCCAGCTTCTCCAGAAGAAAGTAGTGTGGGATGGAGAAGGATCCTTGAAAAATATAAGGCATGAGTCCGAAGGAAGGGAAAGGGGAGCATGCCAAATTCCCCTCTAATCCCCTCGACAACAGTCAGATATAATGGGTTGCCAGACTTTCCCCTGAGCTTGTTTTGCTTTGGGCCGGAGATTTTTGCAAACTCTGGCATGTTGGGAATTTTAATCAGGGCCGGGGCCTTGTTCGTGGTGTTGTTTATAAATGTGAGCGGAGGAGAGAGTCCAGATTTTGCCCTTAAAAAAAAACCCAACAACAACCACAAAAACAACCAACCAAAAAAAAAAAAAAAAACCAAAAAACAAGAACAACAACAAAAAGCAAACCGGAAAAAAAAAATAAAGAAGAAAAGAGGGAAGCTTACAAGCTGTTCCCATCCTCATTCTGTCCCGGCTGATGGAAAATCACCGGCGCTTGCCTCATGTAAATGGCACTTTATCCACTGGAAATGTGAATGCTGTCACCAGTGCCCAGGTCTGTCAAGCTTATCAGCTGAGCTACTGAGACGGAGAGATGCACCCGGTCCTGTTCACGCCAGGAGAGTGATGGATAATAACATTTGGAGGGGAGAACAGGCAGCAAGGCTGACGGACGGGAATTGAGGCGCCCTGTGGAAGTCCATCGCTTATTCACTCCTAGTTTCATATTCAGGGGAAATGGGGTTTGCTTTCCCATTAGTTTTCTTGCTTCCTTTCGTGCTTTTGAAGAGTCAACCCGGCAGAATTAATTCCTGTCTCCCCTCGCTCCCATCTCTGCGGGTGTCATTCCTCATTTGCTCTGGCAGATTTTACTTTGGGGGCTTTGGGTGCTGAGAAAAAGAGGGATTTGGGGGGTTTGCAGACAAAACAAGTAGAGGTGTGGGAGCAAGGGATGCCCAAGGAGGCATCTGCCAATGGGGGGCTTGAATTCTCCTTTGGAAACGCTGCCCAGGCAGAGCTGTTGGAATGAGGGATTGAAGCCAGGAATGTGGTGATGGAAATGCCACCAAGGGCTGTGAAGGCAACAACATGGAAGAGGGATGGAAAGATGCTCCAGCAGTGGCTTTGGAGGTGTTTCAGTTTAAAGGAGTTGTTTTCCCAGCCCTAAAAGAGGGAAGAAAGAGAGCCTGGAGATGGCTCCTTATAGAAAAGAGCAGCTGGGCAATGAAGCCCAAAATGAAAGAGGTGCAAAAGTTTATTTTAGGGGTACTAATCATCAACTTGGCATCAACACATGGATAGAAAGGTTTCTACTCTCCTGAGGAAAGAACTACCAGGAGGAAGGGTCTGTTCCCACCCAGTGGGATCTCTCCTTAACTAGCCCCAGCCCTTGGAGGGATTATTAATGCAGATCAGAGCTGTGTTCCATATGTATGATCCTGAAATATCTGCTTCCAGAGGGGACCTCAGGCACGAGTGCTATAATGTAATGAGTTAAACTGCTTGTTCGCAGTTCCACTAAAAGCAAATGGACTGGGAATTTGTTTTAAAAAACTGGACGGAGCTTTATCGGCCAATTAATCAGGATGTATAATGGATAAATTAAAGGGCAGAGTCAAGCGAGGCTGCCAAATAAAAACCAATAAAGTGCAATCTGCAAATGGACATGACATTATGGGATGCTGCACAACAGCAGCAGAGGGGGGGGTAACAGCACATGCCCTCGGGCTGCCCAGGTCCCCTTGGCTTCCCAGTCCACATCTCGGAGGAAAACCCATCTTGTGGCTTAAAGCAGGGGAAGTGATGCTGTTTGAGGGGTATCACCATTGCCCCTGTAAGCTGGAAGTTGAATGAGCCACTGGTTGGATCTAGGGGGACTGGAGAGCTGGGAAATTCAGAAATACAGGTGAATAGTGGGCAGCCCCCAGGGGTGAATTTTGCAGCCCCCCCCCGGGACTGTGTTTTTGCCTTTTTTTTTATTGACATTGCTGGAAATAGCAACATTTGAGGTCCTTGAATGCACCAATCACTGCTCCACTGCTTTTATGGGCAAAGGCCTTCCGAGGAGCACAGGCAGGGGGCTAAAAGGAAGAGCTGGCAATGGCAGGAACGAGATGGAAGAGGTAATTTCCTCCCAGGCTGTGCAAACTCTCCACAGTTGATCAGACCCTGGAAGAGCCGTGCAGAGCTCCCACAGCTCCCTCGGCACAGGGACCCCTCTGGCTGCCACCAGCCCCCGGGAGGCATGAGGAGCAGCAGCTTGGCAGATTTATGATCCTCCTCCCCACATGGCTCCATGGATGGGGAATTTTCTCCCCCACAGTTAAACCCAAGCAGTAAATTGACTTTACAGGTAGGGCTGGGAGGGCTCGGCTGCAGGATGGGGGGTGTTTTCCTTCCAGGCTGAGTTCCTGCAGTGCTCAGGCTCCACAGCCAAGTTGTATCTGTCCTTTAGGTTTAAAATGTAGATAGACTTTGCTCTCTGCCTGCCATGATCATCCTGCTTCCTTGGGCTTTGCCTTGTGCTGGTCAAAAAACTGGGAGCCCTTCCCTCCAGGTGATAAGGGCTCTGTGGGGCTTCCTGGGAAAACAGGGTGGCATCTGCTTCTCCAGCACTGGGTATCATCTCACAGCTCCGGCTGGGGCCTCTTCCAGGTCAGTTGGCACATCACAAGTGTTTGATGCATCCTCTGAAGGGACAACAGAGGTGTGAACCTGTCAGGAAGCAAAGGCACAAATAACTAGAAATAGATTTTTAGTTGATTTTTTTATTTTTTTTTAAAAGTGAAAGTGTTAAAAAAAAAACCAAACAAAAAGAACCAAACAAAAACATGCCAGAACTTCTTTTGGGCCCTTGCTAGAACAAAACCACCAGGGGAATGGCACCATCAGGGCACTGCAGGCAAGGAGGGAAAGATATTTTAATTATTTGAAGCAATATTTAACTTGCTGAAAGACAGATTGATGGAGAGGAGGTGTCTAGAGCTCTGGCCGTGCCTTTTCCTTGGGAGCCTCGGATGCCAGACTGATCCCGCCGCGCGTGTTCTGTAGCGTTGCCCCCCGTGGAGAAACTTCCATAAGGAAATCTTCTAGTTGAGAGACGAGGCCAAATCCTGACGAGCATATTGTTTGTGAGCAAACACCGACAGCTCGTTCCTCAGCTGCTCAAACGGCACAGCCATGTGTGACTTCCACCCGGCTCCCTCAAACCCTCGCTCGTCGTTCTCTTCGTCAGCCGTTCACGTGCTGCTCCTGATGATGCCGGTCTGGATTGAGGCAGGGATGCATCTGGGGAGTTCTGGTGGACTCCATAAGGACTTTTGCCACTCCTCTGACCCTTATGTCTTCTTGGAAAACTCCCCTGGGTACCTGCCTGCTTTTCCAGGGTCTGTCTCCTTTCCTTGTCTTGCCCCCAAAACCACAGGGAGTCTAAGCTAAGCAGGGATTTCAGCATGTGTGTGTGTAGGATCCAGACTTCCCATCCCAGGCATGGAGAAACACTCCTTGTTTCCCTAGCAGGGGTTTGGGGGCTGAGGGTTATCTCAGTAAGGAGATTGAGATTAAGTCTGGTGTGTGTTTTGCCCTCTGGAGGGTCCTGGAACTAGGGAGAGGCAGAGGGCAAGTCATGGTCCATCTGCTCCCCTGTGCCAGCCATTCCAAATTGTCCTTTTGAGGTTGTGGTGTCCTGGCTTTGGAGGAGTGGGGGACTGCAGTGTGAGGAGGGAGCTGGGCAGCCTGGGATTGCGGCATTGCAGTGGGAAAGGGAGCTGCTGGCATCCCTGTCTCGCAGAAACACGGGATGTTCATCCCCTCCTGCCTGCACAGGGGCTGAGCGGCAGCTCTTTGTCTCCCTTTTCTGGCTGTGGGTTCCTGAGTGCCCTTAAAAAGCATCTCCCTGTTCCCCTGGAGGCTCTCAGGGATCAGGGCATGCTGGTGGGATGTATCCCAATGAGTGCTGAGCACCTGCATCTCCTGAGCATCCCTCCCCCAGGCAGCCTCAGTGCTGAGCTTGCTGAATAGGGGCTCTCAGGATTAGTCTCCTGGACCGGCTCCGCTTCCAGAGGCTCAGACTCAAAGAGGATTTGCCCGGAGATAGAGCAAATCTTCACCAGCACATTTGTTTACTTGCAAATCACGGCCATTCCCGTGCGCCCAGGCCGAGCTTTGTGTCGTGTTTGCAGGCAGGGACCAAGAGAACCTGCTCAGCAAGGAAACAGCCCTGCTGGGTGCAAATATTCCCTCATTCCCACGGGGAGAAGGGCAGGGAGCTGTTGGGTGCTGTTGCATCGCTCGCTGCTCGTGGCAGAAGGTGCTCCTTGTAAGTGGATGGTCCTTGCAGGGGGTTTTCCTTGCCAGGGATGCTCCTTGCATCCCTCTCCTGGTAAAGGAACCATCCTCACCTCTCCCGAGGAGCCTTCCTCATGCCATGGGGCGGGGGAGCCGATGGCTGCAGCGGCAGGGAGAGCAGCGTGGGAGAGGGTTGGAGCCTGGAAAATCTGGGCATGTTTTCTTCGTTTGGACAAATAGCTTATTCTCTGAAAAATTCAGTTGTGGGTCGGCCAGCGCCATCTGTGAAGCCCTGCCAAATGTGGTGAAGAGTTTCAGCCAAGACAGAAAGAAAAGGAAAAAATTAAAAAGCCTGGAAAATGTCCATCTCCAAAACCGCTTTGCAAAACAAACATTTCAGGTCTTTCTTTCCAAATTACGTTCCCCGTTGACATGTGCCTGTTTAATAATATATATATATTTTTAAAGGGTTTGGAGAAGCTGACCTCAAGTACTCAGGTTGTTTGGTTTGTGGCTTCTGTGTGGGAAATATTTTGTGCTCCCTGGACACAAAGCTACAGGAAGAGCAGATCCAGGCTGCTCGAGGACCTGTTTGGTGCCTGTGCAGTGACTGTTGCAGCCTGGCCCCACCCGAGGCAGGGGGTACAAGTCTGTGTGGTGGGATCGAGTTCTCTGGGGAAGGGAGACAGTTTTGGGGTACAAATATTCCAACGTCTGCTTCGGCTCTTAAACTGGAAATTGAAATTGGGAGCCATGGGAGGTAAAAACGACTGGGTTTGCTGTTTCAAAGGCTTTTCTGGGAGAGCTGAGCTACACTTGCTTCAGGTCCCTCTTCCCCTTTAATATCACTCTTCCTCGACAGCCTCATTTCTCCAGCAGCTGTGAGCCCCAGAACAGTGTCACCAATCCTTTCTCACTCTTGGATTTTGATGGGGAAGAGAGAATAACTGAGGGTGGTTCCCAAAATAGGCCAAATCATGTAGTAATTTGAGTTTGCTGTGACTTCTTGGACATCATCTGGTCGAAACATTCTGCTGATGTGGAAACCGTGTCCGTAGCACCGACGTTATCATGGAATCCCAGAATGGCTTGGGTTGGGAGGGACCTTAAAGCTCACCTGGTTCCATCCCTTGCCATGGGCAGGGACACCTTCCACTAGCCCAGGCTGCTCCAGGCACTGTCCAACCTGGCCTTGGACACTTCCAGGGATGGGGCAGCCACAGCTCCTCTGGGCAACCTGTGCCAGGGCCTCCCCACCCTCTCAGGGAAGAATTTGTTCCCAGTATCCCATCTAACCCTGCCCTCTGGCACTGGGAAGCCATTCCCCCTTGTCCCATCACTATATTAATTTGCCTGATGCTTTTAAAACTGCTCTACCTGCAAACCACTGGGCATTCCAGTAAAACATGCCTCCAGACCAGTGACTGCAAGGAAGTCTTGGAGTCATCAGCTTGCTGGAGCAGTTTATTTGGCTAAATATGCCATTGATTTGTTTGGGCTGCATTCCAACTGTGTGGGCTTTGTAAGTCAATACAACTCCAGTCCTGCTCTCGGTAATTGCAAGGGAGCAGGTTATATTTAGGAAGTGCAGTGCTCTCTGTGTGTGCTCAAACTACAGGCCATGGGAGTGTCATCACCAGGAGAAGAGCAGGGTCAGGGCTTGCTGGGGTGTTGGAGAGCAGAGGGAAGTGAGGGTACCACATTTCCAAGTTGCTCGAGGAAGAGGAGGGAGAGATGTTGTTGTGTTCACCTCATTCTGGCTGATCACGGCTCTGCTTTCTGAATGTCACAGGATCACAGGAGAGGTTCACAGTGGAAGGGACCAAGAGTCATCCCAAAGCACGTGGCACAGGATTGTGTCCAGACAGTTCTGGAATACCCCCAGTGAGGGCAACTCCACGCCCTCTCTGGTTAATCTGTTCCAATGCATGGTTGTCCACAGAGTGAAGTTCCTCTATGACAAGTTTCCATCAGCTATGGGTCTGTCCCCCCTTGTTGTGCCCATGAGGGCATGAACTGTCCCTCTGCTAATTTTTGGTGCTGGTTGGAGAGGCACAAAGGTGTCTGGTGGGAGAGACTCTGCCTGGGAATGAAGAGATCCAGGCTCTGTCTCTGCTTGCTGCCTCTTCCCTGTGCTGAGCGTGGTGGGTTCAGTCCCTGGCTTGGGCATTGTCCTGCTTCCCAGTGAAATCCAGTCCCAGCAGAGGTGTTACCAGCTCAGTAATCATTGTGTTCTGTGATTATAACAGTTATTAGTGGCTATAACACTTACAATTGAGTCTACTAACCCCAGAGTAAAACTCTATGGGTGGCAAAGGGGTTAAATAGCAGCCTGCTGGAGCCAAGGGCAGGTTGAGTGGGACTGGTTTTTCTTTTCCCTTTCTCTTAAGAAAATCTCTTAAAGCAGACAACATAAATACTCAATTTCCCCCCGTAGAAACACGGGTTTTTCATCAGACACCTGCAAGCCCTGGTCCCCAACATCAAGCTCCACAAACCTGCTCAAAACCGATTTTAACAGGAGGATTTTAACAGGTCCATTTCTCAGCAAGAAATCAAATATTGCTTAAAAAAAAAATAAAAAATCACTTCACATAACTGCACTGAGGAACAGGCACACAGGCAGGTTGTGAGTGCACCCCCTCCCTACGGGGATGTTTTTCTGAGCTAATCACGAGCATAACCTTGGTGTCCCTGATTGCAGGCAAGGTCCGTGCTGATTTCGCAGGGAGCCTCCAGGCACTTTAATCCCGAGCCTAACATTCCCCCCCCAACAAAGCCAGCCCATCTTCCCATCAGCAAACACACCACGGCTTGTCAGGCCACAGCACCGCCGAGCCTGCGATGCCAATCAAGGCTCATTCATGAGGCCAGGCAGGGTCTTCTTGCTCTCTCCACTGATGTGTAATTAGTATATATTTAGACTAACAAATTCCTGGCTTGCAGGAGGGATGTATCCAAGGCTAATTCTGCCCCTTGCAGGAAGGAGGAGTTGTGTGGATGCTTTTTCAGGAGGGGGAAGGACATGGAGGGCAGGGAGGTTATTCCTTTTGGGCTGATTCAAGTGGATTTGCAAGTTGAGCTGCTGCCATGGGAGCTTCACCTGCGCCCTCAACACGCAGGGCTTGGAAAAGCAGGGGGAATATTTGGATTTTGAGCGCCTTCCCTGCCCTATTAACGCTGTGCATGGAGAGTTTTCCATGGGATGTTGTGCCATGAGGCTCCTGTCCTGCACAGATGCTGATTTACAGCGCCTGCTCCCACACATGGGTTTGTTTTTAATGCTGGTATTTGTGAGCTGCCTTCCATCCAGTGTCACTGTCACTTCCGTGTCCGCCACCGATTGCCAAGGAATAAATACAATTAAAAAATGAATCCAATCAGCATCTCCTTAGGATGGAGAGGAGTTAAAAACAATGTGTGTGCTGCTTCTTCCCCTTCCCTCTGGGCTTGCTGCATCCCTTCACCATCCCAGCAGCTTTTGGTGTGTCTTCAGTGGTGCTGGAGCACAAACAAAGCGTGGAACAAGAATTTTCCATATCCCTTAGAAACACAGAGGGAAGAAGGCGATGGTAGCCGAAGGATGGAACTGTCAGACTTGAAGAAAAGCTATTTCCAGGCAGGGAGGAGGTGCTAATTAAATTAAACTTGAGATTTCTGCCACTCATTCCTGAGCTAATCTGAAAAAAAAAAAAGAAAACAAAACAACAAAAAAAACCCAAAACCAAACAACACTTGAAAAATAAAAACAATTTGAAAAAAGATAAAACAAGCAAACAAAAAAGATCAAAACAACCAGGTGGGGAGGGGGTTGCTGACTGCAGGGTTTGCCGCCGTTATCCACCTGGTGCCTCTCTCTCAGCGCGTGTGGAGCCCTTTGGAGCTGCCTTCCCTTTGATGCTGTGATTGATTTCCCCCGAGGGATGGGAGAACACTACCTGGGGAAGCAATTTAGGAGTATTTTTAGCCTTGTGAGTGCCGAGGGGGATTCCACAGCAGGGCTGAGCTCCGCGTGCCTGAACCTCTCGCAGCCCAAACCCCGGCGCTGCGGGTTGGGTGGGAGGATGGCAAAGGTAGGAAAGCACAAGGATCATTGCTATAAAAACAGGGAATCCTTATAGCTCAGCTTCCACAGGCTCTGGAACAGGTTGCCCAGAGAAGCTGTGGCTGCCCCATCTCTGGAAGTGTCCAAGGCCAGGTTGGATGGGGTTTGGAGCAACCTGGGCTAGTGGAAGGTGTCCCTGTCAGGTGGAACTGGATGAGCTTTTAAAGTCCCTCCCAGCCCAAGCCATTCTGGGATTCAATGCTGATCCATGAGAGATCTGCCCCGAGAGAGCACTTGGACGCAGCAATTCAGAGCAGGAAGAAGGATGGAGGAACTTTGCTGTTATAGAGGGCAGAGCAAACAGCTTAGAAAAGGCAGATGAGGTTGGAGGTGTTGCTCGGATTGATGGTGTCCAAGAAAAAAGCAGAAAATCATTTGGGTTCAGCTCACAAACAAAATGTTTCAAAATGTCAGTGGATTTAAAATCTGGGAAAACATTCTGACTGGATTTCAGCCTCTTGCCTCGGTACAACCAAAGCAGTCTGCTGTTTGCTTTTGAGCTTTCGGGTTTGGGGCTGGTATAAAGCAAATGTAAAGGAAAGGTTGTGGGGAAAGACTGTTTTAAACAGAGCTTGGAGTTAAAATCCAGACCAAAAAGGCAGTGAATTGGTGTGTTCATGGCGCTTCTCCCTTTGCAAACCAAGGATTGAGAAGCAAAAATAACACTTTCTGCAGAGCATCTCATCCATCCCTAATGATGAGATGGGGAGGGGGGGAGCCAGAGCTCCTGGGTGCTTCTCCAGACCCTGGGAAAGGCTTGGACCGGAGATTTTGGATGGGTTTTTGAGCTCTGTGCAGCCAGTGGAGATGATTCCCATGCCTGGTGCGATGCAGGAGCATAGGGAGGAGCGCTGCAGGTACAAGGACCAGGCTGGGAGGGGAGATGCCCCCCTGGCACAGCAGTGTCTCCATTCCAGATGGATTTTCCCATCCTGTGGGCTTGGCCTTTGTGGAGGTGAGCCTGCTGATGAGAGCCAGGGTGCTCTAATTGGCGAGGAACCAGTCCTGAAATGTCACAAAGATTTATATTGCAGCACAGCCTCTCCAGGTGCTAATTGTGCTACAGGCCTTGGATAATGGCTCCGGGAGACAATAATCCCAGGCTTCCCTGCGCTCCATCCTCCTTTTTTTCCCCTTTTTATTCACTTGGTGGATCTGGAGGGCTGGGAGGGGTGACTTCTAGTGATGCCCCCCACCTGCCCTGCGGGGAGAGGTAATTCTGTCCACAGCAAAAAGTGGAAGCAGGTTTAGTAAGAGTGGGGAACAATAGAAAATGTCACTGTGGGTGTGACTTAGGGGTGAGATGCAGCTTTTCTCTGCTGCTGATACAGGAAAATTTCTGGATGGATTAGAAGTGTGAATGCTGGGAGATTTCCCTGCTAGTGTTCCTGTGTGGGGCACCGAGCTTTGAAGGGGAAAACCCCAGATTTCCTCCCTCCATGAAAGGAAAAACCTCACATAGGTTTTTTTCCCCTGACTGGCAGTAGGTTACTGAGATGAGCCATCTCTGAGGGTCTGACCTAGCCAGTCCCACCTGATTTAGGTAGTCCTGAGCAAGGTGGAGGTCGCTGTGGGTGAGTAATGATATGTTTTTGTCAGACAGGACAAGTTTTTTCCTTCCCCAAGTGAAACAACAATATTGATCTCTCGCCTTGGTCAGCTACATAAAGACCATCTGCATTAATCTGATTTAATGGGGATTTAGCTGGCATGGGAGTGAACCTGTTACTGTTCTAATCTCATTTCACCAACACACCGCTGCTTTTTTTAATACTGTTTTCCTTCCCTCCCCCTCCACTGTTCAGTCTATTTAGATCAGGCTTTTCCTGGCTGGTTCTTGACTTGGTTTTGCAGCTTTTCCGTGATTTTTTTCCGTGCTGGGTGTGATCCCTGCTGGCTCAGCCAGCCCAGCCACCTGCAGCACTCCCAGCAGCCTCAAACTCTTCTGCTTTTGAGTTTGCATCCCAAAATTTGAACTGTGCTGATCTATTTCTCCCTTATTTATTGGTGGCTCCCGGGGTGTTCCTGCACAAAGAAGATGCTGGTAACTTCTGTGGCCATGTGAGCTCTCAGCTGCCAACCTCTTCTTCTCCCAGTCCTTTCCCACAAGCTGGTGGACCACCTGTTGATGTCCACAAATTCAGCCCCAGAGGTGAGGGTGAGCTCGGCTTTGCAGCACCAGGTTTCCTGATTGTCAGTCCTGCAGCAGAGCCAGGAGGCCTGGTGGGTTTTCCCACCTCCAGATGGTGAATGGGATGAGAACTACACGAGTATCAGGGGAGGGGAGATCAAAACTCATCTTTTTGGTGCTTCTGCTGGAGGCTGAGGAGTTCCTAGGACCGAGCAGCGAGAGGCAAATTAAAACCTTGCATTAATTCCATTAACTATGATCATCTTCTCACCAGGGATGAATTTACTGCTCGCCATTAGTATTATAATAGACAAAAAAGTTGCATGAGTTGCCCATGCCCCATTAACTCCACCCCACAGCAGGATTGTGTGTGTGTTCCCTCTGGAGCCTCCCCTGGGTGCTGATGATCCCACAGGCCCTCCATCCCTTCTCCCGCTGCCTCCCCGCGTGGGAGAGCAAGGAAGGTGTTAAAAGGCACCAGTTTAATTTGCCAAGTGAGTGGCTCAGTCCAGCTGTGCCATTAGTGCCTGCACAGCTGGACTGCTGTGCCGGTGACAGCCAGGGCTGCTCGCCTGGATCTCGCTGTAGAGCCAAGTGCAGATGCATCATAAATGCACAGTTGCCTTTTGTAGCTCAAGTTTCTGTCTTAAAGTCGGGAAATTTCGGGGGGTTGGGTCCTTGCTGAGCTCGGTTTTTCTGCTGGGGTGGTCAATATGTGGTGGCACCTGATTTCTGCTGCAGTCTATGCTCTGTGTTCAGTTCTTTTCTTCTGGAGAGGTGCCCAGGGCTACTGGTTATTTCCAAATTCACCTTTAAGGTAGAGTCAGGCTCTTCCCACCTTGCAAGGACACCAAGGAGCTGGCCCAGAGGGTACATCCACCCCGTGGCTGAAGAGCAGGTAGTGTGATACCTCCTGGGACGAGTCCTTCACAAAACAGGTCCCTTTCTTTGGCTTTGTATCCGTCCTTTTGTATCCACACACACCTGTGGCTCAGGTTTTGAGGGCAAAAGGACAAGCCCAGGGCTCTGAGATGGGACAGGCAGCAGGAGAGGAGCAGGCTGGGGCTGGTGGAACAAAGATCAGCAGCCTTTTTGCTCTGTGCCCTGTGGCTTTGGGGTCAGAGGGAGCTCTCTGCAGTGGGGCATAACTTGTCAGGGAGCACTGGTGAGTTCACTGGCAGCAGATGATTTTTCCTCCTCTTTTGCATGGCTTACACTTGGTCTCTGCTTGGCCTTTTCAGCAGGGAGAGCAGTTTGGATACACATTACCTGCACGGCAAAGTGTGCTCTAATTGGCCAAGAATTGGTCCTAAAATGTCAGGAAAAGATTTATTTCCCAGTGCAGCCTCTCCAGGTACTAATTTTTCCATGGGCCGCCAGATAATGGCTCCAGTGCACAATAGCTCAGTCCCTAATCAGGATAGAGAGCTGTAATTGGGTTGAAGGGATTTAAAATCATTAAAGCCACATTCAAGGGGAATAAAAAAGGAAACCCCCCACCTTTCCCCCCTTTCCCTCCCCCTCCCCAAGACAGAGGGACTATGTTTAATGAGCAGCTCCTGGCACGTCACTGGTAATAGGCAGAGATGAAGTTGCAGCAAGAAGTCCAAGGACAATCAAGAGAGACTTCATGGGCTTGGGATGACTTGTTAAGGAATCAGGGGCACAAGCAGAGCTCTCCTGTATCCTGCCAATCAGAGGGAACAGCGAGGGAAGAAATAGGAAGGGCCAGCAGATCAGTTCCTGGCTGTCACTGGCAAAATCTGGAGTCTTCTAGATCATGGCTTGGTCTCTGTGAGGGGATATCCCTTTCTCAAAGGATCTTTGTGCAGAAGTTAGAGCTTCAAACTAGATTTGAAGGGCTAAAGGAATAAATCCAGGCTCACTGGAGATAAGTCTGGAAGCAGCACATCAGTGTTGGTAACAAAGCTGCCCAAGAGGAGGTTACTGAGCATGCAGAAGTAAAAAAAGCCCCAAGTTTTGCCATTTGGGTGATTTTTCTGGCCCAGCACCCAGAGCTGCCTCGGTGGTAGGAGCTGTGAGTCCAGCTCTGTGCATCTCCAGGTCCCATCTCACTGCTGCTCTGCATCCTGGAGTACAGAGTGAGGTCAAGGTGGTTGTCCCCATTTTATGGCTGGTCCATAGTGATGTTTTGGTGTTGTCTTATTGCTGGAATCAAAGACAGCTGGTAAAAAACAGTGGTTCTGCAGTGAGTGAGGAGTGGCAGGAAGGGTGCTGGGCAAGGGCCTCTCACACTGAGCAGAGCAAAATCCTTTGCCCTTGCTTCAGTTTGCTTAGATTTTTCCTTCTTCAGCATCCTGCTTCATCCTTTTGCTCATTTATTTCCCTTCTTTTCACATCAGACTGTTTCTACACCGCTTTGAGACCTTTTAAATTCCAGATCCATCCTTCCAAAAGCCCTTGCAAACCCACCAGCTCAGTGTCACCCACCAAACCCACATTATTATACAACATTATTATACAACTCCACTGGAAGTGCAGTGGTTTTTGTCCTTCAAGCCATGCCCTGTTTGGAATTAACACCCTTATCTGGCCCACTGCAACTTCAGGTATTAATTTCCCCAAAGCTGCTGCCCCCTTGACTCCTCTGCAAGGATCCTGGGGAAGGTGACGTCGGGAGACTCACTGGCAGTGGGCAAAATACGATGTCCAGGTTTAATTGGCAGTGATTGTTTTGTCTCCTGTACAAAAGCAGCAAATCCCCAGAAGCTGGTGAGGAGCACAGCTGTTTATGGCGAACAGAAGCCGCTCCTTTATCTCCTTGTAGCAACCTGTCTCCAGGAGATCACGGCTTAATTAACTCGCGTGTTATCGAGAGCGAAGTTGTACAGACATTGTTAAAAAAAAATAATATTAAAAAGTAAAAAAAGAAAAAAAAAAATAAGAGGAGATAAAGCAGGAAGGAAGGAGGTGACCTGGGAGCCAAGTGGAGTGAACTCTATAGAGAGCCAAGGCACGTGGTCGGGTGGCTGCTGGAGGCAACGTGATGGATGAGCCGGGCTGCTGGAGAGGGGAGAGCAATTCCCTGGCCCCACGTGTGGTGTGAGGGTGCAGGGCAGGGGTGGGCTTGCCTGAAAACACACACCAGGGCTTCCTCTGGAGAGACTTTGAATCTGCTTGTTGGTAGGGGACCCCCATGCACGGCTGGAGCTGGAGCAGCCTGTACATCAGCAGGGGGTTGTCCTACCTCATCCAGGCTGTGTGATGGATAAGGGCACTGTGCTGCTGGTCCTGGTCTCTCCAACCCATTGATTTGAGGGTGGGGAACACCCCTCAGTCTCAGATTTCCAAATTCCAGAATGGTTTGGGTTGGGAGGGACTTCAGTGCTCATTTTGTTGCAGCCCCCTGGACATGGGACACCTTTCACTATCCCAGCCCCATCCAACCTGGCCTTGGACACTTCCAGGGTTGGGGAAGCCACAGCTTCTCTGAGAAACCTGTGCCAGGGCCTCCCCACCCTCCCAAGGTTTCTCCCCAGTGGTATACACCTACTCTCAGTTTAAAGCCATTCCCCCTTGTCCTATGGACAAGGACAAATAGATCCTAAATAGCTAAATGGGTCAGTTATTTTCTTTCAGACCGGTGTGCACAGACTGAATGGCCGCTTGCAATCAGCAGGAGGGGGGAGCTGAGTCCTCCCCAAAGATGCCTTTCTCTGGGCAAACCTCAGTCCTGGCTCTTTGATCTCAAGCTTGGGATCACTGGCCTTATCCCTGGCTTTGGCAAGCTCTCCATCCATCTCAAGCATCGTCCAACTGCCCCATCCAGGTTCTGGTGCTTTCTCCCTAAAGGATCACTCCAGAACACAGGGAATGGCCACGGCAGTGCAGATCTTCCTGGGGATGTAAGGAAAGATATTGCTGAGGGAAATTGTAAAGCAGCATCTCACTTAGAGCACAGTGCAGAGGGAGATTTGACAACCTCTCCCATTCATCGCTCAAAGTGCTCCACAGATCAAAGCCAGAGAGACAATAATACATTTTGAACTAAGAACATTAATTTGTATCCAGAGCATTTTAATAAATAATTTTTTAAAACCCAGTTCAGCCCTGTCATCTCAAGCCAATTCCATTTAATATCCAGCCCTTCGACTGACAGATTTTTAACACCATAATTAGCATGTGTGGCTCTTAAAAGCCTTCACTGGTATATCAGGCCTTCTCTGCATTACAGCACCTCCCCTCCCCTCCTCCCAGCCCCCTTTTCCGATATTGTTATTCCATTTGTAGTTGTTTATTGTGCCTGCTGAGACAGATTAAAGACAGGAAGGAGCCAGAGAGTTGTTCTTAGGGGCTCCTGTGCAGTGTGGAGTAAGCACAGCAGAGCTCCTGGATTCCAAATCCGGAGCCTTGCTTCTAAAACTGTGTGTCTGATGAGTGGAGGTGGTTTCTGAAGCATTTCACTGATGCTTTGTTGGGTCTTTTTTGTTTGATTTGGGGTTTTCTGGTGGGTTTTTTATTTTTCTTTTTTGAAGGGGAAGAGTGAGGAGCGCCAAGGGTTTATTTTTCCTTAATGAGAGCTGAGGTTCTTGTATAACCACATATGAGAGAGAGCAGGCGCTTAAAAGGAAAATAAGAGATGTTATGGAATACTTGGTGATATTGTAAAGTTTGGCAGTGCTGGGAAATGTCCTCATGTGTTATGGGGTAGAACAAAGCTCCTCGTGCTCCATCCAAGGATGAAAGCAGGTCCAGCAGAAGCCAAACACGACCCAGTCCCTTTATTCCCTCTTTAAGTCTTTAAGTGGGATGCAAATTGTATATAACACAGACACACTTAGATCTGAGTCTCCTCCCTCCAGCAGAAATTGCCAGTGAGTGCTGAAGCCTTTTGCCAGTTCTCTTTTGTGTGGGGGATCTGATTCACAGGAGGAGCAGGATTTTGTTTTCCTAAGCCACCGGAGTGTGCACAGGGGGAACCAGACCTTGTCCAGAGAAACGGAGACGCCAAATGCTTTCTTGTAGTGATTTTGTTCCACTTCACTCTTGGCTGAGGATGGGCCCAAAGCAAAATCCCAGCTCTGAGCATAAGCCTGAAAGCTGAATCTCTCCCAGCCTTCAGTTGCAGCTTATCTGTGATAGGAATCAAACCTGAACACAAACCTGTGTCTCTCCTCTGCAGCTGCACTGGCCCTTTGGAGCGTGATTGTTGTGTCCTGCAGAGGTGGAAGCCCTGGGGGCATCTGTCTGCCTCTAAATCTGAGCATTTCTGGGCTGGAAGACTTAATGCTTTGCAGCAAGCACTGTGTAACTCCCGATCTCTCCAGTTACCTGGGAGTAAGGCAAGCGTTATCCTTTCAGTTTTGCCATGGGATGAAAATCAAAACAAGGCTTTGAGGCAAAGCAGTGCCAAGCCCTGTTTTGCCATTCAGGACATGCTCACATTATCCACAGTATATGAGGAGTCAGTGGGGAGAGAGTTGAGGCCAGCATGGATCTGGGATGCTCACCAGCACATGGATGTTGGGATGTCAGGCTCCCAAACCTCCTGGTAGACCCCCAGCCCAGCAGAGTGTGGGTCAGTGCATTAAAGCATACCAGAGCTGATTTGACCAGCAAAGCCCCGTCCCTCTGCTCAGCTCTGGGATGCCCAGAGCTTATGCAATGCAAATCTGCAGAAAGCAGGAGCAAAGCCCTTGCTCCGACTCGTTATTCCGAGCGCAGCAGATGCTTTGTGGAGGGACACTCGCTGCCCGTCCCCGGCCGTGGCGCGGGGCCACAGCTGATGGCTGTGACAGGATGATGGGCTTTGGCTCCTTCTCTTCTCCAGCTTGGAGCTGGCCAGGTCCATGGAGCCTTGCAATAAAATTTAGGGGCTTGTGCCTGGCTTATTGCTGGCACTTGATTCTCCTTCTCGCTGCTCTGGTGGTATTTCTTGTCCCTGGCTCGTGGCTGGTTTGCAGCTGTGGCGTGTTCGCCCTCAGACTGATGGGGGTAATTGTTCTGTGAGCCTCAAAACTTGGGGTGGAATTAATTCCTTGCTGCGATTTGCCAAAATCCCCCCTCCTCTCCTCTTTCCCTGTTAAAATCACATGGAGTCGCTGGGTTTGGTTCCTGCTGCAGTTCCTTGTGGCCTTTTGTTTTCAGATGGCCTTTTTGGGTGAGAAATAAGAAAATCCACCGAGGAATGACGGGCGAGCTCTGCTTTGTAAAGCCTCGCTCTCCTTTATTTCTGGAGCCCCTGCGAAATGTCAAGCACTCTTTTCCTGCATCCTAAGCGCACACACTTCCCCAGGTTCCTGGTATTTGGGGAGCAAATCCACTTACCCACAGTTAGGAGGCACTGGCAGAGGTTGTCCAGAAAAGCTGTGGCTGCCTCATCCCTGGAAGTGTTTGGATGGGGCCTGGAGCAACCTGGTCTAGGGGAAGGTGTCCCTGCCCATGGCAGGGGATTGGAACTGGGTGAGCTTTAAGGTCCCTTCCAACCCAAACCATTTGGGGCTTCTGTACCTGGTTCTCAATGTTGATCTGGAGCCACTTGAAAACTGGAGCCTTATACACAGAAATTGCAAAAAGGGGTGATTTTTGATGCAGTAGCCAAGATGAGCCAGCGTGGTTGTCTCCATTCCCCCTGCTTTTTACCCACCACACTGCGAGCTCTTGTTAAGAGATTTGGGCCCAGGACATTGTGTTTCACAAACAGGTTGCTGTCTGATGCACAGGGATTTCATCTGCAGTCTCCTGCCCCTGGCATCACTCGTAGCTGCTGTTCTTTCAGCAATGAGCTGCACAGGGGGAAGGTGACACTTCCCCTTAATCCCCAGCCCCAGAGGTTGGGTTTGACACGGGTCAGCTTTTGTGCAAAACAAGGAAAACAAAACAAACAGTTGAAAGTTGAGCAGGACAAGGAAAGTTCAGGCTGCTTTGTAATGTCAAGGTGAGCAAGGCGATGGCATTTGCGCTGGAGATATCCGGGACTCAGGATCTGGGATTAGTGTCAGCTCTTCTGTGGCAAAATAAATTAGGAATGCAGAGGCTGTCTCTGTTTATGATAGGGGGTTGTTAGGTGCTTCAGGTACTGTCATTCTTATTTAAGGATATATTTAAGGATTAACAGTAAGAAGTCCAGCATTAGCAAGAGAGAAATGAATGTTAGTGAGCTTAGGCTTGGAGGGCTTATTTTTGATCATCATCATGTGAGCTGCTTTAGGAGAGATGAGCTCCAAGATGGGGAGGGCGGAGGGGGGCGAGATTCTTGTATTTTTGCAGGAAAAGAAAAGGTTTTGCAAGTTTGAATAGAGATCAGAACTCAGCAACAATGACGGCTGCATGAGTAAAGCTGCATAACTCCCCGAAGCCGGTGCCTTCCCCGGGCTGAGGATCTGGCTCACAGCATCCAGCCTATTTTGAGCCTCTTTTTTTGTGTGTGTGTCATTCCTTTCTTCTCGTGCAGAATATGCACGATCAAACAACGTCCACGGATTTCTTTGTTGTTCGAAATCATTCCGTGTTTTTAATTGGCAATCCTCGAGTTTCGCCTTGATTGTAGCTGCCTGCAAGTAGGTTAAGTTTGCTCTGCGCTGTCTCAGGCACCTTGGGTGGCTTGGAGAAGTTCCCTCCTGATCCTGCTCCTTCCAACCAGGTGCAGCACAAAGATTTTCTTGCTGCCAAACCATTTCCTTAGGTGTAAACCCCACGTTTCGCTTTCCCGGGCTTTGGCTTTGATATTTGCTTCCCACAAGCACCTGGCACCGGGGAAAAGCTGCTGAGGATTCACAGCTCTTGACATCCTGAGATTTTCTTATTTTTGAGGCTTCTCTTAAAGCAGAAATGGGCACAAAGGTTGGTTCATTTGTGTGATGAGTTAAATCGGTTCTGATGGCTGAGAGGCAGGAAGAGGGAGGTCCCACCACCCTTCCAACTCTGTTTTGAGGAGTAGCGTAAGATGTAAAGCCCTGTTTTTGAAATCTCCATGATTCTTGTCTTTTCCTTTTTAGTTATTATTTTTAAATATTACACTTATCAGGTCCAGCTCGTCCTTTGAGGTGAGTGTGGAGTGTGTTTCACCCCTCTGCAGGGAGCCCTTTGCAAAACCCTTGCTGGATGCTGGAGTGGGGACCCCGTGACTCTGGTCCAGGGCTCCTTGGGTGCTAGAAAAGAGGGTGGCCGGGCTGAAGGCAGGAGATAAAAGTCAAAAAGATGTTCAATTTTGTGTTAAAAGTGCTTAACCAAGCTGGACAACTAGGGAGTCTCCATTACTTATGTGCTTCCTGAAGCTGAAACAATTGCTATTATCCCCCCATCACTTTGCATGACCTACATTTGACTTGAAAGCCTCCTGCTAATAATTAGTTTGATTTTTGCTTTAAAAATAAACACATTCATATTCTAGGTTTTAAAACAGGGGAAGAAATAAAGCCCCTGGATAGATGAAATCCCCACCTTTCCTTGCTGTTCTCCCCTTTTTTCCCCTCTGATTTTTGGATGTGCAGGGAAGAAGGAGCGGATCTGCAGGGCTAGGTGAAGGAGGAGGGTTTGGATGTAATGAGGCCGCTGGGCATTTTCCTGGAAAACTGCAGGAGCCTCAGAGTTTTGAAGATTTGGGCCATCTGGATAAATAGGGTCAAGCTTGGCGTTGGCAGGGATGAGGCAGCGCGGGGTGTTGGGACAGCTCGGCCTCGCCGTCGGGGCTGCGGAGAGCGATGCTCCAAGCCTCTGGCAGGAGGCTCATCCCTTCCCTTTCCTGGTTCTCCAGCACTGTCAGCATTGTGCTGCTCCTCCTCCTCCTCTTCCTGCTCGCTGTCCATCTGCCTCCCGGAGCATCCCAAGGCGTGGCAAGCAGTGCTGGGTCAACGCCTGGGACTTGGCAGGGGGTCGTTGGGCACCGAGCGGGTCGGGTGTTAATCAGCAGTCCTGGGCACGAGAGGATGTGGATTGTGGAGATGGGAGATCTCTCCCAGACAGGAGAGATGCATCTGGGCTGCATCGTGCTGTCAGCTCTGGGAGATGGATGCCTGTTCCTGGCAGGGCTCGGATCCCCTCTGATGGGATGCAGCCGCTGGCAGCGTTCCCGTAAGGTCCACGGTGGTTGTGGCTCTGAAAACACCTCATCATCTGCCTTTCTCCACGCACCCCAGGGCTTTCTGCTGCTGGAGGTAGAAAATGCAGAAAGCTGTCATGGTCATAATGCTTATCCAAAATCCCAGTGTCCTCATTCAGTCATTCCATGTCCAAGCTTTCCCCTCCATTTCTTGGCCTCCGGTCTCCTTTTTCCATGGTGTGATACCGTCTGCACATGGCTGGTGGGGGGTTTGGGTGGGTTTTGTGCTTTTAAGAGAAAATTTGAAGAGGTAGAAGTGCCAGGGGATGTGTCCTCGCTTGGACCAGGTGGTCCCTTCCCACCAGGTACTTATCCACCCCCATCCCTCTTGCTCCTGCATTCAGCAGTGGGTTGGATTTTTGGAGCGTGTTTTTATAGGCAAATCTCACAACACAAGTGGCTGCACCTGGAAATATAAAAAAAAATAAAAAAAGAAAGAAAAAAAAGAAGCCTGGCTTTCTGCTTAATCCAGAAATCCCCTAAAACACCTCTCTGTGCTGGATGGCACCACGTGGGTCATTGTGGTTCCGCTCCGAGCTGATGATGTGTGCACACCTTGGAACAAGGCAATGCCTGATTCTTGTAATTCCTTCATGGCAAATAAATTCCAGTGAAACTTTCATAGAGGCAAGACCAAGAGAGTTCTGCGGAAATTAGTGTGAAATCCTGTAGAAAAGTGGAGACAATGAGGCGTCCCTGGTGGGATCCCACGAGCAACTTTGGCTGCCCATGAGAAGGGGTTTATTCTCTGGTTGCTTTGGTAGCACTTGCCCATAAGGTGAAATCCTAAGTGATGCCACTTCAGGTGCTATTTTTATTCAGGAAAATGTCAAATCCTTTCTCAGAACTTAGTGACTTGTTGTCTTGGTAATTTCTTGCAGGAACGGGATCTATAAAAATCCCCTGTTTTCTTGGCACTAGGCTTTTCTCGTCTAATTTGGATGTAAACATTTTTTAGAATTGGAAAAAAAAAAAGAAAAAGATAACTGGGACCTGCTTTAATTCCACAAGAGCTGTAATTTCTACCCTAGAGTGTCTCTTGTAGGGCTGTGCACTCAGGTTTATGATCCCAGCCCAGTGTCCTTTGAAGAGGAGTCCTTGTAAAACCAGATTGTATCTGCCCGGTTCTCTCCTTGTTCCTAATCTGAATCCCAGCTCTTGGAAAGCTGGAAATCCAGTGCTGAGCAGAGTTATATCCATTTTGAATTGAGTGTGGCAGCACGGAGGGGAAACTGTGTTGTGTAGTGTGGGGGGTTTTCTTTAAATTTCCAGCAAAGATGACATTTTCATCAACAAATAATTGCTTTGGGAATAGTTAATTTCTAAATTTGAGCTGTTGTGAGTCATGTGCAAAAATAGAATTATAGGGTGCTTCTGAAAACACTGAGGTGTTCTGCTCCTGCTTCTGTGCTCAAGGGAGGTTGGGGTTGGGTCTGCAATACTTCAGTGGTAAGTCTCTCCAGAGAGGAGATTTCTGATCCTGTGTCTTTTTGGGATGCTCCTGCTGGGCTCTAACCCACTTCCAGTGAGATGCGAGGGAAAAGCAAGGCAGGAGCAGCACGGCCCTTCCTGGGAGCAAGGGAGATGATGAGCAGTGTCTTTCCAATCACAACAAGATCCCCAGGGTCCAAAAAGGAGCAAGGCTTGGGTATAAAAGCCGGAGCTGCCCTAATAAAACATTTAGCGGGGTTTGGAGACCTGTGCGCTCTGACACAATGCATACATATGAAATGATCAAAGTTTCCCTGCCTTGGGAGGAGCTGCCTGCTAATCTGATGCAACCCTTGGGCTTTGCTCACCACTGACTCGGCAGGAAAGCAAACGCTGGCTCTGTTTTCCTACTTAAAAGATTTCCGAGCTAAGCCGGGCGGGTCACAGTTCAGGAAGCAATAGGATCTGGCCTCTTAAAGGCTTCGGCTAAGGGGGAGCTTGGGAAGGCAGGTTAGAGTGGAGGATGGATTTGGCTCCATCTCTCAAGTCCTGTCCACCTCTGACTCTACTGCAGGCTATTGGTGCTGCCCTGTTCTCACCCCCTCCTCCTTCTCTTATCCTTGCTTTTCACCTCCCTAAATCACTCTGTCCACTTCCCATTGCCCAGCCCAAGGGCTCTGCCAGCTTTTCAGTTCCCAGCCTGAGCTGCAAAGTGCTGCCAGTGGATTAAAACCAAAGCAGAGGAGAAAAAAAAACCCAACCCAAACAATCCCACTCTCTTTGGATTTATAAACCGAGAGCACTCGAGCTGGAAGGTGCCGAGGAGGGAAAGGAAAATACAGAGCCCCCGGGGTGCAGTTTTTCAAAGTGATGCAGCCCTTTATTTGACTGCCTACACTTGTTTTAGCTGTGCAGGGAGGAAAGCAGGGAAGAAGCTGTCAGGGTGCTGGTTCAGAGGCGCTGGGCTCCCTCCGGCAGCCGCCTGTTCCGAGCCGGCTCAGCACCTCTGCAAACCTCCAGCTCTCCCATCATCTGCTGCTCGTGCAGAGCAAACACTTCACCTCCTGCTTCTCGCTGCTCCAGTGGTTTGGGACTGATGGGTTTGGCTTTCCACATGGTTACAGCATCTTTTCTGCTTCTCAAGCGTCTCCCCTGTCTTTCATGTAATTCCTTAACTAGTTTCCATTTGCTGGCAGTCGCTTTCTTTTAAGGCACTTGAATCTGTTTGATCATCAACAAATTTCTCCTTCTGTTGCTCTGATAAAAAATTAAATCTGGGCACTTTTTGAAGGCTTCCTCCCCACCCCACTTTCTCTTTCTCCATCCATGCTCAGTGGGAAATCAGCCCTTTTCTAGAAAAAGAAAATAAATAAAAATTAGAGTTCAAAGTGTGATATCTCCTCTCAAAAAGAAGAGGGTGAGGAGAAGAAAAAAAGCCCCACCATATATTCTTACAGATGTGACATCAAAATGTGAAACTATAAAGAACACATTTTCAAAGGCTTGTGCAGGGACTGAGTTGGATCAGTAGGAAACAGGCAAAGTCTCTTCTGGTGCTTTGAAAGCTGTCCCCAAGCCACCACAGCCGTGTTGTTTTAGCTGCAGTGCTGGTGCTTCTCTACCTGCCGAACCAGGAGGCAGCTGGATGGGGAGCAGAGGGTGCTGTGGTCCCTGTGTACCCACAGAGGGGTGGGATGGACCTGGGACAAGAGGATGAGCCAGTGGTTGGGTTCTGGTGTCACCAGCATCCACTGTGTCCTTGTTTCACCTTGGCATCTGTGTCTGCCAGCAGAGGCATCTCCTTCCCTGCTCGCCAGAGAGGAGCTTTTAGGGTGTGATGGGAAATGGAGCAGGAAAAAGCATGGCTAGTCCACTAGGAAGGGATGGGACCCCGGGCAGGAGAGCAGAGCTGTGGGATGTCACCTCCTTCTGTGCCTCGGTGATGGCCACTTGTCATTCAGGCTGTGGGGATGGACAGCAAGAGCTGCTGACTCTGCCAAGAGTGTTTGGGGCTTGCATCAGGGCAGGGCTCAGGTGTGGGGTCACCTCTGATTTCCTACCCAGCCTGGGAATGCAGTGGATAAAACACCCGTGTGTTTGTCCCCGTGGAGCTGCAGCCTGGGCCGTGGGTTCACTCTGGTGGCTGGGAAGCAGCTGGGCAGTCCTGCAGGGTGGCAGATTTATTAGCAGCACACTGTTACCCAGGTAACTGCCTTTCCTCCCCTGAATCCTGATTGTTTGGTTTCTCACCAGACCCCGAGGGGCCCCGGGACTCATTCCATCCTTGTTCCGTTCCAAACCATTCCACGGGAGCCCTGGCAGAGCAGGTCCCCAGATCAGCTCCCTTCCTCCCCAAAGGGCTTTTTTTCCCCCTGCGCACAGTTGAGGCTGAACCATCATGTCCATGGGGAGGTGGAGGGAGGTGGAGACCTCACCCTCCGCTGGGACCTGCTGAACAAGCTACTGTGGGGCTTGGAGCAGCCGGGATGTTCCCTGGGGATCTCATTCAGCCCAGAGACTGCACATAAAGGGTGCAGTGTGCCAGTGGTGGTTTCCTGCAGGCAGAGGCTGCTGGACTTGAGCAGCAGCAGTTTTATTGCATTAATTGAAATTAAAGAAGTTTCCAAATGTGTGTGAACCTTCTTGGCTGCCCCAGGACAAAGGGAGCAGTGTCAGGGTGAGGCAGTGGGGTGCAAACCAACCTCACTTCCAGGTTTGTGTGTATTCAGGGTCAGCAGAGCAAAATATCTGTGGGCACAGGGACTAGCCCTGCACTACCCAAGCCTGGATTGTGCATTTCTGTTTTCTAGGTAAGCTCAAAACAGCCAGTAAAAAACTCCCACAGCTCCTGGTGAGCAAGAGCTCCCGCCCCCAGCTCTAGGCAGGTGATTTCCACGGGCACAGGAGGCTTTGGGAGGTTGAGGGATGTTTCAGACAGTAGTTTTTCTCTGTCCCTTCATCTCCTCCTGCACCTTTCCCGAGTTATCCTCAGTGCAGACTCCTTTCCCGAAGATTCTCTCCTATCTCACCCCCTCAGTTCCCGCAGTGCTCGTGGAGCATCCCGGCTGTCCGATGTGGGATACAAACGTCTGGAGCCCACGGCTGAGGCATCCGAGTGCTCTCAGCAGCACAGACACCTGCCTGATGCAATCGATTCTTTATTCTGGGGAGGAGGAGCTGCAATTAATCTCTGCTTGTCTGTAGTGCTTCTTGTTGTCTTTCTGGCTGTTAAACTGCTCTTGTGGAGGGAAAGGTGTCCGCCTAATGGTTGGGGGAGCCTTGCCTGGGGAGGAGGCACCAGGAAACCTTTGGCTTCTGGGATGTTCCTGTTGTCCAGCGTCGTCCAGCACTTGGTGGATGGAATGAAGAGGGAGATTTCTTGTTTTGCAGCTGTTTGGGTGGGCTTGAGCCCAGTGATGTGCTGAAGTTTTGGTTGTCTCTCCGTGGATCCCTTGCTCCTGTTCCATCACCTTGGATTAATTACAGTACAATGCAATATACATTTATATGGTGTCTGCACAAGTGTCTCAGGGCCCTTCGCAATCTGAAAAATCTAATTAAGGTGCAGCCTCCAACATGAATGCTTATCACCAGAATGTGTGCAGCAAGAGGGGCCCACGTGCCTCCACGGCTCAACCCGGAGCTGAATCCACACTCTCCTGGCATTATTAATTACTCACAACTTGGTGTCCGAGACACCAATCGATACCACAGGCCTGGAGAGATACAAGACTTTGAGTGAGTGTGAGGGAGCTGAAGATAACCATCAGCTAGAAACAGTGGTGGAGGCTGTTCTTGGCTTGGAAGGAGGAGGAGGAGTCACTTTGCAGAGACATGAGCAGCAGCAACATGTGTTTTCCAGCGATTTTGGCGCTGGAAGGTTATTTACTGATGGAGAAATGCGTGGTTGATATTGAATTTTGGCCTGGGGAAGGTCCCGCCTCGGGGGTCGGGCTGGTGATGGACACATCATCACGCCACAGGCTTTGCTGCAAAACTTATATGACATTTTCAGTTGGTCCCACGAGTGGCACCAGATGTTGGGAACACCCAGAAGGGAGGGAGGGAGCGCCACAAGTGTGACAAGAGCGTAAATAACCAGGGGAAAAAGGAAAGGAAATGTGAAGTGGCCCTTTAAATATGAGCCTCCAGAGCCTGGAGCCCAACTAGCGTTCCCTCAAGTATTCAAATGAGATTGCAGCATCAGATTGGTATGCATTAGGCTGGTCTCAATGAAAATTAACATGTAATTGCTTCAAATGAAGTAAGTGAGGAGGTAATCTGTTCTTAAATTGGATTCGCAGGATTTTGTGGTACCATAATGCAGCTGTGAAATGAAATATATTTTAAGGATGATGTCCTCAAGGGTAGAGGGGAGGAAAGGGGGGTCTTTACTGGGAAGGGTCCTTTCCCTCCCTCGCTCTTTTGTTTCTGGTCTCATTAGTGCCAGTGTATAAACGAGGAGAGGGTGTTGGTGCCATGGAATGGCTGGAGAAGGTCCCATTGCTTTTGGCTCCATGATCTTTCCTTCCTTGATATCCCTCAGGTCCCTTCCATTCCCTGTCTCTGGTTCTCCACTTTCCTTGCTGTCCCAGTGCTTCTCCAGCCTCTTCTCTCAGGGAGAAGTCTCCATCCCACTCTGATGGGTGTCATGAGATGAGCACTTGAACTTTGTGCATGTGGCAAACAACCTTCTGGTTCTGTGATGGGGGAAGTTCTGGCTCTGTGGTTTTGAGTGTCTGTAAGAAGCTGTGCAAGTTCTTGATAGGGAGCTGGTGTCTATGAGGAGAAAGATGGAGCAAGAGGCACAGTTTACCTTCTTCTTCTTGGTCTTCTGCCGAAGGGGAAGGTCCTCACCCCATCACCTTGTGACCCAGCATGGCCCTGCAAGGCTTGGGAATTCATCTCCAATGGTTTGGGCTGCCCTGCTCCTCCCATGCAACCTCTCATTGCTGGGACCACCTCTCTATTTTAATTTCCAGGCTTTGCTGGTTGTCCCTGTTCTGTCCATCTCTCCCCATCTGCCAGCACGATGAGCTTGGGCGTCGTGGGGAAACTGCAATTTAGGAGAGTGAGGGAAAGCTGGTGGAGAAAGGGGATGTGGTAACCTGCAATTATTCCCAGGCTGGAATTACAGAGATGGTGTAGTATATATAGATATAGTACAGATAGCTAGACAATATATAGCTAGAGAATATATGGATAGATATATATGGCTGTGGTATATATGGGTAGTATAGAAGCACATATATTTGCTTCATGAGGTTGTGGCTGTGCCACCCCTGGAAGCATTCAAGGCCAGGCTGGACAGGGCTTGGAGCAACCTGATCTAGTGGAAGGTGTCCCTGCCCATGGCAGGGGGTGGAACAAGAGGAGCTTTGAGGTCTCTTCCCATCCAAACCATCCCATGATTCTACGTAGACCCAACTGGTCAGGAGAAGGCAGTACCTGTGCAAGCTCCCCCATTGCAGCCCTGCTTTACAGTGTCCTGGGTGACTCTGCCAGCACCTTCAAAACATGATTCCCGATCTTGTGCCTTTCCTGGGTTAAATTCCCTGCGTTGTCCCCATCAGTGCCCTTCGCCCCTCTGTTTGCAGCACTTCTCCCTCCCGCTTGTCCCCTGCTCCTCCTCTCAGAGCCCCTGGACTCGCGGCATCCTTGAGTCGCCTCCAGCTCCCTCCTCCTCCTCCCTGCACAGCCCCGGCAGAAAGCGCTCACCCCTCACTGTTCCTGTTTTGTGCCTCGACTTCTGAGGGAAAGCCACTTCAGTGATAATTTCCCACTTGTGATAAGTTAAGTGCATCGCTTCCTTTGGAATACATTTGCAGTGCAGTTGAGCTCAGCGGTCCCTCGCCTGTGTGCGTAGTTAAACGCGCTCCTCTGCCGCCCGTCGGGGCGGATGGCATCGCTTTATTCCTGGGCCATTAGTGTCACCTGGCAAAGCAGAGCCGGGATTTATTCCGGGGGCACAGCTCGTAATTGAGCGAGTTCAGCGCCGGGGATCGGCAGCGCAGCCAGCAGGAGGAGAGCGGGAGCTGCCGGAGGGATGAAGGGATGGGGGGAGCTGGGGTGGCTTGAAGTGGCTCAACCCCAGGGCTTGAAGGAGCATTTCTCTAGAGAAAAGTTCCTAGCAAGGAGAGAGCCTTTTGGAGGCAGAGAAAGGAATGGCTTCTCTGCGCCACTTCAGATGAGGGGACCTCTTTTTCCGAGGTTTAAACTGCTCTGTAACGCTTGTGGGGAGAAGATGACATCATTACGGAGTTATTTTCTTCTCGTGGCATTTTCCACGCCTCTCTTTGAAGCTGCCAGAGCCTGGCCCTGGGCTGGGCTGGTGCCCTCCCAGCAGGAGTGAGTTTCTGTCGGCAACCCTGGAAGATTGCCAGGGAAGGGGCGGTTTTCACCCGGGTCTGTTTGCCCGCTGGCTTCCAGGAGCCCCCTGAGCATTCCTTGGGCTTCGGGAACATGAAAAAGGAGAAAACCCTGAGGAATAAGTGTCCCACAGCCCAGCACAGGGTCCTGGTGCTGCAGGAGCTCCCCAGCAGGGTCCATGTCATTAGCAAACCGTCCATGTCCCCGCACAGCTGCCCACAGGCATTTTGGTGCTGGCATCACCCCCGTCCCCCGGCGCCATTGGCACTTTTGGAGGGCACATCCAAGCAGATGTGCCGGGAGCACGCTCCAGTGATGCCCCACGGGGTCAGTCACAGGGGTGGGAGCTGGGAGGAGGGACACGCTCCCTCGCTGCGCGGTCTGGGAGCCGCTGCCCTCATTGATGTTTTGTGGCACGCTCCGAGATGCCGAGATGGAAGATGCTATAGATGTGCAGAGCCCCGTTGTTAGCAGAGACAATAGGAGGATAAATAGAAAGGCTGGATGAGCCGAGCACGGGACTTGGAAAGGTGCTGGTGCACTGCTGCATTGCAGAGAGATAAAGACTTTTCCAGACAAGCCATCCCTGCCTGCTGCATCACGACCTGCCTGCTCTGCACCAGCCCTCGGGGCCGGCACAGGAGTCTCCCGGGATCGTCAGGGTGCACACAGAGGGGCTCATGGGACCCGTGGCTGTTCGGTCAGCAGGAGCTCCAGCTCGTTTTGCAGCTCTTCCTTCTTTCCCAGTCCGGTTTCCTCCTGTTTCCTTGGCATTTGCCAATAACCGTGTCTAAGGCAGCACACTGGGAGTTGTTTGCAGCTCTGCGAATCCCGGGCAGTGAACCAAGGCGGATCTTTTCGAGCCCAGTATTATTATTAATGTAATTAGTGTGAATCATTTGCATGTATAAACTTTCAATTGAGGAGATCAGGTACTTTATAAACATGAGTTAACTCACACTCCCTGGCAGGGAGATGCCAGATATCTTCAAAGCCTGGCAGAGGGCAGGAATGAAGGGCAGGGACTTGCAGGTGGGAAAGGCAGGACCTCCCAGTCCGGAGCCCCGACTCCCTCCTCGGCAACAGACATGAAACTGTCTGGGCAGGGAACAGGGGGAAGCACAAAGGGGTTTTATTTTTCACTTGTGAGCGCTGCTTTTGACCAGCTCAGTGTGATTTTGAAGAGCCTCTGGGGTGGCAGCTGATCTGAGGGCACCTCCTCACCCCGCAGCCTTTGGAGATGCTCCGGCTGCTGCAGGGGGGACAAGAGGAAGGCGCCAGCCCCAGCAGGGACCCCCCTTTCCCGCCAGACCCCGCTGCCGAGTTAATCATTGGGTCAGCTGCTGCCTGGCAGGCACCAGGCTCCCCGTGCAGGGAAGAGGTTCTTCAGTCCTGTGAGCCACCCTGTGCTGTGAAAAAAACTCCTCTGGCTGTATTTTTGGTGGTGTCCCATCAGTGTGAGCTCAAGGGATGCCCTTCAGCTGATCTCACAGGGAGGACAGAGATGGTTGGGGTGGTCCTGGGGTGCAGGTGGGGATGGGAATGCCAAGAACCCAACCACAGCCGTGCAGTCACTGGCAGGGCTGGGCCTCCAACCCAACTGGGTGGCCACTTGGGGCTTTCAGCACGACAAACCTCCAGAGCAGTTTAATCCAGCAGTAATGTGGAGGGGGGGGATGTGAGCAGACGGTGCTGCAGTGAGTGTGTGGAGCGAGCACAGCCGGGGTGTGCACGGAAAGGGAGCAGATGCTGTAAATCCTGCTGAAGAAGGGCTGGACTGGTAGAAATTGCTGGTGCGTGACTTAACCCAGCCCAGCAAACAGAGGGAAACCAGACTGGGTTGTGGCAATGTAAGGTTTGGCTTAATATTTAGTAGTAAAAAAGCTTCCAGAGAGTGTTCTACATGATATCCACACCACAGGCTGCCTATGATGTGTTTGTCCCAGCCTTGTGGGATCATGGGCAGTGCCTATCCCAAGGAACGGGGCTCGATCTGACCCCACCTCTCCCTTTGCTCAGGAATTGATGGCGAAAATTCTATTCTAACCATCATAGGGAAGTCTGTGAGAGTGAGGAGACTGTGCCTGACTGGGATTGAGTTGTTCTGAGCCCGGCCTTTAATTAATCCTAATAAATAACAATAAAATGTGATAATCACAGAAATAAATCTGAGATGTGGAGCTCCTGCCTCCAGCAGCGGCTGGTTTAGTCGATCATTTATAGCTCAGCTGGTGGTGCAGAGGCTGGAAGGTGATGCCTGGGGCACAGGATGCTGGAGACAAGGCAGGGCCAGAGCACCTTGTCTCCTTGCCCAGCCTCAGTGGGAGGATTTGCACAGTTTTATTCTAAACCCCAAGCTTATTCCTGACTTCCAGCTTGGTTTAGCAGAGACATAACACTGCTAGTGTGGAAGAGATTGATTCAGAATCCAGAGCTGTCTGGGAATTGCTGAGTTAGACTGGGAAGAAAAAGAGAAGACACCAAGGGATGGTAGCTTGGCAGTGCTGGGCTGACAGAAGGACTCAATGGTCTTAAAGGTCTTTTCCAACCCAGAGAATTCCACGGTGGGTTCGCGTCGTTGTGAAACTCCACCAAGTGGCTTGGATTTGGGAAGGTGGTTTTTCTAGGGTGGGCCTGCAGTGAAAATTAGGTGGTGGTGGAAGGAGAAGTGAGCTTGGGGAGGGCCAGCTTGGTCACAGCCCAGGTTGGGCCACCAGGTTGTCTGGGGTGAGCCAGGCTTAGCCCCGTCCTTGCCTCCCCGTGATGGAGCTTGCACCCTGATAATTGCAACGAAAGCAGCAATCAGGTTGGTAATTTTGCTGAGCTCTTTTCAGTTCTAATTAACATTATTCATTTCTTGTGTGTCCTGCTGGGTTGAGACAATCTGTGCTCTCCAGCCCAGCCCTCTGGAACACCAGCAATCTGCATAAGAGGCAACAACAACAAAAAAAAGAAGTGTTGTGTGCCAATTACTACACTTCAGTAATTAAAAACCTCCTTCCCCCCACTGCCAGCCTACCTCCTCTCCCGTCATTCGCTGTGTGCAAACTCAGGAAAGCAAAGAGAGGAATTCAGAAGGGCATGTCACTGCTGGCATGTGCCATCTGTGTCTGTGCTGGCGTTGCAGGGAGGTACCGGGGGCTGCAGGAGGCGCGGGTGGGATCAGTGGTCAAGGCGCTCCTGTTCGGCACCCTGTTGTTTATTTATTCCTGATATCTGATTGTGGGGCTGTTTTGTCCCCACCAAGGGCTTTGTTGGCATTTTTGTCCCTGCTTGTCTTTGTGCTTGTGTCACCCGAGGTGGCAGAATCCTTATGGCACTGCTTTCCCTCTTCCAGTTTGTCTCTGAGTGGTGTCCCAGCAGCCAGGGCTGTTGGCTGCACCCATGGGACCCTTTGGCTGTACAATCTCAGCCCCTCAGACTGTGGGGAGGATGGTTTGGGGGAGAGAAGCCAGTCCCTAATGGATCAACTTGGTAAAAGAAGGTGGATAACAAAGCCAAGAAGTTTTGGCTGTGGGAGATGCTGATGGATTTGGAAAGGGCAGCACCAGCCTGTATCCCATTTGCACCCAGCACATGCCATTGAGTTGGGAGTGCGGGGAAAAGGCAGGGACAGGCAGTTTGGGACAAGTAGGGAGGATGTAGACATTCAACTCTTACCTTTTGGCAGTGCATTTAACTCTTAAAATGCCCAAATTTGTGGTCATTTGGAGTTTCCCTCGTGGCAGCAGGGGGCAGAGGTCTGGTGCAGCGTGAGGAGCTGCATGTCTTTGCCAACCATCCCTGCCTGGCCCCAGCATAATGCAGCAGTGGTGAGTTAGCAGTGTTCCCTCTCCCAGAGGAAAAACCCTGAGGCTTGGGGCTCTGGGTTTACTGGGAAAGAAACAGCAGAGAGAGGGAGCAGTACCCAGAGCAGTATCAGCTCCTCCTTGTGCTGGCTCACAACAGTTTTTCATCTTCCTGGAGGAGAAGTCCTTGCCATCTGAGCAGGAGTGAAACAAGGATTAAGGATCTTGAGAGAGAAAATTACCTCATCTGTGCTTAATTGTTTTTAGATCATCTTTTTGGAGGCGAGCGCTGTTTTCCGGCACCCCAAGGGCCTCTCCCTTCCCTCCCTCCCTGGCATCTCATGGGGTGAGAGGGAAAGTGGGAACTTCCATCGAGGTGGAGGAGGCATCCCAGGGCTTTGCACCTTGCCAGGAGCAGGGTGGGAAGGGGGGAGGCTGCGGGCTCGGCGGTGTCTCTGCTCTCCACCTGTGCCTGGAGCGCGGCTTCCCGGCCAGAGCCAAAGGCTTTCCGCTCGGCTGCCTGTGTGGGGGAGAGGAGGGCTTCCCACCCCTGCTGGAGAGAGGAGCTGCTGGAGGAGGGAAAGGGGAGCAGATGGAGGGGCTGGAAGAGCACTGGGTCGCTGCAACCAGCCTTGGCCACGGGGACCCCGAGCGGTGCCTGGGCGAGGAGGAGCAGGTTGAACACAGTGCTCGGCCAGGAGCACAGCCTGCCATCCCCTAAATAGCCCAGCACATCCAGAGGTCAGAGCACTTCTTTCCCAGGACCTGTTTCTGTGCTTTATTATACATATATATGTGTATATATATATATATATATATATATATATATTGGCTCAGGAGCCTTAAGAGGCAGGGAAGAATATAAAATAGCAGCTTGAAGCTTGCCGATCGCAGGGACAGGGAAGCGTGGCTGGGTGATAAGCAGAGATTGTGCCTGGGTGCTGTGAAGGGCAAAAGCACTTATTTCACTGTTGCCTCATGCGTTACCTGAGCCCCGTTGCTTTTCAAAAGCACTTAAATGCCCATATGATAGAGGGAATGCTTGGATTGCACACTGTCTGCCTCCATTATTATCCAAGGATCTCCAAGCTGATGCATTTCATAAAGAAGGTTGGCGTGGAGGAGGAGAGAGGAAATATATATTTTTAGTTCAGCCTGCTTACAGGTCCTCAAGGGCAATGTCTGCAGAAGGGACTGGCCTGAGAAATTCAAGCCACGTCTGGTTTCTCATCACCCAGCCCTGGACACCCCTGTGTTCGTGCAGAAGAACCACCACAGGAGGCTATTTCATGGTACCAGAGCCAAACACCAAACAATCCAATTCATTTTATTCGTGCCCCATAGGTCTGAGCTACCAGCAGAGCTGAGGTTCGGAGTTCAATAGACTAAACCCATCCTCTGGGAAGAAATTTCTAGTTTAATTTAACTTGAGCAACTAAACTCTCCGGTTTTTTACTCAAGTTGTAATGCAGCTGAGAGCAAGAGCCAAGTTCTTGGTGTTCAGCCCAGGCTGAATCTATTGCTTTTTTTTATGTATATCATAAAAATCTGCTCACATTTAATTTATTATTATCGTAATATCATCATGGAACAGCAGTAAAATGGTTTAATTTATCAGATGTTTTTCACACCAGAGTGGGAGGATGGCACAGGAATTGGATACTGGCAAATCAGGGGTATCCTGGGCTGCAGACAACCCCTCTCACCTTGGGCAGGTCTCCTCATGGGGGTCCATCACCCCTAACCCCCAAATGTTGTGTGTTGAGGCTGAAGGGGTTAATTTGGCTTTTCCTGCAGTCACTGGGGATGGAGATACCTCCAAAAAGAGGCTGAATGAGATGAAACAACTTATCCCTAGGCAGGTACCTGTGTCTTCCCTGGCGTCAGAAGTGGACACAGGAAGAGAAGTCTCCCATTATATGATCTTTAAGGTCGAAAAAGCCTTTAAGATCATCCAGTCCAGCCATTCCCCAGCACTGCCAGGTCCTCCACTAAGTCATGTTTCCAAGTGCCAGATCTAGGTGGCTTTTAAATCCCTCCAGGGGTGGTGACTCCACCAGGGCCCTGGGCAGCACATTCCATTCCAGGCCTTGGCAACCCTTTCAGTGAAGAAATTTTCCCTAATATCCAACCTAAACCTTCCCTGCAGTCTGGGATGAAGAGCCCCTTAAGCCCCTGACATTCCATGAGGTCACTTCATGGGAGACCTCCCAGAGGCTGCTGGGCTCTTTTTTGGTGCCTCCCGAATTAATTTGCATCTGCACAAGTAATGAAGTAGTTTGGGGAGGAATATAAACAGTGGATCTTAGGCTGAGTGGTTTTATGCAGGGACATTATCCTCTGGAGCCAGCATCCAGCAAAGCACAGCTCCCATAATCCCAAACTTTCTCCAAGAGAAGCAGGGGTTTAGCTGGCTGTGGGGGCTGCAGGTTTCTGCTGCCTAGAGAAGGGCTTGGTGCTTGTCTGCAGGTGATTGGTGGCAATGAGGGGTTCAAACCTTGCTTGGGGATCTCGGGATGGAGGGTTACAGAGCTGGTGAGACCTTTGGGAGGAGCAAGAGTGGTCCCAGCTAATGTGGACAGGAAAATAATCTCCTTCAGGAGCAAAGTCTCTTCTAGGTTTGTGCTGTGTTGTCTCCTGGGATGGGGGGAGGGCTCAGTTGCTTAATGAGACTGAATATAGAGGATTTCTACCTCCAAACCATCCCTCACCAAGTGAAATGCTCAGCTGGGGTGAGGTGCAGGGAGGGAGGTGCAGCGATGCAGGTGATGGGTAGGGAAGGAAGAGCTGACAGAGGGGACAAATGGTTGGATGCTCAAGGTTTCTCTTTAGAGGTGTGTGTCAGAGCTGGCTTCCTCCAGAGATAAATTTTCCTTGCTCCTTTGTAAAGCAGCACAAGCTGCTTTCCTGGCACTGCTTTGCATTTCTTTGTCTGGCTGCGGGGATGTGAAGGTCTGCAGAGAGGATGACAAGTGATGGGCTTGGTCAGGAGGTAACAACCTGCATCCCCCCCAAAATAGGTGTGCTGTGAACTCAGGGTGGAGGTTTTGGCTCAGCTCTGGTGGTGTCTGTGTTTGCAAAGGAGTAAATGGGAATGGAGGAGTGAAAGGTGTTTTAGTGGCTGGTACTGGGTGACTTTGACCTCCCCACATCTGAAAAAAAGTGTGAAGCTCCTGAGCAGAGCTCTGGAGCCACCAGTTTAGATGGAGCACAGCAGGTAAAGTGCTGACCTTGTCCTCTTTGGGCGCTGAAAGCACTTGGTCTCTGAAACTGCTGCTGACAGCAAAGCTAAAAATAGTTCCCAGAGGACCAGGAGGGCTGGGGAAGGGAGGGTGAGTGCCCAAGAGCAGCACACGGACGGGTCACCTCTCTGCCTCTCCCCAGGTGCTCCGTGGACAACCGAGTCACCCGAGTGGCCTGGCTGAACCGCAGCAGCATCCTCTATGCTGGCAATGACAAGTGGTGCTTGGACCCTCGGGTGGTGCTCCTGGCCAACACCAAGACCCAGTACAGCATCCAGATCCAGGATGTGGATGTGTACGATGAGGGCCCCTACACCTGCTCCGTGCAGACAGACAATCACCCCAAGACGTCGCGCGTCCACCTCATCGTGCAAGGTAAGAGCGAAGGAATTCGTGGAGGGGTTGGGCCTGGGGCTTTGGTTTGTGTTCCTTTTGCCCAGGCACAGCTTGCACAACGTGGTGCAAACGTAGAGTCTGTCCAACAGGCTTGGAGTGTCCCAGTGAAGCTGGGCAGTGCATTTATCCAGCTTTCCTGGCATAATCCCGGGGCTCTGATACAGGCAGCGCTGCCTCTCGACACAGTCACTGGCAAATCCGTGTTGCCTTTTTTGTTGTTGTATTTTGATGGTTTTTTGTTTTCCATGCTGGAGGCATTGCTTGAAGTAGAACTTGTGTTGGGGGAAAAGAGAGAGCTGGCAGATTTGTGTGCTTTGTGGGGGAGTGTGTATGCCTAGCAACAATATGTGTTTGTGTGTTGGAATTCCATACTGCTGGGAGCAGGAGGAGGAGGAGGAAGAAGGCCAGCATGGGGTGGGGGAGCACTTTTGGTGGCCAAGTGGGTGCATCTTCATTGAGTGTGTGAGCACACACGGGCTCTTGAGAGGGGACAGGCAAGCGTGGCCACAGGTGATGGTCAAGCAGATGGATGTTGATGGAATATAGCTCCTGTCTCCATGTGGCAGGATGTGTGCTGGACAACAGGGAGCCTCCTGGTGGGACAGATGGGGCCTGGTGAGCTCTTAGCCTCAGGGAAGATTAATGGAAAATTTCTAATCCCTTGCTCACAACCCTTTTTTTCCTGCTGCTTCTTCTGTGATTTGGCCAGGAGCCCTCTTAACATGACAGACCAGCCTGAGTATTGGAATCTCGTCTCGGGCTAATTTTCGAATGCTGATGGGTGTATTGATTTGGAAACAAGCTGGGTTAAAAAGGCATTGGTCTTGTACACAGAGTCGGGTTGAGCTAATCCGCCGTCGATATGCCAGGCCTGAGCATTATTGACAGCCTAATGAATAGAACGGGGGAAAAAACCCAAACTCGGGGCCTTTATTTTCCCTCTTCCCTCCCTTTTCATTTTCCCTTTCCTCTTCAGGCAATCAAGCCAGCTAAACAGAGCCGGACTTTCTCCATCTCCATTAACCGCGGAGGGGAAGCGGATGCGTTCCCAGCCCGGGTTCTGGCTGTTTATCTTGCAATCTCTTATTACCTGCCTGAGTTTCTTAAGCCAAAGTCGATCACCCACAAGTTCTGAAGTTGCTATCAGATGCTGGGGTGATGCAGGACAATTTCTATCTGTTCTCTTCTGATTCACATTTCCTGACCTAAATTTCCCATATCACCAGACATTCAGGTCCATCCCTCCCAGGTCCTGCTGTATCATTAGGAAGAGATATTTTGGGGGCTGGAGGAAAAGGTCAGAGCTTAACTCCTTGCAGAGGTGCAGTTAAGTGCAGGAGGATTCAGTGATGGCCTCAGTCCTATAAGGTGCTGAACATCCTCATTGCTGCCAGCAGAAATATCGGCTCTGGAGACCGAGCCCCCTAATTTGAAGAGCTATTGCTTGGCTCACCCAGCCCTTTCTCAGAGCAGGACATGAAAGTGAATGTCATGTCCAATTAAAGGGAAACCTGCCTTAATGACCTCGATGAAGATTTGACTGCGGTGCCAGGATTAACTCTCCTGCCTTTGAAAATGGGCCCTATAAATATGCATTCTGGAATAATCCTGTCCAAAACGACGTTCAGCTGGTGGGAAGTGGGGCTTGTTCCCTGTCCCAGGAAAGCAGGGTGTCTAAGCACCGGATTTCAGGGATGTGCCAACTTCAGCACGTGGCTCTGGGACCTTTTGTCCCTTCCTGCAGCCTGATAGGAAAAGGAGAAGTGGTGAAAGGAGGTGGGGAAGGGAATGTCCCCTTTTAAACAGGGTTAGTCAAGGCACAGCCAGAAAGAGGAAAGTGTTCAGGTTGCTCCAAGCAGGTCCTGACTTTCCCCTTGCTGCACCAGTAAAGGGCCTGGGGGCACAGCTCTGGAGGCAGGAGCACTCCAGCCTCTCAGGATGCAATTAAATCGTGCCCTGGGGCAGGCTGTGCTCTCCAAAGGGACTGGCTCTGGGGGACAAGGAGCTCTTCCCCTTCCAGCCAGAATTTTAGCAGCCTGCTGCTCCCCCAGGCAAGGTGCATATCAGCCAGAGTCCAGGCACCCTCAGGCCATGCTCTGCATCCCTCTTTGTCCCCAGGTTTAGGGGATATTGCTGGGAAGCAGCCACGGATGGAGGGAGTGAGGAGCTCTGGGGCATCGTGTTGGCCAAGGGCTGCTGGAGGGAAGTGGTGATATGGGGGAAAGAGAGAAAAACAGGAGAAGCAGGAGAAGAGGCTTCCTTTAGGGTATGAGGGTTGGGAATAGTCCCCTGAGGCAGTGGGAGAGAATCAGCTGGAAACACCCAGAACCAAGGATGGCCAGACTGCTGCACACTCATTTCTAGGTTGACTCTGTTGATGGCCAAGATCCCAAAATAGGTGGGTAGAAGGCACCTCAAGAGCTAATTTAGCCCATCCCCCTGCAACCGGGCAGAGGAGTCACTGCCAAACACTTGTGAAAGCTATTCTTGAAAATCTGTAACAAAGCAGGTTCTTCAGTGTCCCCAGACGATCTATTCTACTGCTTTGCTACCTTTATAATTAGAAAATGTATAGCTAATATCTAACTTAAACCTTCATTGTTGCAAATGAAGTGGAATTTTTCTCAGCCTACTCCCGGCGGATGGAGGGAACAATTGATCAGTGTCCTCTGTAATAACCTTTTGCTTTTGGGAAGGTTGTTATCCTGTAGCCACCTTCTTTCTGAAACCATCCAAGCTCCGTTTCTCCCACTTTTCCTCATCGGTCAGGCTTTCAGAAACACTTGTCAGTCTTGAAATCCTGGTACAAAAGGCAAGAGGTGATTGCTGCTGATCCAGGAATAGCAGGTCGGTGCCTCTGCGCTAATGTGGGACAAATGAGCCCAGGAATGAGACAACAGACCCTTGGCACTGAATGCATCAAAGTTCAGACCTGCTATTTTGGGGACTGCTCCAAATGGGGTCAGGCTGGCAATGCCAAGTTGATATGAGCCAGCAACAGAGCTGCCAAAGGGACAAGAAGGTTCTTAGCACCTGGATCTTCTCTCCCAGATTCCAGACAGGCCCAAAATGAGAGGCTCAGGGAGCATCTGTGTCATCAGCAGGGTCTGGAAGGTGGTCCCACTCCTTCAGCACTCATTCCTTCTTAGGAGGAGTTGCCATAAGACCAGTCAAAGCACAGGGAGGCAGCACTGCCCGTGTTTGCAGGAGTCTGCCTTGGACCCTGGGGAGACTGAGGTGTTTGTGGGTGTAAATCCCAAAGAGACAAAATCCAGGGAAGCTCTTCTTGAAATAGAGAAGCTCTGAACTTGGATGGAGGCAGAAATCCAGAGTGAGAAATAAGATTGAGGCCCCATTGACCTCTGAGGAGTGATGCTTTCCCTTCCTCTCCTCTCCTGCATCCCACTCTGGTTTCCTTAGCAAGTCCCACTTCTTGCAGCAGCTCAGGCACAGCCTCCCCCTTCTCCCTGCTCCCTGCAGGACACTTCAGCTATTTAAGCCGTTCTCCGGGTTCCTGGGTTTAAAAGAGAGAGGGGAGGGAGGAGAAGAAGGCCGATATCTGGAAAGCTCTTATTTGTATTGATAATAAGCCGTCTCCAATGTGTGTCTGCAAAACACTCCCACTGCCTTGTAAGATGCATTAAGGGAAGTTGGCCTTATCTCAGCGCGGGAAATGGACTTGGGGAAGGAGGCACAGCGCCTGCCAGAGTTTAATCTCACTTAGGCACACGAATTTGCATGATAGAAAATGGTGGAATTTTAGTGCTTAAAAAGAAAGAAAGAAGGAAAAAAAAAAGAAAAAAAAAGGCAAAAAGCAGGCAACTGGGGGATATTAGCGCCTTCCTGCTTCTTTATCAGTTTCCCTGGCCCTATCTGGCTCTTGCTGTTGTCACTGAAGCAACTAATCACCCCCTCCCCTTTTGTTTGGTGTAAATGAGTTTTCCCACTCTTTCCCGAGCCCAGGTTAATCTCCAAATCCCTGCCTTTGTCTGGGAGTTAATTACCTGCTCGGTGGAGTCCGGGGGCTGTGGGCACAGGTAGCACAGGGTGGCGGGGGCAGAGGTGGCATTGCCGGTGGCAACTCTCCCTGTGCTGGGATCACCACTGCCAGGGTGTGTGTCAGCGAGATAAAGGCAGCAGAGGGGCTGCAGCACCTGAGCCGGCTTTGTTTCAGCCACCAAACTCTGCCCAATTAATTTTCCTTTGATGCCACAACCCCCTTCGCTCGTGGGACGACAAGGAGAACTTTTTTTGCGGCCGGTCTCCTGCCTTGGTGCAGGGGAAGCACTTTCCCTTGTGAGCAGAGGGGCTCAGTCCCTGCAGTCATCATTATCTTCTCTGTGGGGCTGAGCCTGTCCCCTGTGCCTCCAAAGCTACTGTTTCTGGGAAGGAGGAGGGGCAAAAGGACCTGCCCACCGGTGGCAGAGGGTGTGCAGGCGTTGGTCACCTATGAAGCCACGAGCTGGAGTTCCACACAGGGCAGGATGCTCCCCCTGCTTTACTGCTCTGTCCACACCTTTTCCCCCGTGGGAGCAACTGTTCCTTCTAGAAGCAAATGTAGGTTTAGATAATACCCACTAAGAGGCACGTGGGGAGCTGGGAGAGCCTCCCCGAAGCGGCAGAGCGGAGGAAACCAGCGGCACGAAATGGAAATCCTCCCTCGCTTCGCCCGCGCTCGCAGCTCCTTTGACTGATGTGCTCCTTCCCGGCTCTCTTTTGTTGCTAATCACCGTCCCTCTGTCAAAGCATCTTTTCCTTTTGTATCCGGGCTGTTGTGGAGGACTGAAGGGCTCCCACGCGCTCTCACGCACTTGTCCTAGTTTTTGGCTCTTTATCCCCGTTTTGCTCTGCCCCCGGGAGCATCTCTGCCTGTCCCACATCCTTTGCTGCCCCTGGGTCTCCCCATCTTTCCCCCCCCAAGGTTTACCAGCCCTTGCTTCTCCATGGTGTGCTTGTCCATGTTCCCCCGTGGAGTGACCTCGTACCCGGCCAGGCTCCCTCCAGCCTCCCCCAAGTCACTTGACCTCTTTGCAAATCAGTTTAACATCTGTGAGGCAGAGATAATAATTGTCACCTACTTCACAGGGGGGTTGATGAGGATTAATTCATTAATGTCGACAGAGGTCTTTGAAGATGGAACGTGCTATCTGAGAGCTAAACGTTATTATTAATTAGCAATTATATCGTGGGGCGGGAGCAGGGGGGAAAAGAGACTCCAGAGCCTGTACTGGAACTGTTTGCTCTGGGCTCACTTTCTGCCCTTGCTGCAGCTTCAGGCTGCCCCAGTTTCATGTCCCTGCTGCTGCTGCTGGAGGGAGCCAGGCATGCTGGATCCCACCAGGGATGTGTCCCACCAATGCTGGTCCTTCCCAGAGCATGTGGGTGAGCCCGCTGGTGTAAAGGGCAGGAGGGATGGGGAGATGAACAGGAGTGCATTAACCTTGTTAGAAGGAGAGCAAGTTGGTCATGGAGAGGTAGGGATGAAGGGAAGATGTAGAATCCCAGACTGGTTTGTGTTTGTCCCATGGGCAGGGACACCTTCCACTAGCCCAGGTTGCTCCAAGCCCCGTCCAACCTGGCCTTGGACACTTCCAGGGATGGAGCAACCACAGCTCCTCTGGGCAACCTGTGCCAGGGCCTCCCCTCCCTCATTATTAAAAACTTCTTCCTTATGTCTAATCTAAGTCAGCCTTCTCTCAGTTTAAACCCATTCCCCCAAGACACACTCCAGGCTTGCCTGGCAGCCCAGCGATGCAAGCGGGCCAGGCACCACCAGACCCCTGGAAGGATGTGTCCTGTTCCCAAGGAGAAATAACTGGCAGGAGAATGGAGCAAGGGGAAGGAAGATTCAGTGATTCATAGGACACACAGACCAGTTCCATTTCCTTCCTGTTTTTCTTCTTCACTTACACCCAGGCTGTGGCTGATTTCTGTTTGTCTGCCCCAAAGTAACTAATCCCATGTGTTGCCGGGTTCCCTCAAGCAGAACCAACACGAATTCTTTGTGATCCCAACCCTGTGCCTTGATGCTGGGGACATTCCCACCTCCAACAGCCTCGTAGCTCCACTATTTCCATCCTGCCTGTCTCAGCTGTGAGTGCTTTTGAGGCGAGCTCAGTGAAACTCTCTCTGCTACTCCCTCAGAGCTGTGCAGGTCACCCTCTGATCACCCCTTTTCTAGAAAACAAGAGCCTGCTCCTCTGTGAGCCTTTCTGAGCACGCAAGCTCCCGGCAGCCCCATTCACCCATCCTCTCCAAAGGCTTTCAGGGAGAGGTCACCTGCCTCACCCGGAGCCATTCAACGCTGACTCCGCTAATCCCTTCTCCGGAGCCGGTGAATCTGGGAGGGCAGTGGCTCTCTGTGCCGGCAGCTCTCCAAGCAGGGAGGACTGGAGTTGTCTGTGGGTCTCCTGCTGCACGACGAGTCACGCTCCTTCCCCGTGGATTTACCAGCCAAGGGGGTGGCCCAGCAGCACCCAGGATGCACAACAGGCACCTCCTGTGGCCGTGAGCCCTTTCCAGAGGAGCGTTGTTGGGGCTGATAAAGCCAGTGGGGGTTTAATGAGGTCACTGCAGTTTAATGTTACTGCAGTAATCTCTTTTGTTTTACTACATTAAAATATTTGTGGTGGAACGGTCGGACCACTGTAATGTGATAGCTCTACCTTAATGTTATTGTCGCCATGGCAACGCTAATGGCGGCTCAATAACATTATTGCAATTTAATCTTACGACAATAAAATTAAGGGTAGAACAGTGAGACCTCGGCTCTGTAATGTTACTACAGTAACAGCATTGTTATCGTAACCACGGGAGCGGAGTCAACTCGTTGTAGTGTAACACTGGCGGCAGCGCTTTGTTGTTACTACAGGAACACGGAGCATCCGCCGAAAATCGCGGCAGGGGATGAATGGGAGGAGTCGTCACCGGCGTGCGGGTGCTGCTGCTACCCCGGGGCTGTCAGCACGGGGAGGTCACGCTGTAATCCCCTCACTTATCCACCTAATTCCACAATTGTGGTGTTTTTATCGGGGTCTTTCCTCTTCTCCCCCCGTCGCCGGAGCTCCTTGGAGCAGATCTGTTGTTTTAGCGGCAGTAACTCTGCAGGGAAGGATTTAAAGCGCTGCTTCCGTCTCGTTCCAGATCCTTCTGCCCAGCGTTTTATAGCATGTGGCTGTTATGGAGTGATAACGTTTTATATTTATATGTCATCTTTCAATGTGAAGGATCCCGGCACAAGCTACAAATTATTGCTGTGCTGCAGGGCCAGGCAGGGAACCGGGAACATGTGGGGAGTGAGAGGAGGAGGTTTCATCCAAGGGCACTGATTCCTGTGCAAGTGAGAGTCCCCTTTGCTTAGAAGATTTATCCAGAGTCCTCACACTTCATGAGCTGGGGCAATGATCTTGGTGCATCCCAATCCTTGTGCCCCAGGCAGCATCTGCTATCAATGGGGTGAGCATTGGGAAAATTCCTCCCCTTTCCCAGCTGGCAGCATGGATTGTATCGGGGCTGGACAGGCTTAGTGCAGGCAGTGGGGTGACAAGGCACAGGTGACATCTCTGTGCCATCCAGGGGCTCGCTGCAGTTTTCTCCAGCCTCCAGGGGAGGGAGGCAGAGCTGCTGATCTGTCCCCAGAATCACAGAGCTTCCCTCATCCTGCCCAGGCCCGGCACTTCCAGGGATGTGTGCTGGCCATGCCCAGGGATGTGTGCTGGCCGTGCCCAGGGGTGTGTGCTTGCCATGTCCAGAGGTGCAAGGTTGACATGCCCAGGAATGCAGTCTTTCCATGTCCAGGGATTCACACTTGCTGTGCCGAGGAATGTGTGTTTGCCATGCTCAGGGATGCACAGTTCTTGTTTCCAGGGATGCAGGTTTGCTGTGCCCAGGGCTGTGCTCTTGCTGTGCCCAGTGATTCAATGCTTGTTGTGCCCAGAGATGCACTCTTTGTTCGCAGAGATGTGTGTTTCCATGCCCAGGGATGCAGGCTTGCCATGTCCAGGGATGCACTCTTGCCATCCCACCACACCTGCCAGCCAGTTTTGATGCCCCACATTCCCCCCTGAACTGCCCACACCTCCTCCTGTCCTGCTTGGCAGGCAGGGATTTTTCCACTGCTTTGAGCCCCTGTGCTCCCTCATGGCTTCTCAGGAGGTGCCCATCCCCTGATAGTTCTTCCCCCTGCTCCTGAAACCTGAATTTGGGTGCTCTGCTGCTCCCTGCCCATGTCCCACCAGCCCAGCCCAACCCCAGTCTGGGCCTGTTCAGCACAGCAGCTGCTCAGCTCCCCTTGTGCCTCAGCCTTTGATCTCTCTCCATGGATATTTGGACTCTGACCACCACAATAATTCCTTGTTTGTCCTTTAATAAAAGACCCGTGAGCCCCCCTTGACACTGGAGCTGGAATCAGTGGGACCTGAGGCATCCTCTGTGCCAGCTCTTTGTGCCAATCTGGTTCCACATCCATCCTGCCAACCCGGCTCCTCCGGGGGTTACGTGTTTGAAAACACGACCAGCGGCTCATCTCCCATTCACTGTTTTTCTCCATCATTTGCTTTATTAAATATTGATTTTCTGTTGCATTATTAAACCTTAAGTCCCGAGCATAAATTCAGAGTTGATACTTTAATCTGGCTCTTCTTTTTGGCCTTTAGAACTGATTTTTCCGGCCAGTCTCTCCGGAGGCGAGTCCAGAAGCAAAAACCTGTTGCAGAGGCTTGAGGAGTCAAAGGACAGAAGCAAAGGGCTCTTCCCAAGGGATTTTTGTCTGTTTGATGTAGCCTTTGCCATGAAGGTGGCATCCATGGGGATCCTGGCTTGCAATCCTGCACAGACCACGAGTGAAAGGAGGTTGGGAAGGCATCAGCCAAGCTTTTTCAGGGAATTTTATACATTCCTGGCTGCAGGAAGGATATTGCCCTCTCTTTTTTTTTTTTTTTGTGGCATGGGGAGATTGCAATCTGGAACGGGAATTCTGGCTGGAGCCACTGCGTGGGCAGGGTGGAAGTGACCAGCTCTGCTCCCCGGGGCTTTTGCTGCCTTGCTCTGCCAACATTGCCATGCTCAGGAGCAGGACTCTGCCGAGGAAGGGAGCCACAGATGGCACTGCCTTGTCCTAAATGTGTCTCCAGCTCCTGGGTGATGCTGCACAAATCTGTGCTTTTCCACTCTGCAGAAGCAGAAATGGCCTTGGCCAAAACTGCAGGCAAAGGCAGAGGGATGTGGGTGGTGGCATTGCCACCAGCACTGGGAAAGCCACCAACAAGCCAGGAGTGGTGCAAGTGGCCACCAGCACATCCCTGATAGCCAAGGTGGGTCCTGGTGACCCACACTCTCCTCCCCTCCCCTATCAGAGAGCCGCATGATCCAGCCTCTGCCAGACCCCACGCTGCCAGCAACCAGGTGTCTGAACATGCTTCCAGAGCCAAGACAACTCTGCAGCCAAAAGGGAGGAGGGGAAAGCAGTGTGGCAGTGCTGGCAGGTTCAGGAGGATTAAAAAAAAATAAGATTTTTTTTTTTTTTTTTTTTAAGAAAAAGGCAGAGGGAGGTTTGCAAACGGCTTTTGGATCCTCCATCCAAACAGGGCATGGAACCTGTGCATGGCAGCTGGTGTGCTGAGCAGTGATTTAAAAGCAGGCTTCCAGCAGCAGGGAAAGAGGCAGAGGGGGAAGCAGATGTGAACACAATGCTGGAGATAAAGGAGAGGCCAAGGGAACAGCTGCCGAAGAGCCGCCCAGCCCTGCCACCTCCACGGGCTAAAAAACCTCCACCGAACATCCACAGGCTTGAGGACAGGCTGGAGGGGGTCACTCAGACAACAAAAGTGGGAACTGGGTGGAAAATGTATTTTTTTCCACTCTGTTCTAATTGGGTTTTGAAGCAGAGGTTGGAACTGGGAAGAGGAGAGCGGCACTGAAACATCAGGAGAGTTGTGATCTCATTTTCCTTTCTGTTCTGGTGCTGCAGTAGAGAGGGAAGAGATTTAGAAAGGAGAAAGGGAAGGAGAAGTGGGAAGTGGAGAACAAAAAGGCAGGGATCTTTGGAAAAGATGTGGAATTCTGGTCCTTCAGGCAAGACATGGAAAAGTGGTCTTGAAATATTTCTGGTTTGGGTTTTGTGGGTCTGGTGTGAAACAGAAGTGAAAGCCCTTCACCCTATCCCTCAGAAAAGGTTGGTTTTGTTCCTTAGTCCAAGACTGGATCCCTGGAAGGGATCAGCACAACCCCAATGGATGCAGGGGAGAGGGTAGGAGGTCTTCTTGCTCTAGGTGGACCCATACACTGATACAGAAGGAATTCTTGGCTGTGAGGGTGGGGAGGCCCTGGCACACGTTGTCCAGAGAAGCTGTGGCTGCCCCATCCCTGGAAGTGTCCAAGGCCAGGTTGGACGGGGCTTGGAGCAACCTGGGCTGGTGGAAGGTGTCCCTGCCCATGGCAGGAGGTGGGACTGGATGAGCTTTAAGGTCCCTTCCAACCCCAAACCATTCTATGTTTCTGTGATTTTTCATGTCTGGGTTACTGGTCCCATCACACCGCCTGTACAGACACCCACAAGATTTCAGCTCTCCTCTCCTTGGTAGCACCTTGTGTAAACATCTGGGTAGGATTTGGGCTGAGGCAGTGCAGGTTGAAGACCCTGTGCATGAGATGAGATGAACAGGTCTCAATCCTCCCTCCTCTCTGCCAAGGTCTCCCCATCACTGAGCCCCCACACCCCACAGGCTCCCCTGGGGCTCTCCTTGAGTGGACCAGCCTCGAGACAAGGCATCAACAGAGATGTCTTCTCCATGGTTTGCCCTCCTTGTAATCTCTCCTCCTCGCAGGCAGCCCGAGAGCTTCAGCCTTTGATCCTCCTCCTCTTTTGCAAACACTTCTCTCCGCTCGTGGAATTAAATCTCTCTCGCAGTGATTTCCTTCCCTATCTTTTCTTTTTGGCCGAGTCTGTCTGAAATATTCTCTTCTTTTCACTCCTTCAGCAGCAGGGCTATATAATTGATGGCCTCGCCAAGCTTTCTGTGCTGAACATTAAACCCTTCCTGCCTTGGCTCCGACCAGAGTTCATTACTTTCTGAAAAGCTCCGTTGTCTGTTTGTGCTCAGATGATTGTTGTTGTGGAGGGGAGGATGTTGTCGGCAGAGAGAGAGGAGGAGGAGGGGCTGGATTTGGCCAGGGCTGCTTTGTAATCAAATCCTGCTCTCTTTAGCAAATTTTCAAGTGGAAAAGGCCTCTTTTAGTGAAATTGAAATACAGCACTCTCCTGAAGGAGGAGCACAAAACCCAGGGCCTGAGTTAGTGCAGCAGAAGGTTGTGTCACTCTTGGCGACGGTGGGAAAAGGCTATTTTGCAGTATAGTGAGGGATGCCCAGCCCTGGGCTGGCAGGAGCAGGGGCTGCTCCCATTGCCATGGGCTGAATGCCTGGCATAGGCATCTCTTACCACACCAGCTTTCCCAGTGAGCCTGTTGTGGTCGTTCCTCCCAGGTCTCTGCACCCCAGGAGCTGCCCTGGGCAGGGTGAGCCCCATGTAGGGCTGGCAGGGTCCCTCCATGGTACCCAGAGTGCCCAGATCCCCCTGGTGCTGGGGATCGCTCTGTGTGTGTGTTTTTACACCATGCAAATTCTTCCTGGATATTTTGGCCTCTTCTGGCACGGGGTGGTGCCTTCCCTGCTTTGCCCTACGCCGACGGTGCCCCTGGCTCCCCGTCTCCCTCCGTGGGTTTTCCGCACTTAAAACACAGCAAGGCTGAGGTGATTACAAGGATTGGAGATGCAGTGACACTTCCCTGCCAACAAGTAATTGATTTATTAAAGACATTACAATGCATTCATGGTTGAGCGTAAGAGTTTCCTTTGAACTCGCTCAAAAATCCGAAGGGATTGTGCCTGTTTGCAAGTACCACGGGCAGAATAAATCTGTGCTCCCCCATCGCTTCCCTCCCCCCTCCCTGCACTGCCACAATTTCATTTCCCTTTGACTGGCGCGAGTAAATATCACAGCTCGACAACTCCAGTCCAGTGACTGGTGTGATCCAATTTAATAGCATTTAAAAATTCAAAGTGATTGTAAAGCCAAATGGAAATGTAAGATTTCATACCCAGCCTGCCTTGGGGAGGAGAGGAAGAATGAGGGAGGGTGCGGGGGATGGAGACAAATGGACTAGATAAAAAATAATGGAAAGTAACTTAATTAAGAGGCTCGAGTCAAGTTAAAAACAGTAATGATTTTGAATCAGAGAACCACAGGTTTTAAAAATGAAAGGGGAAGAGGAAAGAAAGGAAAGGAAAGTGTGGATAAAAAGCCTCCAAATGATTAAATGGGAGGAAAAAGAGGCATGGGAAGAATGGGGTAAAAATAGTCCTTCCGTGAAAAGCAGGAGCACATGGGGAATAGACGGTGCCGGTGATGTGGTTGGGCATTAGGAAGACAAATAGGGAAATTAAGGATGCTCTGGGGGGGATAACTCCCTGTGGCTTTTCTGGCATTCTCGTAGGCATGAGTGTGGCCAAGAAGAAGGCTCAAGGGCTTTGTTTAGGAGAAATGGGAAAAGAAGAAGCAGTCCTAGAGGAAAAGGAGAACAGCCCCCACGTTCTCCAGGCGCATCAATATCCCTCCTTGTGGGAGCGTCTCTCCCTCCTTTTCCTTTGCTTTTAACTCTGTCAGACATTGCTTTTTTTTGGGTTGAAGTTTGGTATTGAAATTTTAATAGCCCCTCTGTGTACAGGAATATCTTGCTGTATCTCTATGACTTGATGGCTGATTTTTAACCACCATCCTCTCATCCCGTGCAGACCATTGGAAATACCTGTCCTGGCACCATCCTTTTCCATGGTTTTCTGAGCCTGAAAAGCAGGTGCTGCAGAGCAATGATCCAGACAGGCACTTCTGGGCCATTTGGTCTTCGAGTCTCATTTCTCCATCCATAAAGTGGGAATAAAAACACTCCCTTACTTCACTGGGATGTTTTGACGATAGGGATAATCCACACTTAAAGGTGTGGGAAGGGTGGTGAGTGTCATCTCATCTGGCTCACTGATATTTTCCCTCCTGGTAGCTCCTGGCAGCTTTGGGAAGGTAGAACTGCCTCTGCCAGGGTGATGGATGGGTCACAAGACATGTGTTCCCGTGGAGGTGGGAGGAGTGGCAGCATATGGAGGCATGGATCAGCTCACCTGTGGTTCCTTTTGAACTCCTGGACCTTGCTGACCTCCCACTTCATAAGCTTTGTTCTCCCACTTCATAAGCTTTGTTCTCCCCCTCTGTTCTCCCAGATGAACAAAGAGTCTGGTCATAAGTAGCAGCCTCCAGATCACCTAATCAAAGAATAGCAGGGCTGTGCTCCCTGCCTGATCCATTAATTTTTCACTCTAATCAAAGGCAAAGATGGGAAGAAGCCCAAGCAGAGGTGAAGTGTCTGGCTGGAGCACAAAGAGGCATCTGGAAGAGATGGAGCTCAGGAAGCATGGGAGGAAAGGGGCTGTCTGGGAACAGGTACTGATGGCAATGGAGGGATGAAAACAGATAAATGAGTCAAAAAGGGCATAGATAAACTCAGAAGATCCAAGTACACTTGCAAATTTAATCAAAACTTGGGGCTTTCACTCAGTTCCACATTAACAGCACGAATCTCAATGGGTTTTGAAGTAAAGCCGTCAGGTCCAGAGTGGCATTTTGGGAAGTGCAGCTCGTCCTCCTGCGAGGGCGGGAGAGCACCACGCTCCTCCTGGGCATGGGCTGGTGGCTTCTTGAATTAGCTGAGTGTCACTGTGGAAAGTGTAATCATAAACACTTTACTTTGTGCTCGAGCCGAGGGAGAGGGAGCACGAGCGCGAGAGTGCCGAGATAAGAACAAATATGCAAGAGCGTAGTGTGTTTTTAATGGAAGGGAGATTTATTTCTCTCTGTGTCTTTTTAAGCCTCTAGATAGATCATAAAAAAAACCCAGCCCAACCCACACACAACCTGTCTGCCTGAAATAGCCGAAATGTAATTTAAAGAGCATCATTTTAACTAATACTTCACTTCAGAGACACCTGCCCTACATTCATTGGAGATGCAGGCTGCATTAGAGCATCTGATTTATCTTTGGAAAGGATGTTCGAGCTCCTTTGTTCCTGCCAGGTCCCTTTTGAGGAGTAAAGTGGCACAGGGGCTGTTCAGAGAGCTCAGCCCTCAGCTTAATGCCCACTCCTTGTGGACAGAGAGCTGGGGGGGGAGCAGAGGGAGAGCCCTGCCACCCTCCAGGAGCTGAGTGCAGAGCAGCAGAATGGGACATGACCGTTCTGGCTGGTTTGGGGGAGAGAAGCTGAGGTCTTGTGCAGAATTTTAGCAGAACAGTGTGTGCTGATGGACCAGATGAGCAACGTCATGGATACTTGCTGTTCCTTGGTGTGGGAGACTCCAGGTTGACTGGGAAGGGCTTTTTACAGGCACATCCACCTGAGATACATGTCCTAAACTAGGTTTGTGCACCTCATCTTAGGTAAGCCCGACCTACACATAGGTCATGGCAGGCAGGACTATCCCCATGCAGAAATGTCCCCACCTCCAGTCCCTGTGGCCATAGGCTCTGGGCATCTTATAATTTTATGCATTGATGTGTTTTTAATGAGCCTGCAAGGATGAGAAATCCTTGCCACTGTGTTGATGGAGAGATGAGACCCGACGAGACTGAGGGTTTTGCCCAGGAGCACTGTGGCAGAGCAGGCATCAATCCATCCCTCTCTGCAGCCTGTTCACCCGCAGCAAGGAGGCTTTTCTATCACTGAAAAACCCCTGAAATTCCACAAATCATGATTTTCTCTCGGGGTGTGACCCGCTGGAGGAAAGATCCACTGCATCCCTCAGGTCCCAGGCTGGTTCCCACCAGCCCGAAGCTCCTGCCGAGGGACCGCTAACGAGGACGAGGGAGCGTGGGGATGAGCGTGAGGAGAGACAGGGAGAGGAGAGCTGCTGTCAAATCCCTCTCTCGCCCTTTCTGGTCTGAAGTTCACTTGTAATATTTTCCTCGACTCGGGTTGCTAATGCGTTTTGTTCTCCAGAGTGCGCGTGGCCCGGCTTCCCGCGCAGCCTTTAATTAGTTTCTGGATGATGACATCTCCTCCGAGAATCATCTCGGCGTGTCCCTCCGATCTCGGGGGGAGATAAAGGAATCTAATAAAGACATTCAGCATTTCGAGGTGATGGGTTTGACAAGCCTTGTATTAACCACAAGTCGCGTTCCAACTTTCTGGGGTGCTGTCGGCGCGGCGCTGCTCGTCCTCCACGCAGGGACTTCTCCCAGGGGGTCTTCACTGGCACCCAGTGGAATGAGGGATGCTGAGGACCCTGTGTCCCCTGAGCAGGGTGTGACAGAGTCACTGTCATTTTGATGGTCACCATGGAGGCAGTTGTGAGAGAGGCTGTCGTGCCTTGAGGAGAGGTGTCAATAACGCTGGAAAAATGATGCAGGTGTCTTAAGGATTTGAGATCCTTCAATTTTCTGCCTTTCATGAGGCGTTGCTTGGCTTGCAGGGGGAATCCCAGGTGGCTCGGGGTGCAAAAACTGGAAACTAGATCCGTGCGGCGTGTGTGGAGTTGAAAATGAGATCTGTCTAGACAGGGAGCTGAACTGCCAAACACTCCTTGTTTGGCTGCATTTCTTGGTGGATAATAAAGCAAAAACTTTACTTTTACATCTTTCTTCTTGTTTTCTTTTCATTCAGTATTATTGGACTCATTTTAGAGGAGGCAACGAGGCCCAGAGCAGTGCCACGACTTCCTTCGGGCATTGTAACATGAGCACAGAACTCTCCCAGACCTGAGCAAGAGATTCTGCCTCCTCTTAAAGCTGCTTATTAATAGTCATGCAAGCAAATTCCAGTTTGATTCCCAACAGGTGTGGGGCTCGGTGTCAGGGGTTTTCTTCCTTTTTGTGGTAGGGAAAAGGATGCAGATCCTTTCAGAGATTTGATAGCAGGGGAATGAATGTAGTGAGGCAGCACCATGGCTCCTTAGGGAGCTGCTCTTCCTCCAGGCTGGTAAACTTGGACCCATCCAAAAGTCAGGAAGAAGTCCTTGTGCTGGAGACCTGCCTCTCCTACCCCGTTTCCTCTGGTGTATCCCTCGTTGACTGCAGCAGTATTGCTGATTTATGCCGCCGTAAGTGGAATCAGATTGGGCTCCCTTTTGGCACTTAGCTGTAAAGTTTGTCTGCAGAAACCCTGCTGTTTCCACAGTGAATTATACCCGTGCTCACAAATACTTTACTAATGAATGATTGGGAACGTCTTGTTTCCCCCCCTCCTCCTCTGAGTTATTGGGATGCTGTGCTGTAGAACCTGCTGCAGAGATCTCGTGTCCTCCAAGCTTTGCTGCAACAGGGGCCGTTACCTGCTCGGGAAATCATTTAGACACATCTCGGTGCCGTGTGACACATCTCATTACGCCCCGCTTTAAAACGAGCAATTGTCATTAGTTATTTATTAATTGCTTATTAAGGTTGTTATGTATGTCCTCTTCGTTTCCAGCCGTCTTTCTTCATGGCTCTGCATGCTGCCAGGTTTGGGAAGAGGGGGGAATCAATCCCTGGGCAAGGCTGAGCCGAACCTGGGAAGGGGGGGAAGGTGCCAACCCGGGGTCTGAGCAGCCCTGGGGGGAAGGCTCAGCAGCCACAAGGGGTTTGTGTACAAATCTACGTGACCAAGGAGGTTCTAAGGCTGTGTTTGCCTTTCTTCACACCCTGTGGACATCCTCAAAACGGCTCCTGAGCTGGGAGCGTATGATGGAAGGATGATGTGAAGGAAGGAGGACAGGATGGAAGGTTGGTATGATGCAAGGACAAAGCCCTCTCTGCTTTTCTCCTAATTATAATTGTGTTAAAGCAGCACAAACTGATTTAAAAGCCCATTATAACACACCTGTAATTGAAGGCACAGGGCTCTCAATTTGCTCCCTAAAAGCAGAAAGCTTTGGAACACAAAAGAGGGAGAAGGCATAATGGAGGTGCCTGGCACTGCAGCAGCTGGAGCATTGTACTTTCTCCAACCTGGGAGCTGCAAACCACTCTGGTTCCAACCTGGAGGAGTCCTGGGGCCTGATTTTGGGGTTCCTGCCTTGTGCCTGGTCCCATCTGACTTTGGCAGACCCCTCAAATCTTGGAGTGTGGGCTTGATTTGACTCTCAGCATTGCTGCAAGGATACCCAGCACACTCAGGACTCCCCCTCACCAGAGACAGGACCTGTGGTAGCAAAGTCTGTAAGACACAGGGAATTCTGCGTGTGACAGCAGTGAGAAGCTGTTATTAAAGCAGGAGCAGCGTCAGGCTGATGCTCAGGAAGCTGCCAGTGCACATCACAGATCGCCTGCAGAACGCAAGTCTGACTCTCCCTCTTTTTCTTTCTTCCAGACACTTTTATAGTTGTTCTTTGTTGTTCCCTTTGATCTGGAGCAGATGTTGCTCGTGCTGGAAGATGGAGGTTTGCATGTTTTATGAAGGGGAAGCAGGCACTGAGAGGCTTACAGGGAAAGCCGCTCATTCCCAGGCTGTGCCAGGGGCTGCGAGTCCCCTTCACTGGGATAACACCTGCTCTGCCTCCCTCACACACCAGAAGGGGTTTGCAGGTCTGGACAGGTCACAGGTGTATTTCTGCACTACTTCCTTGTCTCCCAAAAGTGGGTAGAAAGGAGGTGGTTAAAGCAAAAATACGCAGTTACTCCTCGAAAGGCACCCAGCTTGGTGAGGCTCATCTGAGGTCTCCTTCCCAGTCTCTGGTGGAGAGGATGTTCTTCCACATCCACACTCCCCTCATACTCAGGGGACTCCTTGCCTGATGCATGGCTGAAATTTGGGGTGCCAGGGGTATCAGGGAGAGGAAAGCCCAGGCAAGCAGCAGGGTCATGCATGCAGGAGGGTGGGTGGGGAGGTGATCACAAGGAGATGGCAGGGCCTAAGCAAGGAGGCAAAACTGGGGATGTTTATGTAATTTGGGATAAGCTATAAAAGGCAGCTGGAGGAGTAATCAGGGCTCAGTCCTGCAGTGAGTGCCATGGGAGAGGCAGCAGAGGAGGAGGTGTAGGTGCAGCATTCCCAGGAGATGAAGATCCGTGCGCAGCGCTGCCACGGGGTACGTGCCTGGGAAAAGTGAGCTTTTGCACCTGTGCTGGCTCTGGAACGGGTGTTTGGAGGTGAAAGCATAGCAGGGATATTGTCAGTGCCAGTGGCAGGAGGGTGTCTGTGCGCCAGGGAATCTATCTGTGGAGGCAAGCACATATGCTTGGATCCGTAAGGACATATATCACCTGACTGAACACCCTCAACGTGTAACGCGCCAGATGGCTTGGTTAAATATTTAAGCAAGCTGCTTTCTGTCCTGGGGACTCCATGTGTGCGAGGAGTCAAACGGGGGGGCACGCCCTGGGCACCTGTGGAGGGCTGAGAGCAGCCCAGAGACCTCCCCCAGCTCCCTGGCATGGCTTGGGAGGGAGGGGGAAAAAAAGGTTGGATCAATAAACCACCATCCTGCCTCTGGGGAGATCTGTGCTGTGTCACTGGAGCAGCCTGGCCAACACTGCCATGTTTAATCACTTGTGAGCAAGGGAGATGCTGAACACAAAAGGACTGCCCGCAAGGAGAGGGTTCCCGCCTGGGAAGCCTGCATTTACTTTATTTATTTATTCATTCCCAAAGGGGCACAGCTCCATCTGCATCCTGCTTTCGGCACAAGAAGTGTCTCCTCTGCCCCAGTGCTGCAGAAATGCCAGCTGATGGTGAAAGTCCTTTAATGCAGAGGGAATGGAAGAAGTGATGACTGTTAAATAATAGTCAATATATTCTTGGATCACTTTATTAAGGTTTCCCTCCCCAGTGTGGTAAAAGCTTTACAACACACCTGTTCAGCCTCCAGAAAGGCATTTGGAATAGTCTGGGTGGTTAAATATTCAAACATTTAATTAGCATACAATACCCACCGTGTGAAGCCCTACCACTGCATAGTTCATCCCAGGGTTAGTTAAGAGCTTTGATGATGTTGCTGCTCTGGTTTGCTTCCCAGCCAGTCCTTCCTCCTCTCATTCCAGATGGGATACACTAAATTCCATCTCTCTGAGAGTGTCCTGAACTTGCTGGAGTCTTGGTGGGCTTTTTCCTTGGTGCATGAGCTGCTTTTATAGAATCATGCAATGGTTTAGGTTGGAAGAGACCTTAAAGCTCATTTAATTCCACCCCCTGCCATGGGCAGGGACACCTTCTACTATCCCAAGTTCCTTGGACATGTCCAGGGATGGGGCAGCCACAGCTTCTCTGGGCAACCTTTGCCAGGGCCTCCCCACCCTCATTGTAGAAAAATTTCTTGTATCTGTTCTAAATCAACCCTCCTCAGTTTAAAGCCATTCCTCCTTGTCCTGTCAATGAAACCCAAGTTTAATTTGTTTTATTTATGTTCTATAATCTGGTCACTTGAATTCTTTTCTCTCTCCTGGGTGAGAGCAAACCTCCCTGTGCATTTCCAGAGTAGCAGCACAAAGTCTGACTTAAATTTTATTTTTTTTTAAACTCTCTGCAAAACAATCTGAATTGGGTCGATGTGGATTCAGCAGTTAAAAACATCAGAAAAGGTTCCTCTGTGATGCAGCAAACAGCACATTAAAGATGATGGATACTGCTCTAGTTTGTCAGGACTTAGAGCTGGAAGCTATTGCTGCTTCCCAGGCAATGGTGGGTGATCCACTTGTCTCTGCTTGTCTCTTCCCACCTCTCCAAAATAACAGTGGTAATACCCCCGTGGCCTATTTTTGTTGTCCAGCCCATAAACTCCGTGTTTTTAAAGCACACATGGATTTCCTGGCTGGCATTCCCAGCAGGAACACAGCGGGGCAATCACAGCACTGCTGTAATTAATTGCTTCTCCTCGGTGGAATACCTGGCCATGGGCAGAGCATCTCAGCTCTGGGTGGCCCCAGGAGACCTGTGCTGTCCCCTTAATGACACTGATGCATATTAATGTTTCTTTTGGTGTTGTCTTCATGCCCTCCACTGTCCTGCCCAGAGCCCCCACTGTTTGGGAGCATCTGATCCGTAGTTGTTCTCCAGTGCATGATTAGCAGATTAGCCACTGTGCCCAGAGCAGCAAAAAAATGAACTCCCAGAAGCCCTTCAAAACAGAGAATAATTCATTACCCACCTTGATTTCCACTTAAAATGTACTTTAACTACACTTCCCACTACAAACCCTAAATCACCATCATGTTCACAAAAAATCCATCATTTTTTATTTTATTGCACGGCACTGGCATGACATAATCCCTTGCAGAGCGTCTTGGAGTGCTTTACGGATCAATAAATTACTTACCTGCACAGCAGAGCCATTGCGTGCAAGGCCATTGCAGTCATTCCGGCTCGGCGCAGCCCGGGGAGGTGCGGGAGGTGGGGAGAGGCAGGGAAGGGATGCTCAGGAGCGGGGTCCAAGTCGGGAACAGGGGTGTTGCGACGGTCTGGGCCGCCGCTCGGAGCGGGGTGATGGATGGGGCTCGCCCGGGAAGGGTGGAAGGAGCAGGACGCTTTGCAGGTGATTTGTGGCTCTCCTGCAAAGCGAGGCGGCGGGGGCCGATCCACTGCTGGGCTCCCGAGAAAGCCTGGAAATAAACCCAGGGAGGTGATGGTCTTTATTATGTTCTGCAGGTGCAGGCTGACAACAGCAGCCGATCGTTTTTTTCCTCGTGCAGCCTCACCACGGCGCTCCTGGGAAGCCCAGCCCTCCCTGGCAGCCTCACCGTGTCCTCTGCTCACACAGCAACAGGAGCCCAGTGCTCCCTGCTTGCTCCTCACCCCTTTCCAGCCCCCTCCTTGTCTCCCCCTGTCCTGCATGTGTGTCCTCTCCTTAGGGCTGGACCCCTCAGACCTGACCCTCTCTTGAGCCTCGTGATGGCAGTGCCAGCGCAGTGGCACGGCTTCCATCTGCATGGAATTCCCATTCCTTTGCACTGTGGTACAACTTAGAGGCCCCTCAGTAGACTCATTTTCTTCATGCCCAGCTCCTCTTGATGCTTTTCTGGCTACAAGGGCCTGGCAGAGATCCTGCAGGAGTTTGAAGGGGTGGGTGGTGTTTTCTGGGGATGCAGCTCTGCTGGGAATGGTTTGTCATGGCTGAGAGGACACAAGGAGTGCTGGAAGTGGGATAGGAAGAAACACTGTCTTGCACACCATGGAGGTGCTGAAGAGGAACTTCTTGAGCCTCCCTAAAATGACTGAATCCCTTCTGGCTACAATTTTTTCCCACTTCAGCTGTCTTCTCTGCCCCCTCTTTTCCCTGTGAGCTCCTGCCAAGTCAGATGAGACTGATGGGCTACTGCATAGCTTGTCAAGGTGGAGGGAGGATGGAAATACAGTCTCCTTCACCCACAGCTTGAGCTTTGAGTTGGTGCAGAACCAGTTTCAATTTCCTTCTCCTCTTTGTGTCATTGCAGTGTCTCCGAAGATCGTCGAGATCTCTCCTGACATCTCCATCAATGAGGGCGGCAACGTCAGCCTCACCTGCCTAGCCACGGGCAGGCCAGATCCAACAATCACCTGGAGACATATCTCACCCAAAGGTAAGAACCAAACATTCCCAGAAATATTTTGGGACGGGCACAGCACCATTCGTGAGCAGGCGGAGAGGTGTCGATGGCTGGTTCAGTTGCAAAGTGAAGGTGAAGAGAACGGAAAAGATGTGATTTAATTTGGAGTTGCTGACTTTGGTAGAGGAACATCCATCTTGGTGTTTATGGTTTTGGCTGGGTGGAGGACTGGCTGTAGGTGCCCGGTTGGGGTTGTTGTGCTCAGAGATTCATAGAATCGGGGAATATCCTGAGTTGGAAGGGACCCACGAGGATCATGGAGTTCCTGCTCAGGGCACCCCCGCTACACATGGAACGTGCTTGTCGGGCCCTGCTTTGAAAAGTTTTCAGGCAATTCTTACACGTTGCTTCAAAGGAAGATTGTAAATAGTGCAAATGAGCAGGAAAACACATGAAGCATTAATTGGTGGCCTTGTTAATTGGTAAGCAAAGCCTCAGCAGAACTGTGTGGGTGTGACTGCTGGGAAGCAAACTCCCATGCGTTCGTGAGCGTGTAATTTCAAACCCTTTTCCCAGCTGCTTTTTGGCCTTTGCTTTGCATTTTGCTGCCCTGTTATTCCCCCGTGGCTGCGAGGAGGCTCTCGTGGGTGAGCTGGGGGCGGGATCCGGGGGCTCTGGGTGGGATGAGCCGTGCGGCCAAGCGGCACCGCCCGGCTCTGGTCCTCTGATCCTGTCTAAGCACTTCAGTTCCGCCTCAGAGTCGTGTTTCCCCTGAGGTTCTGCCAATGTGGGCTGTTGTTGCAGACAACTGCCTCAAGTTCTCCTCGGGGAGAGCTGCCCGGGCTGTTGGGCAGGCGGAGGAGGCGGCGCAGGGGCGGCAGTGACGGATGGCACCGTGTCTGCTCCGCCTGTTCGCTGCCTGGCGGTGGCCGCGGTGTCTCGCTGCAGCTCCATTGATTTTTTGCTGTTTGTCTGGGCTGGAGGGAATGGCTGGGCCTGATCCATCAGTGCCCAAAGCCCAGGTGCTGAGTGAGATGAGCCACCAGCATTTCAGCCCCTTCCCTTGACAGGAGTCTCTGCAGAAACCATTCCCCCGGTGCACACATTGCCTTATCCACTGTAGGTGGTCATGCTTCCAGCTGGTGGCTTCAGCTGAGGTCTGTTCATGGATAACTGATGAAATTCAGGGTGCAGATCCGTGTGCTCCTCCCCATCCCTGAGTGTCTCTATGGAATCAAAGTTGTCACCACCAGGCAGCATTTATGGTCGTGGCAGTCCATGTGCTCCCACCTTGAAGCCTTCTCTCCTCCTCTTCCCCTTGTCTACCCTGACAACATGTTTTTGTTTAGCTCAGCCTCCTCACCGCCTGTTTTTCACAGGCATCTTGTTTTCCCCACAGCTCCACTCTCCTTCCCACATCCCCTCCTGCTCCTCCAGGACCCTCTTCTCCCACTCCCGTGCCCCTCGCTGCCTTCTCCCACACACCATCCATCCTCTCCTAACCAGGCTCCCGGCTCCTGATGCCTCTGTCTTTCACGAGGGCTATTTTCTGTGTTTGCTGCCATCCAGCAGGTTTTTTTCCCCAGGGAATCTTTACCTGCGCTTGAACCAGATGTTTCCATTTTACTTAGGACTTAGCTGCTATGGAAACTGAGGATGCACCAGGAGAGGAAGAGTGAGCTAATCAGAAATTACCTGTGGCGCTGTGTAATTTGCAGCAGCAGCTCTTTCCTGATTTTGGCCATGATTAGGCATTCTGCTTTCAAAACTCAAAGGGAACAAACGATCACAGAGATTTACTTGAGCCCAGTCTCCTGCTGATGGAAGGTGTTGAGCCCAGAGGTGACCCAGGACAACTTCCATGGCTGTCCATCTCCATGAGCAGCTCCTCTGTCTGTGGGCCTGCCAAGCCACCAAGGGGAACTTCTACTTCCCCATTTTGCATTCACCACGCGCAGCAAAGACGAGGATGGGATGTGTGAGGACTGAAATGAGGGCCAGGGAAGATGTGTAGAGGTGCTGTAGCCAGGATGGTATCTCTTTTGCTAGCAGGATATACTTTAATTTGGAGATCTGGGAGCAAGTGGAACCCAAAGCTTGCTGCTGGCCCCTCTCCCAGTTGTTGATCCACCACTCGTCCCACGGGAAGTCTCGAGCGAGACGCCTCCTGTTCCTTCTCGCCGTCTTCCTCCGTCTCGCTTGGAGTGGTGGAGAGCAGGGATGAGGGAGAATTGGTTCAGGGAATGCTGGTGCATAATTTAAGGGTTTACACAGCGGATGGCGAGCGGCTCTCACAGCATCGCTGGGGACAGGCTGTGCCAGCGCTGTCTGTGCCAGGCACGGACACACCGGGAGCTGAAGGACCCGTCCCGTGCTGATGCTGGCGAGTGCTGCTCCATGCAAAGGCACTTCACGGGCTTTATTATTTCCCACTGTGCAGCTCCTGGGGGGAAATGGAGGAAATAAGAGAGTTAGATCACCAGGATAGCGTGCTGTTGGGTCCTTCAGAGGATTTACACCCAGAGCAGCCCAGCTCCCTGGGGACTGATCTCACTGGAGACCCTTTTCCAGCCACCCCAGGCTCCCCTGACTGCTCGGCTGTTCCCTCTCTGCTCTGATGAATATGTGTGTAGAAGCTTCAGCTGGTAAACTCGGAATTTTCCTGTCTGCAGTTGTTGCCATGTTCTGGGGGGCCGGTTTTTGAGGCTCTGTTTGGTTTGGGGGCTGGAGGAGTTCCTGCAGCTAGGCTGAGGAGAGCATTTTCATGGTATAACTCAAGAGCTGAGTGAACCTGAGCAAGAGAGTTTTCTGCTAGTGAGTCACACGAGTGCTGGTCCCATTGGTGCCTCCATCACCGATCAGAGCCTTGCATGGTGCCTGGCCCTACCTGTGCCCATCTCCTGCCACAAGCAAAAGCAGAATGCTGGCTCTGGAGAAGGATTTTTTGAACCCATGACCAGTCCAACCAATGTGTGGTACAGCCTGTCTTCTGTCCCTCTGCCTCACCCCCTCTGTCCTATTTTATTTCTTCTCCCAGTAATGCTGTACTAACCCACAGCAACTCCCATTAATGCAACTGAGGTGGAAAAAGAAGAGGAGCTGGTGGAGTCTCAGCTTCTTTTGCCTCTCCAGAGGAGGCTTAACTACTTTGAGGATCTGTCCTGGGCTTGGATGCTCCAACTGGCAGCACAAGTGACAGTAGAGCTGCCAGGCACTGAGGCTTCAAAATGCAGCTCACCAAAACCATATGGGCATGCCAAGCTCTGGCATGGGATGGGGCTGCTCCATCCCTTCTTGGCACCCCTGTCAGGCCAGGACTATTAAGATGGCAATCAAGAGAAGGATCCTCAGCAGGGTGGAGAGAGGGAGAAGGGCAAAGAGGGAGAGAAGGATTTGGATAACCATGTATGGTTATGGACGTTACACACCAGGCAGCAGCTTTCCAGAGGAGGTGGAAGTTGTGGAGACGACTTGGATTCAGGGGTCTGAAAGGCCCCTGTTCATGTGTGTGCCCATGAACGCTCATTTTGCACCCTTAGGTGCCGAGCATCTCTGTGTTTCCAAGGCTTTGGGTGTATTACAGCCCCGCAGTGCCGATGCCATCTGTAAACTGCAGCGAGGTCTTCTAGTTACTAGCCTGGTTTTGGTCACTCAGGTGTTTCCATAGTTACTGGGCTTTCTATTTATTTTTGGGGGTAACTCTGATGTTGTCATGGCGATTGTCATGTTGTCAGGCCAGTTTTCCGTTCTTGGTGGATGCAGGCTGGGATTTCTTGGCATCCCGGGCTGCCGGGCCCAGGGTGACGCCAAAGCCCTGGCAGAGCGAGTGGCTCCACGTTGAGCTATCCAGGGGATATTTATCTCTGCTGCAGACACGAGACTCGTCATGCCTCCCATTTAGCTCAGGAACCGTGCCAAGGAATTGAAGTGAGGGATCTTCCAGGAGGGATGAAGGCTCGGCAGCCTCTGTCCCAGGAGGAGCAGGCATGGCTCAGCAGTAGTGAGGGGGAGGGCTCTGTGGGCAGACAAAGTGTGGTTATCCTGCCATGCCAGGGCCAGGGGCACAAAGAAAGGGTGTAAAACTAGGTGTGGGCACGTGGATCCCTCCACTGGCTCATCTGCCTGGCCACAAGCAGACATCCTGAGCCAGAGGCTGCGTCCAAGTCGTCATCCTTAACAACCCTTGATGGACTTTTCTGCCACGGTTTTGTCTAATTGCTTTTTGATTATTGCTGTAGTATGATGGATTCTGGTGTGAGGCTTAAGACAGTAGCTGCCAGGGTAGGAAAACATTATGGTTTGGCTTGATGGTGTATTTACTTGTGAGAGGTTTGATCGAGAGGTCTCTGTAGCAGGAATCCCTCATTAATCTCAGGATTAGGCTGGGTGCTGAAAGCTGGATCCTGTGTGAGTCAGAGTCCTGGGCTGAGTCTGAGCCGTCATCTGTGGGGCAGGTGGCACCTTGTTGCTTCAAGGCAGAGACAGGGGAAATCCTCAGAGGATCTCAACATTACCACATCCCAGATATCCCCTGATCAGTCCATTTAACCTCTGCAGCTTCCCTGGAAGAGGTACAATGGCAGTCCCTTGTCTCGCGGAACCGAGGGGAGGATAAATACGTTCCAGACGTGAGGCACTCGGACACAGCAGTAATCACAGCTTGTATATGCACTTAAGATAGATGAGACATGGTGGCCTGATGTGGCAGAGGTCTCATGAGATCATCTGTCTATACATCAGCAGCAAACCAGCAAAGGGACTCTGGGAGAAGTCTGGTATATTTGGATATATTGATTCTCTCTGGCTCCTGGCGCGGCTTAAAACAAGAGGACAAACAACTGCAAAAAATATCCAGCTGGAAGACTTGCTTGTCCCTGGGAAGGGAACGCATGCTCCCATCTCAGAGGTTTGTCCATTAAGCACTTTGCTTGCTGTCTTCATCTTTCCAGGGTCCTCCCAGGAGAGAAGTCATATGGGATATTTGTAGGCTGGACATCAGATCTGGTGCCTGGCTCCAGAGAGAAGAGGGAACCACCTGCGGGGGGAAATCTCCATCTGCTTCTGTGCTGCCTTGTCCCTCACTGTGATCAGCTGTGTGTCCCATGAGATCACTCCCTTTAACCCTGCCTCAAGTCACCTAATTAACTGAAGACCAGAGAGCCATGTTCTCTGCTGGCTCTTTTATCAGGGAAATACCTCTAGGAGGGAGCAGATGGTTAGTGTAAGGCTGCTTCTGTGTTCATCAGAGGTCTTGTGTCTCTGCACTGCCTCTTGTCTCCTTTGGAGATGTTGTGTGAGCCAACAACCCAAGTGGTGTGTCAAAGAAGGGATGTGAGTCCTGCTGCCATCTGTATGATGGAGCACTGAGCCTGCCCTGCTCTGTGGGCTCCGCATTGGGTTGGGATGGGTTGGGTTGGGGTGGCCACCGTGCTGACCATGCTGTCCCACTTCCCCTTGTTGCACGTGTCCCTCCTTCTTTCGATGGCCAGTTGACTCAGTAAGGGTTCAACTGACTCACTCAGTGGCCGAGCACCTTGTCCTCCTTCCAAGAGGCAGTTGCAGGCCTGGCCTCCGGCTCTATTAACTGAAGCATTTCAGCCGGCTCCAATCCTGTCGGCAGCTCAACCGTCCCCTTGTTTACTGTTGAAATAATTACTGCTTTGCCATAATATTAGCTCTGAGCCGTGACTCCATTACCATTATCGCCGGAATATTACCCATTTATTATCTCCCAGCAACCCTGGAAGATGAACACTAGGCTTCAGAGACCAATTGTTTTACAACAGACAGGATCTTGGTGTGCATTGTTTAATGAGGTAAACTACATTATAGCTGGCATTAATTTGGCTGCGGTGCACTCCACTAAATCACTGTTAACCTGTAAATCTGCCACCGGTTTTGATACTCCTTTAATCAGCGTGTGCTGGACAGATCGGCTGGGCAAAGGGTCAACAGTGGTCCAGCTCTGTATCATGTAGGGTATTGAAATAGGTGAAACAAATAGGTTGAAGGGGTCATGGGGAAGCAGGACTTTGGGGTGGACACTGGTTTGGTGTGTGGTTGGTGTGAAGGAGGCAACTGGAGTTGCCAGGGGTCATTTGAGAAGGTTGTGGATGTGTGCTACGACCAGCAACAAGATCCTGACAGGAGCAGGATGAATATTTAGCCTGTTGAGTGCCAGCAGCTTCCCCATCTGCTCCCATGGGAGCGGGACCTGGCCCAGCAGGAGCCAGAACTGGTGGCGTCATGTCAGGGGCTCCAGGTTTCGCTTTCCCAGGGAGTGACTGAAACTCAGTGTGCCATGTGGGTAGCTCCTTTTAGCATTTCCATTCCTGATGCTTTCTTGAAGCAATGGGAGATCATGTACTTTTATGTGTATAAAAGCAATATTTTTTGATTCCCCGCATGGTGGAAATGAACTCTCGGAGCTGATCTGTTCACGTATTTGGCATAACCACCTTTAAAATATGCGTCTTGGTACTAAAATAACAAGACCCCTTCCAGCTACAAATGAGGCAATGTCTTTCCCTTAAGAAAAGGGAGGAAAAAAACACCTTGGCTTCAGTATATTCCCTGAATGCAGCTTTGCAATGTCACATTTTCCCTCCTTGCTGGAGGGATTTCACTCATGGCACTGTGCAGAAGCTGTTGCTGCCCTATTTGGGGGGGGAGGAGCCCTGTCTGCACATCCAAATGTTATGTTTTGTCTTATCCCATTGGTCACTGGCTACCTTTCCCACAAAGGTGAGACCCTCTGTGGTGTTGCAAATGCCTCTGCATCCCTTCTCCATTCCCCAGCATCACCCCACGGGGAAGATGAGAATGTGTTACTATTTCTTTGGCGTAGTGGGACAAGGCAGACAAAACCCAACATGCCACCAGTGTCAGCTTGTTGGATTTGCTGTCTCTTCTTTAGTGCTGAACACAACTCCCTCCTTCCCTGATATATGCCTGGCTTTGTGTCACTCCCTGCCTGGGACTCTCCTTTTATTCAGCTGGTCTGGAGAAGAGCAAGGGACGGGAGCGTCTGAGATTCCAGAGATCTCCACACAAATTAAAACCTTTTATCAGCCCCTCATAGCTGTGCAAACTAATTATATTTGGACCAAACTTTGCCAGCGACTCCCCTGAGGTATTATTATAAAAATCTGAGCTGTGGAAATGCGTCCCCATTCTGTCAACACCAGGTCGCTTCAGCTATAGAAAACTCTGCTCCGGCTCCTTTTAGCTCCCGTGATGTAGTTTGCATAAGCTGCTGCCGTTGTTTTTGGGAAGGAGAGAGCCCAGCTGGGCTCTGACATGTGGCCCAGGTCTGCTGAGGCAAGGGCAGGGCTGTGGTGGGGGGAATAGCACTGAAAGATTTCACAGAATCACAGACTCATCAAGGTTGGAAGGGACCTTTAAAGATCACCCAGTCGAACTGTCCACCCAGCACTGCCACTGTGACCCTGTAGGGTCCTAAAAAGGACTAAAAAACTCCTGGGATACCTATACTGGTGATGAAAAGGGTCCCCAGAAGCTCCAGGGACCCCCAAATACGGGATGAAAGAGTTCCCCCAAACCACTTGGGATTCCCAATTTGTGGCAGAAAAGGATCCATAATCCCCTGGGATTCTTTATTTGCACAAGCCCTGCTTGCCTGGCTCATTCTGCCACGGCTCTCCTCTGGCCATCAGTGTGGCTGTGAATGCACAAATGGGGCAGCTACTTCCATTCCTGGAGAGACGGGACATGGTGATGAGGGATGGATTGGAGAGGTGGGGATACTCAAACCCCAGCAGGCAGGTGTTGGGAAGGAGCAGCACAAGCAGAAAGCACATGAGCCTGCATATGGATGGTTTTTCTAGTGCTGGCACCTTGCTGGGGAGCTCCTGGTGGTGTTGGAGCTGGTTTCCGTCCAGAATTTTTCTTTTTTTTTTCCTGGCATCACCATTTGCTCCATTCCCTGCCTTGTAATCTTGCTGCTGAGTTTGCACAGGGCAGGGCACTGAGGCCAAAGGCATCCCTCTTGTTCACCCACCTGCACTGTCCGTAGATGGGGGCAGCACAAGGAGATGCTTGGAGCCAAACTTCCCAGTGGGAAGGAGGTTTTTGCCCCCTGCCACCATTCCTGCACTGTCCTTGTGCTCCTCCTCGGGCGCAGATTGCTGGCTAATGGGGCGGAGCCAGCGCGAGCACTCTCCATTAATGGAGCAGAATATAAACAGAATAAAGCCTTCATTTCCTGGGCTGTGATTTCATTATTAATATACTTTACAGTTCACAGGTTGTTCATTTGCTTCCATGTTTTCTCAGCTGGTGTAATCTGCGGCGCGGAGTGAGAAGAGTCATAAAATTTCCATTTCCAGTTGAATGTGCGTCCAATTCGCCGTGAAATGTTTCTCTCTGTCGTGAATATTAAGCGCCCCAGGAGTTGGTAGCCATGGGATTAGGCAGGAGAGGTTGCCAGCCCCTCTCTGTGTCCCAGGAGTGTGGGGGAGAAGCGGGTGTAGAATGGTGACAAGGCGACATGTAGGGTCTGAAGGAAGGACTGTGTGGTGGAGGGAGGAAGAGGGAAAAGGGGAGGAAAGTGAGCATGGAGAGAAAGGGAGGAGATTGTGAGAGTGGCAGAGATTGGCTTCAGGGTGGATGTAGTGGGCAAAGGATGCTCTAACAGAGCAGACCTGTGCTCCACCTCCTCTTTCCACGTCCCATGACCTTGATACTCATCAAGGAAGATGTTGCACCAGTGTTTGCTCCAGTTTGTAGATCAGTTGTTGATATCTCTGCTCGGTCACTGCTGTGGGCTTTGGGGCTGTGCCCTTCCCCTGGCCTGAACATGGTTAGAAAGAGAGTTCCCTTGTCTCTGGTGAAGCTGAGAAATGCTGTTGTGCTTGTAAGGGCAAGGAGCTGAAACGTGCTGGTGAGCTGGAGCTGCTCAGCTGCCCTGTAGCAAGCTGAAGAACAGCAGTGAGCAGCCACAGAGTTGCAGGCACTGGTGCTGTTAGAGAAAAAGGGCTTTTCACATGACTTTGGGGGGGAAAAAAAATCATGTTCTGCTCTTGTTACACACCCAGCATTAAATTTGTTGCGTGTTTAGTGTATTCTTTCATGGCTTGTAGCAAAGCAAAGGGGGCATTCGGGGAGTTGGGGCAGGTGGTCGTGCCCTGTGGCTGGACAGGTGGTGGGACCAGCGGTGGTGCCACAGCTGCAGTGCCACTGGCAGTGGGCACATCTGGCAGCACAGCTAGCACATTGCTGCAGCTGGAGGTGGTGGGGGATGTGTGCCCTGGTTACAACCGTGCCCTTACAATAGTGGTGCACGATGTGGTGTCACTGCCAGGGGAATGGGAATGGGACAAAAAGCTAAATTGTGGTGGCATGCCCAGGCCATGGGGAGGATTCGGGCACTGCCCAGAGCCGATGGCACCGTTTTCTTCTGACTCTTTGCAGAAATTTCTTCAGCCACAGTATTCCTCACTGCAGGGGAAAAAAATGCCTCTTCCTTTCCCATCTTCTCTCGGTCGAGTCAAGATAATAATAGTCTTTTTCTGATCCCCTGAACTTTCCCATCTGCTTGGTAAAACAATGGCAATTCTTTTTCCTCCTGGCCTCTCTCTCTGTCTTCCTCTCTTTTATTTTTATTCTCCTACAGTATAATTTAAAGCCAGAGCAATGCCGTAGCCCATGGGTTTTTCCCCTTCCTGTGACACGCTGCTGTTATTTAAAATGGCTTTTCCCGTGCAAAGCAATGCCTCTCGCTGCCCTCCCAGCTCCTGTAGCAGGGCCAGTACCTTCACAGAGGCCTGAGGAGGGGATGGTGGGCTCTAGTGAGGGGGCTCAGCCCAGTCTCCAGGACCCCTCTTCTTCTAATCACCCAGCATCACCCATCCTTGCAATTCCTGGAGTGACCTCCCAGTCCCCATCTCCCCTCCCCAGGCTCAGCAGCCCCCCACAGCCCCAAACCCATCCATCCCATCCCATCACCCCTGCGTTTCCCTGGCTTCTCTCTGTAAGCCACAATATTGCGAGTGATCCTGCAGAAATGGAGACATCAGTGCCATAAAACACGAGGGACAGAGCAAGGCCACTGGGCTGGAAAATAGCGTGTCTGGAAAAATAAAGATGGGATAAAGATGATGGAGAGGCGACAGCGAGTCTCACCCTGCCGTGATTCAGATGGCTCCGGGGGGTGAAGTGAGGTCAGGGGGTCCCAGGGGAAAAGAAAGGATGGAAAATATCCCACATTTTCAGAAACTCGAGGCAGCGCCGGCGCCTGGACTTTCTGTGGGCTGCCTGCAGGGACATGCGTGGAGAGGGGAAAGTTTCCCAGATTCCCATGACTTCTTGCCAGCGCTGGGGATGGATTTAGCCGGCACTTGATGCTTATTTTTTTTACTCTAATGCCATTATGCCACTTGCTTCCCATCCGAGGGATATTTCCCTAATGCGGCTGAAATGCCGCTTAGCTGAGGTTACAGCCATTTAACGCTCTGGATTGCAATTGCTTCTTAAGAGCTTGTCCTACGGAGAAAGCCTGGGGGTTTAAATTTCCAGCCAGAGGGACCCTCCGGTCCAGAGCCAGCAGCTCTTTTTCACACAAATCCGGAGGAAAGCAGGGTGCCTCGAGTTTGGCAGGGGATGGGAATGCTTTCTCCTGCAGAGCAGGGCTGGTTTGCACAGAGGGGCCTGTGGTTGGGAAGGGACGTGGTGGATCCCCCGTGGAATTTTTTCGTGTTCTTTGCAAGCCACCCGCAGATATCAGGCAGGAGCAGCCTCGTTTCTTGGTGCCTCTGTCCTCGCCAAGCCCTGTGCACCACAGCTTCTCCTGGAGCCAGCGAGAGAAAGCTGCCAGAAGTGGGATGAGCTCCAGGGAAGCCAAGTTGCAACAGGATTTAATCGAGGAGCGGCGCTCCCACAAACAGGATGCGTGTGTTTGTCTGAGCGATTTTCTCCGGCAGCATCTGTCACTCTCCAACATCCCGGTACCATTGCAGCGAATTATTTAACCACTACCCGCCGTACCCCATCTGTCAGGCAGCCCCTCCACACGGATGGGGCCTTACCTTCCCGCCTTTCCAAAGGAACTCACCGGCAAAGGCTGAGCGCCAAACAACAGGACAAATTAAATCAAAAGCACAGCTTCGGCACCCAGGGGGAAAATGCACATCAGCTTTGACTTATTGCACGGCGCACGCTTACAAGAGAGAAGCAGCGGCTTTTGTCACTGCAAGGGGCCATGAAAAATGAATTAGGGCCGCTGCTGGGAGAGGGCACGCAGGAGAATCTTTCATTCCGGCAACGCTGTCCTCTCTCACCTTGGAAGCGGCTTGGGGGGGGGGAATCGCAGGGAGGAAGGAAAGAAAGGAGGGAGGACTTTGTGTTGGGCATCTCACTGGGAGGGAGCATGGGAGGAAGAGTGTCGGTGCTCAGGCAGGAGCACAGAGCTGCTTGGAGGTGGTGTGTCCTCAGGAACTCTCTGGGGGGGGCTTGGCTCCGTGGGAGCCTCGGTGTTTGGCTTTCATGTACCTTTTGGAGATGTTCCTGCAAGGAGGCAGAAAAGCTGCGTGGGAAGTGTTTTCCTGCTGGTCACAGCCTCTGCTGAACATCAGTCACCCCTGGTGTTACCACAAGCACCACCCCCTCACCCTCCAGGGGCTGAGGAGAAAGGTGTCCAGGTCATGCTTGTGATAACACGTGGGTATCATTAAGAACAGCAGCCCTCTAATGAGCTCTGCACCCATCTTTGCTGTAGATCTGACACCACTTAAGTGCTTTGTGAGCTGTACCCCTTTTTAATCTGCTTTCACAGGGTGACATGTGCCCTCTGGACCTTTCCCTGGGGTTTGGTGTCCTTGCCAGCACCCCAGGAGGAGGTAGGGGCTGGGAGAGGCTGAGGATGGTCGCTGCTGCCAGTTTGCCAAGCCTTGAGCTGCCTCCGAGCTCTCCCTCTCGCCGAAATAAAAGGGCTCATTCTTTATTCGACTCATTTACTCCTGAGTTAGAGCCTCGTTCAAGGGTGGTTGGTCCCCGAGTTGTTTTGTTTTGTTTCTTTAAATATTAATTTCCATAATCCATTTATTTCCCAAGGAACTACTTCTCGCAAACAAAAGGTTTAATGCTCCTCTTTTATTCCCGGTAACAAATAAGTTGTCTGAGACGTGCAAACATCCCGGCAGCAGCAGCCGTCTGACGGCAAAGAACCGCGCTTAGGGATGCGCAGGGATGGGGGAAAAGCATCCCCTGAGGGATCATGGGTACCACAGCAGCATCTCCCTGGAGATGCTCGCCCCGGGGAGGGAGGGCAGCGAGCCCGGCTGACACCAGGGAGCCCCCACAGCCTGGGATTCCAATTCCTTTGCGTGGAGGCGTCTCCAACATGCCTTTTTGAGATGGAAGATTTGAGAGCTGAAGGCCGGGAAGCACAATAGAAGATAGACTGCTTGTACCTCATTGTCTGGAGAATAGATGGGCTGCGGGCTCCCGGAGAATAGGAGCTGCCACTCAGGTGGCTTTAATAGAACAGGCGGCAGATAGATTTCAATAAAAGAAATGAGTATAAATATTGTTAGCGGAGAATAGAGGGAGAGTGAAAAAGATCTTGTTTAACGAGTCACAGTGGGAAACTTTCAAGGACTTTTAAGCTAAAAACTCTTCACAATGGTGCTATAATGGACGGCTCAGCCAACTCGGCTGTGCTGTGTGAGATCGGTGAGGGGACCGGGCTGGGCAGGTGTCCCGAGAACATCACCGGGAAGGGCGTGGCAAAGAATTATAGAATGGATTGGGTTGGAAGTGACCTTAGGGGTCATCTGGTTCCAGCCCTTGCCACGGGCAGGGACACCTTCTGCTAGATGAGGTTGTGCTCCAAGCTCCGTCCAGCCTGGCCTTGGACATTTCCGGGGATGGGGCAGCCACAGCTGCTCTGCGCAACCTGTGCCAGGGCCTGACTGCCCTCACAGGGAGGAATTTCTTCCCAATATTCCATCTAACCCTGACCTCTAGCAGTGTCTTTGCCTTTTTTTGAGTTGATGCCCATATAGGCTCTAGGCTGTCACCACAGGCTGAGTGACCAGGGTATGTGATGTCATCTGGAGGGTCTCTGCAAGTCACAGGTCCCAGTGACTTAGTCACTGGTTGCTGCATGTGCCCACTTAATAGTTACTTATTAGAGTTGTTGTATGAGATAGGAGCTCCAGGTGTGGTCTCAGGGATGCCCTGAGGAAGTGTAGCAACAAATGCAGGTCCTGTCTCTGTTCTAGCTCTGAGTTGAGCAGGAAGCTGAAGAAAATGTCTTTGCTAGCAGGGAAGAGCAGAGGTTTGGCTGCAGAGCTACTGGCTTTGTGATGGCTCCTGGCTGGAAGTTGTGTTTGCAGGGTGCCTGTTGAAATACCCATGTCCTGACCCCAAGGTCACAGGTAGCCAGAGATGGGACTTTCAGGAACAGTCAACTCTGCTCAAGCCAGCACAATATTGGGCCTGGGAGGGTCCTCCATCCTGTCTCGAGGCAAAACATGAGGCACCAGCATCTCACCTATGCTCGAAATAGTTGGAAGGAGAAGAAAAACCAAAGCATTGCATGGCCGCATGCAAGGAGAGGCTCCCATAGTCCTGGGGAGGAGGGGACACTGATACCAGTACAGGAGAAGGACTTTATGGTGAGGACTTTATGGCCTCCCCTCTCCCTCACGGCAGGTGCTGCCATGCACAAGGGCACGCAGCAAAACTGGCCATGAGAGTTCCCCCAAACCCGATTTAATAAGGAAAACTCCTCTTAGTGACCCTGGGCACAACTGGTGATGGTGTCCACCCCTGGGGTGTGAGGATGAGGAGGGACCCCAGGCTGCAGCAGTGGAGGGAGCTGCCGCCAAGCTCCCGCATCCCCGCGCGCCGCGCGGTGCCAGGCAGCACCATCCCCTGGGGCCTCGCGCAACATCGGGCCACGGAAACATGCTAATTAACATGGAAAAGCATGTCAGAGCAGAGATTTCTTTCCTTGTCATCGGGAAACTTCAAAAAGAGAGAGGCTTGGCCCCGTGTAAGCACAACACAGACTCTGATGTGCTGCGTGCCCGTTTCTGGGGTTACGGTCCCTCTTCTGAAGGCTTGTGAACACGGAGAAGGGGAGGTTCAGAGCCCGGATCTCATGTAGGTGTGCTTCCTAAAGGGATTGCTCCTCTGAGAGGGGGCACAGATGGAAATGGGCTGCAGCCTGTGGCACAGGGATGCGGTATTCACAAGAGGAGGAGAGCGGCTCGCCTGGGTCGATAGGGTAATCTTAAAACAAATCATTTTTTTAATGATTGCGCTGGATGGATTCCAGCAGGTTAATTACCCCCAGTCTCTGTCCACCAGAGCGTGGCAGCGTTAAGCCAGCACAGGGGAGTTGGAAAGAGGGGGTGCACGGGAGGGGAAGCTGCCCTAGCTGGGGTCACTCGCCTGATCAAACAGAAATGGGAAAGGGGATTTTAGAAATGCCTGAACTTTGTTCCGTACGTGTTAATTGAGCTATCAGGAGCGGGTAATGGTGGTTAATAAGAGGTGAAGCAGATGCATCCACCTCTTTAGCTGGAGGCAGACACAGCTCTTGTTTGCCCACGCACCTGGGGCTGTTGTTGTGTGTGCTTTGAGAGGGATCTGGGGGGATTTGGGGACATTCCTCCTTCCCTATCTGCTCTGCTGCTGCCAAACCTCCCACCGCCGCACGAAGCAGAGGTGAAGCGGGTCTCAGGTGCCAACAACTCGCTCGTATTACCTTTTGTGTGTTTTATTTATTTACTATAAACTGTTATAGGATGGCCATCAGCACCACATCAGGGTGACACATGGAATATATGGCTCTCGGGTTTAGTGCGTCACTTGGAGCCAGGAGTCTGCGCGGTGTTAATTTTTATTGCCAGAAGTAGCCATAAATTGATAGTTGAGAATTGCTGTAGGGACTGTAATTAACTAGTTACTATTTCACCTCCAAAAGGAGCAATGTTTCACGCTCCTACTTTTACTTATCTGGAATCAGCTGCTGTCAACATCCGCTGAAGCCCATATAAAGATTTATAGACCTTGGAGGTAAATATTGACTAATGGGCAGCTTGGCTTAATGTTCACCTTGAAGGACAATAAATTGTGCTATTGATTGAAGCGAGATGTCAATATCTGCATTGTTGTAAACATTTTAATAAAATTATCTCTATAAAATATTCTCTTTCTCTGGCTGGTCCTGGCTGGTGGGATCAGTGCCTGGAAAAATGCAGCAGCAGAGTGTAGCAGGCAGGGGAGCACTTTGGGATTGGTGGTGGGACTTTGAGAATCCAGAGACCAAACCTGCTGTGGGACCATCATTGAGGTGGTGTGCCTTTGGGCTTAAGAAGTGGAAATGTTGCAGCCCTGGATGTCTCTGCTGGCTTACCCTGATCCGAGGTGCAGGGATTTGATATGGACACATGAAAGAAGTCCAGGGGAGGTTTTTGAATGGCACCACAGGCAGCCTTCAGCCAGGGAAAGCTGTGAGCGGTGTCCTAGAGACCTGAACATGGCTTCAACAGTGAACCAAGGGACAGTGGCATGTAATTAATTTGAGAACATGTGTTTGCTTTCTGGTGAGTTATTATCTTGTCAGAGGCTCAGTGGAAGCAAACGGGCAGGAGGAGTCAGAAGGAAGATGAGTCAAGGTAGGAAAACGAGGAGAAGCAAGGGAAGGAGAAAGGCATGGATGGAGGAATATGGATGCACGAGGTATCTGCCCACAGCTCATCTCATCCAAAGTGTGTGGGACCCCAGGCACAGCTTGGCCACTTGCTGGGTCATCCTTGGTGCTCTGTGCCAGTCCGGGATCACCTCCGTGACTCCTCCACTGTCATGATGGCCAAGCTTCCCCTTCCCTGAGGATTTTTATGGGGATCTGCAGAGCAAGTCCTAAATAGCCCTCATGGTGGTCTGTGCACAGGCTCCTGCTTGCTGAGCACGAGGATTCAGGCTCTGGTTTTCCATCTCCCTGGCTCGCACTGGGTTAGTTCATCATCCTTGCTGATGAGCAAGGATTATGCTTGTGCCTCGTCCCTGGCTGTTCCATTTCTGGCCTCTATTATATTATTAGTATTAATAATAATAATGATGGGTGCTGGCTGTGCTGGTTTTTTAGCTACTGAGGAGATGAGAGAGGTCTACATTAATTCCTGCAATATTTCAGCTCCTAATTGTGCTCAAGCAGAGACAGCCTTGGAAGTTCCTACCATCAGTTCAGGCAGAGCAGGACTGGGACCTCTGGGAGAGCTCCTGGAGCTGCAGGGCTCTGGTCCAGACCTGCCCTGAGCATCCCCAAGCTCCAGGTGCTTCCAGGGTGCAAACCCACAGAGAAGCAGCTTTATGGATCCAATTTTCCTGCAAAGCCCTTTGTGCAGGAGAGCACGGAGGGGACACAGATGGCGTCCTGGCCACCTGGTGTCACCTGCTTCACTGGTGGGCAGGGATTCTTTGTGTCAGTTCTCAATCTTTGGGATGCTGTAGCTGCCACTAAGGAAGCAGGATCTGACCAGAGCCTCTGGATGGTATTCCTGATGTTATTGTTAACGGTGACTTATACCAGGTTGTGCACAGGGCAGAACCAGGTGTCAGCTCCAGCTCAGAGTATCCTGTTTTGGTCCAGGGCAGGTTTTGTGTGCAAGTTTTGGTGGGTTGCATCTGAAATCCCACCAATTCCAGACCCTGAGCCCCTGAACTTTGTGCTCTGCCTCTCCATCGGCCGATTACCTTTCAAGTATCTCAGACTTCAGCATGACACAGACACAGAGGGAAACCTTCATCCCCCAATTTCCTGCGCTTTTGCAGGTGTAAAACTGACCCTCACAGTTACTTTAATGAAGTCTTTTGCTGGGGAATGAAATGCACTCGAGCTGCTTTGCTCCCAGATCAAACCAGGGATGCACATTACGGCTCGACTGTGACAAGAGCTAATTCCTGCCAGCTCCAGAACTCGGGAAGGGCCTTTGGTTAGTTGGGAAGCAGTGTTATCTGAGCCTTTGCACAACCCAGAGTCAGATTTGTGCACGGAGCATCTGAAGGCCACCGGCTGTGTCGTTCCTTTATCAGCAGGCAGCGCTGTGCTACAGAGAAGCTGATTCTAGGTCAGCCACAAAAGGGATTTTTTTTCCCCCCCTCTTCTCTCTCCTTTTTATTTTTGCAGTGCCTCAGGGCCGCTGGATGTAACGCTGTAATTTGTGTGTCTCCAAAGGATATTGATTTTGGGGTAACGCCTTCATATCTCGCCTTTCAGCTGCCCTGAGTACTGATGAGCTCAGCGGTTCGGACCGCGAGCCACTGGGGTGGGAATTTCGGCACAGGGCTCAGGGCGTGGGTGGATTTCAGCAACTCATCAACGGGAAAACTCACTTCACCCCTTTCCAAAGCTCACGGGCACCTGCCTCCCCATTTAGGTCAGCCAGGGGTGGTGGGATGCACACACTTCTGTGCACAGGGCCCTTGGTTTGGCCTCTGTGGCAAGGGAGCGGTGGATGTGCAAAGCCCTGGGAATGCTGTGCGGAGGCAGCAGCTGTGAGGTCTGGTGCAGGGAGAGAGAGAGCCAAGGTGGGATTTCATCGTGGCTGAGCATATTTGCACTAGCTGGAGTTGGCAGTAGTGGCACCTGGGATTGCAGCAGCAGGATCCCAGCGGGCACCTGGGGTGCTCACTGTGCTGAGCTGTGCCAGGGTGTTACAGGAATAGCCATCGCTGCTGGCTCAGGTCCCTGGTGAGCAGTGGAGTCTGACCAGGCTATTCCTGTGCCGCGGGAAGAGATGCTCTGAAAGCATCAGCCGGTGGGATGCAGGCGGTGTGTGCCCTTCCAGGAGCCTCCCACGTGTGTGCTTTGCCTGCATTTGTTAGGAGCAAGATGCACACGGTTGGCTGGTCAAGCACAGCGAGTCGTGGCCCATCAGGTCACTCCAGTAGCCGGGTGGGAAGCGAGGGCTGGCCAAGCTCACGGCATCCCCCCGGGACCAGGGACCTGTGCTTGGCCTCTCTGCCACTGGCACTCACTCCCAGAAACAGCTGTCCAGAGCTAATTTATTTCCTAATGCTGCAGCAATGTTAATTTATAAATTACACTGGTAATTCAAGCTATTATTAATTTCAGATGGTGTAGGGCAAGCCTAATTAAAATATGACACCAATTGCCACACATATGTACCAAGGACTACCGTTTAAAATTTATAGGAATATTAAGTGTGACACTGGGCTTAGAGATGCTCCGTGCAGTCATTACAGCGTCCCAGCTGTGGGAGATCCAGTGGGGAGATGTAAACAAAAGGATGGGAAGAGTTGTTCCTGTTAGGGGTTGCAAAAAGTTGTTTGTGCTGTTCGTTTGGGGGACATGGGGACGTTGTGCCCCAACACCAGTGTCTGGACAGCTGAGTGCTGTGAGAGTCAAAACAAAGAGGGCTCCTGTGAGGAATGGGGACTGAAGGAGATGCCACTGATTGCACCTTTCTGGCTTTGAGTGAAACCAGGAGCTGCACTGCAGGCTGAGTGTGGAAAGGGGGACAAGTGCAGCTCTGAAAGAAATGAGCCTGGAGTAGCACAGGGATGAAGTGTTGCAGGTGAAGGGAGATGTTGGCACCATAACCAATGGGAGTAAACTTGCTGTGGAAATTAGAGAGGGGTGTCTGTGTAAAGCTGGGTGAGCCCCGTGGTGCCTCCCCAGCAGGAGGGATGTGCAAATGCCAAGGAGAGATAATCTTGGATTGTTCTAGCAGGTGCAGGTTCAGCAAGGACTACTCTGCCCACATTATGGGCATTATCTCCAGCAAGTGACACTACTGCCAGTGCTGGATCCACCACAAAGGTCCAGTCCTTGCAGACACCATTCTGGATGGGATTTTCTTGGGATGGAGGGGCACAGGCACGTGGGCATGCCAGGCTGGGCCCTGCAGAACCGATGTGCTGGTGCAGCGTGACACAGTCACAGATGGTGACCAGGTTGGCAGTGCCTCCCCATCACTCATGCCCCTGTCTGTGCCCTGCAGCCGTGGGCTTCATCAGCGAGGACGAGTACCTGGAGATCACGGGCATCACGCGGGAGCAGTCGGGCGAGTACGAGTGCAGCGCCTCCAACGACGTCTCAGCGCCCGTCGTCCAGCGAGTCAAAGTCACCGTCAACTGTGAGCAGCGGGGTGGGGAGGCCAGCAGGGGACAGGGGTGGGGCTGGAGTGTGCCACTGTGCTGCCCCACGAGGGAATGGCGCTTGGAAGCGAGGCACACGCAGGCTTCGGGCCCCGGAGCGAGACAGGCGGCAGCAGTTTTTCTGAGCAGGTGGTGTTTTGCCCTATTTTCCCCTTCTTTTCAAGCTCCATTTTTTTTCCACCACCTCCTCCTCAGCTGTCTCCATCAACCTGGGTTTTCCGCCCATGGAGAGATGCTGTGCTGATAACCTCCGGGGAGAGGAGAGAAGTGAGCAGTAAATAGAATTTTTTTTTTTTCCCTTTAGAAAAAAAATGGGAGAGAGGAAGAAAGCAGCATACTTCATGTTCAGACAGAGGTGAAGACCCTCCTAAACCACTCTCTGGTCACCCCATTAGTGCACATGTGGTGCCCAAGAGCTGGGGAGCTCCAGTTTTTGGAGAAGACCCTGCCCATAAGCCTAAAAACTCCTGGATAGGAGTGGCAGGAGCTGAACATGGGCTCAGAGATGGTTTGGGCTCCTTCCCCCGTGCAGGGAAAGAAAGGAGAACTTGAGCAGCAAGGAGTGGGGGCGATAGGATGCCCCAGGGCTCCTGGGTGTTGACCCCGGGTTTCCCGTCTCCCCACAGACCCGCCGTACATCTCGGATGCGAAGAGCAGCGGGGTGCCAGTGGGGCAGAAGGGCATCCTGCTGTGCGAAGCCTCCGCCGTCCCCTCCGCCGACTTCCAGTGGTACAAAGACGACAAGCGGTAAGAGTCTGGGGCACAGAACCGGGGGAAGTGCCCACACACACCAACCCCGTGAGAGCTGCACCCAGTGCCAGAACTTCAGCTCATAACCCTTGGCACAAGCCTGCTTTGGATACCAAGGCAGGTCCCCCAGACAGCAGCAGGTTGTGCTTGTCTGGGGTAAATCCAGGCATTCCAGCAGGCAGTCAGCATCCACAGCCAGTATCTATTAAAAGCATTCCAGGGCTTTATATTTAACACTGTGAAAAATAGCTGAGGGACATCTGGGGAGGGGGATTTTTCCAGGAGCCTCTTTCAGCCTCCAGCAGGGCAGGATTGCTGCTGCCCCCGCCTCCATTTGAAGGTGTCGTGGTAAATCCCACCTTGGGTGATGCATAACAGGAAAGAGCGATATTGGCAGCACAAATCCAAGCACTTAAGTGTGGATGAAACCTCTGTCATCTCTTTAAATACTTCGGCCAGAAGGCAGCTCCTGGAAAGGCAAAAGAAATATGGTGTTGGTCGAGGGACAGGTTTGCTAGGCCCCAGAGACAGCCTGCTCTGCTTTGGGGTGAAAACCACCCTTTTAGGTCAACCAGCAGCTGCTGTGCTCTGCCAGAGCAACAGCCTGGGAATGTGGCTGGGGAAAGAGGAGTAAAGCAGCAAAGCTCAGGGTAGGGTTTCACTCTGGAGAAAATGCCTCCCTCTGACCCCAGGCAAAATTTTAAACCAATTTTTGTGTTACTTCTCCCTGGAAAGCCCAGAGGGGTTGTGATGTGGCCAAACACAGGACGAGCCACATCCTTACTGATAAAGAGGGGTGTTTTAGCCGAAAATGATGCTCCAGAAGCTGGAGGGGAGGCTGGGGCTGCCTGCCTTCCCTGGTTTGGGAGGAAAGGAGCCAAAGGAGGAAAGGAGTGTACAAAGAGGAGGATGTTTGTGTGGGAGATGAAAGGCTCTGCTCAGAAGTAGGTCAGATCACGAGGGCCCAGGGAGCAGCAGCAGAAGCGGGCTCAGCCCCCCTGATCAGTGTCCAGCAGGGACCATAAAGGGGATCTGGCACCTCCCGTGAGGAATTAGCAAGTAAAAGAGCCACAGGAGCAGAGCAGGATGGGGACACCAGCTCAGGGAAGTCCAAGCACTTGGTTAATGCTGCAGCATTTGTGCTGGCTGAGAAGCCTCCTTGCAGTGGTGGGTGCCCGTCACGTCACCCATCAGGGATACACAAGGGCGAGGAAGAGGAAGGTGGAATAAGGCATCCTGCAGAGCAGGGTGGGCTGAGGACACCAGAGGGAAGCCAGGCTCTTCTGTAGGGTGGGAATGAGCCTTTCCCAGGTTCTTCCCCTGGCATGTAAGCACCCAGAGCTCTGCACACCATTTCCAAGCCCCAGCACCATCCAGAGTCCTCTGGTGCCTCTGGTCAGTGTGGGGATAGTGTGGGCTGGCAGCTGGAGACCCAGCAGAGCAGCATCCATCTCCCATGGTTTCCCAATACCTTCCCTTCTCCCTCTTCTGCCAAGCTCAGTGTCCCCTCTCACAGGCACCTCTCCTCCTGACACCACCCCAGTGACCTTCTCACATTCTGCTTTCCTCCCAGGCTGGCTGAAGGGCAGAAAGGGCTGAAAGTGGAGAACAAAGCCTTCTTCTCCAGACTGACTTTCTTCAACGTCTCTGAGCAGGACTATGGGAACTACACCTGTGTAGCCTCCAACCAGTTAGGGAACACCAACGCCAGCATGATCCTCTATGGTGAGTAGGGTTGAGGGAGCCAGACAGGGAGGGGGAATGGCTTAACAGTGACACCACTGATGGGAGAGAGGTGGAAAGGGTCTCCCTTGTCTTTTGGGGAAGATGTGCATTTGCTGCTGGTCCTTCCTGCCCTAGTGCATGGGTTGGAGGTCGTGGTGAGCTCAGGGAAACTGGGGAGCTTCCAAACCTACCTCCTGATTCATGTACTGTGTCAGTCACTGTTCAGAGTGCCTGGGATCCACCGCTGATGCAAAGTCAGGATTTGGCTGCAGGTTTCCACTTTATTGCTCTGATGAGTACTTAGGAAAGCCTGTGTGTGAAGGCATCCTCTGGTGTTGATGAGTGGGAGGAGATGGTTTTCAGGGTCACTGCTGTCCCATTTGCACCCAAAAATGAATAGGCCCCTGTCTCTGTCACCTTTCAGGCTGTGTTGTCCCTCCTGCCAAGGAAATATATTATTGATGGTGCCAGAGGGAAATGGGAAGGTGCAGAGGGCACGCAGGGGGACCAGGTTTGTACCTTTGTCCCAGCACTGTTTTCCCTGCATGAGAGAACTGGGATCAGAGCAATGCATCCTTCTGACACTGCTCATGGCCAGGAAGGTCTGTGGTCCCCAGAACCCTCTCATAGCCACTGAGAGTCAGAAATGGATGACACATCTCATCCCTGGGCACGGCATGGGGATTTCCCCCTGCTGGAGATAAGGGGTTTGTGGTTCTCACAGCTGAACCATATGGGAGAAGCGGGGACTGGGGACCTCCATCCTCTCCTGATGTCACCCCAGTGTTGTCCTCCTCCATGCCACCTGGCTGTTCCGCCTTGTCATCTCCTTGCCTCTCACTGTTGTGTGGTTGGAGGGGGGCAGAGCAGAGGGGCAGACCCATCTTCCTCATCCCCAGGCCCCTCAGGGGTGGCTCAGGGCAGGCTGTGCTCTTAGCACACAAAGCACACCGGGACAGTGAGTCCCAGAGCGTGTGTTGGGATGTTGAGTGTGCCAGAGCAGCGGAGCTCAGGAGGCATGTGGAGACCCCTGGAAGTGATGTCTGTGTCTCACCAGCCTTGGGGAGGGGCTGGATGTGGTCCAGGGTAGCGGTTTGTTTAAGGAGAGCAGAGGATGTTGGGCTTTGCCAGGGGCCACACCCAGCTGTGGGGTCGGGGTGGCATCGCAGGACAGGGCTTGTCCTCCCCTGCCCTGGTACTGGCATCTGTGTCAGGTTCCCCTGAGTTGTGACAGAGGAGTCCATCCCATCTTGGATGCTCAGCTCTGTGCCCACAGCCCCTATGCAGAGCTAACCTTGAATGTTAATGAGCCTTAACCCCCAAAACATCCCTGCTGTACATGATGAACATTTACCTGTGCTAAGGCATCATTAGTGTTACTTAGGAACTATCTCCACTCTCCTCCCCACCAGCCTTCCTGGTGATCCATTAACCCCGTGTTTTAGGGATACCAACACCTCTGGCACTGCAGACCACCCAGGCCTGGCTTCATCTGTTCTGCACACACAGGGTGGACGTGCTGGATGCCCAACGTAACCTGAGCCACATGTACATCCTCAGCTGTGATGCTGTAGGCTTCCTTTGGGTTTATGAGGTTAAAATCTTAATTAGCAGGGGCCTTTATTTGGCATCTGCAGATCCAGGCTGGATAAACAGCCCAGAAGTAAAGATGACATCTGCCTGCTGATGAGTTCTTAGTTCTTTGGTTTCTAACCTGTGAGCAATGGCTTGTGGGACTCATGCTGTGAGTGTAGTGCCAGGTAGGAGGCAGGGAAGAATCCCACAGAAGTCTAAGCTTATTTTATTACTCCCCTTAGCTTTGTTGGTCTGACTGTGAATCCCATCAGGAATGAAATCGGAGTCCTTTGACCACCCTTAATTTCCATAAAGCCACGTTGATTGGGTGATCCGTTCAGTCTTTATTAATGGAGTGCCCTTGAGGGGTGACAGCTCCCTGAGGGGACCATGACATGCAGGGGTCCCCCCATCTCCTGGTGCAGGGACCCCCAGCACCCCCAGGAACAACCCCTCCCTAATTATCAGCGATGTGGTGGCCCCATGTGTCACCTGTCCCTAAGGAACTGGTGCCCTCAGCCTGGGGAATAATGTCTTTATTTATCAAGGTGAAAGATAAGAGGGAAGTGGGTGTGATGGCTGTGCTACCTGGCACGAGGAATGTCTCTTCTGTGAGGTTTTGGGGGGACAATTTTGTGAATGTCCCCTTTTCCCTGAAGCTCAGCGAGTGTTTTGAAGTTTTTTCTCCCCCAAAATGGAGTTTTAATCCATGCAGGTACCGTGACAGGAACCTTTTTGGGGCTGTGAAAGAGGCTAATGTAGCGTTCATCTTTTAATCCTTTTTTTAATCTAATTTTTCAGGGAGGTCAACTAGTGCTTTATTTAACATGTAGCACTCGTTATTACAGACCTGCCGCCTCATTCAGCGGCTCATTTGGTGCTGTCTGGGATGTGATGGAGTGTTCAGGGAAACTGCCTCGTTCTGTGGAGCTGGGGAAAAAAAAAACAAGCCCTCTGCTTCTCCCCCTGTCACTCCCAGAGGCTGCTGCCAAGCGATAAATCCATTTGGGATGTTGCAGGGTTATCGAGAGGGATGGGCCCCAAACCTGCAGGGGAGAGCTAACCCCCTGCACCCCTCAAAGACCAGCCCCTGTGCTTTGCTTTTTTGCTCAGGGTGCAACCACAGGCTTTGCTGGGTCTGAGATCCCATATTTGGCTCATCTCAGCTTCCCCCCCAGCGGGGGGACTGTGGCCTCAGAGCACTGGGGTGTGATTTGGGCAGCACATCCCACTTGCTACCCCATCCACTTGTTTTCCCAGCCCCAGGTTGAGGGCAGGCTGAGGGAGGCATCTCGAGCCTGCGCTTTCCATTGCCCTTTTGCCTTAACTTTCACTTGTTCTTTAATTTTTAGAAGAGACAACTACCGCTCTGACACCCTGGAAAGGTCAGTAATTTGGGGGCCCCTGCAATGCCAGTGCTTCCCCCAGTGTTTCCCCTGGGCCCCTCTGGCTCCCACCCCAGCTCATCCTGGTGGGAGCTGCAGCACCAGCCTGCCCCACAACCCCACTGCTTTCACTGGTGTAGGGATGAATTAGGGCTTTTTTAGCTGCCCTCCCATCCTGCCTCCTCCCCGCCAGCCTGCTGTGCCTGTCTGGTGGTGGTCTGTGCCCTCTGCATGCCTGCCCCATCCCACAGACTCCCTGTCCATCGCCAGGGTAAAAGCAGGAATGTCTCTGTGCTTGGCTTTCCCAGTGTTGCTGCCTAAGTGGGGTCTTCTGGCAGATCCTTCCTCCTCTGGGATGCTTCTAGTGCCTTTTTTCCAGGATGTGGTAGGGGTAGACAGGCATTTGGTCCCCTTCCTGGTGTTATTTGTGGCCGGGCCAGCCAGCACTTGGCCGGGCAATCTTATCCTCTGGCCAACAGGTTTGGTGTCATCTTGATTTGGAGTGGCTTCATTTGTGGTGCACTGAGTGGGTCAGCCCTCAGGATGACTTATAGATGTTGGGAGGGCTATGGAGGTAGTGCACAAGGCCTGGATTTGGTGCCTGGATTTGAGGTGTGAGGTGTCTGAGTTTGCTGGAGAGTGGGAGACCAAATGGTTAGTGGTGCTCAGTGTCCTGGTTGGACTTTGAAGTGAGGGAACATGCCCTGGGGTTTCAAGAGCATGTGTGGATCAGACCATGTGGGCAGCCCTGCTCTGGTAGGACACCAGCCTGGATGCCTTCCTGAGTTTTCTTCCCAGCCTAGTCTTCCCCTGGGCCAGCTATTTGGGGTGTTTTGGTGAAAGCCACTGGGTCAGAGACCCTCTACATCCTTTCCCATGGTGGGCTCCGAACTCCTCATCCCCAGTGGTCCCCAAGGAAGGGCTTCGCTCTTCTTGACCACCCTCCTCATCCCATCTCATTCTCCTTGAGATGGTCTGGGCCTGTGATGAGTCCCACAGAGACTGGAGAGGCACAAAACACCAAGTCCTCAATCCAGTGCTGCTGGTGGTGTCTCTGCTTGGTGGGCAGGTGGTTACTTGCTCTCCCAGGGGACACAAGTGGGGAACAGGGTGGTCGCCCTGGGGTGAGCAGAGTGTGTTGGGCAAAAGCTGTCACCTCCCCTCTAAGTGTGGCTGGAAACATGGACAAATTCGGAGGAGGGGAAAAGGGGCTGGGGGAGGTGGGATGGTGGTGATACACAGCGGATGGGCTTGGGATGGAGACTTAGGGATGAGAAGTGAGTCTTGTCCCAAAGACCAGGGTCAGTGGGGATGGGGATGGCTGTTGCCATGTTCTTCATGACAGCACAGGTGAAGGGAGATGCCTGGAGAGCAATCCCACCACGTGCAACGCCGCCCCAAATAGCGTCCTTTGGTTGGTTTCATGATTTATTTCACATTTTGCGGGTTTCTTACTGACTTTGTGAGTGACCACGCGGGCCTTCCTCTCCCTTCCTCAGGCCCCGGTGCGGTGCATGACGGGAACAACGGCGCGTGGCGACGAGGAGGCTGCGGGTGGCTCCTCGTCCTCCCGCTCGCCCAACTCGCCCGCCAGTTTTGACCCGAGAGCCGGCCCGCGGAGTAGCAGCGGCGACGACCACGGCCAGCGAGTGCAAGCGGAAAGGAGAGGAGGAAGAAGAAGAAGAAGAAAAAGTGTTCACCGTTTCCGAAAATAATCATAAGAATTGAGAGAGTATCCGGCCAGGCCACCTGGGGGAGGGGGAGAGAGGAAAAACACGCAAAAAAAAAAAAACCAAAACAAAACAAAAAAAAAAAGAAAAAAAGAAAAAAAAAACCACAACGGGAATTTGGAGAGAAAAGGGGAAAAAAATAATAATAATCCAAGGCTTCCTGCTGAAGACGCATCGTGACTGAGTCTTTTTCTTTTCACTGTATTTTTTTTCTGGCGTCTCCCGCCCCTTTTTCCCCCCCGTTTTTGCCGTTCTCTGCCGCGGGCCAGCGCGGAGGATGGACGGGGCCATCGGAGTGTGGTGCTTCCCGCCCTGCCCCGTCCGTGTCACCGCCCCAGCCCGCCTGCTCCCTCCATCCGGACACACTGGTTTTCTCCTTTGACAAGATTTCCCCTCTGCTCATGGACTGTGCCGCCATTTGTGTTTCAGAAGATATATATATATGTATATACCCATATATACATATATGTATATGTATAGATATATAGATCTTCAACAGTTACCACGCCGCCACGAAGGGAAAGGGAGGAAGGAGACTGGCGTCGAGCCACGCTTTCATCGTACCATCCGCGGACATCGTGAATGATAAGGGATTCTGAGTCATGGTTAATTTTATTAATTGTATTTTCTGATACGAGCCTAGAACTCTTAGTTCCTAAAAAACAGAAATGCAAAAAAAAAAACAACAAAAAAAAAAGACAAAACAAAAAAAAAAAAAAGGAGGGGAAAAAAAAGGAAAAAAGGGCAAAAAGAGAGAGAGGGAAAAAACAGGAAACAATCCAGGAGAGGGGGAGCAAGCGGAGGGAAGAAGTTTGTTTGCCAAGGAGGTGACCGGCTGAGGAGGTTCGTGAGCCCAGCGAGGAGGAGGAAGAGGAGTCCTGTGCTGAAACCCCCCAAAACCGGCCCAAAAAGCGGTCGTCCGGACAGTTCCTGCCGAGGGCACGGGCGACACTCACCACGCGTCAAGGCGGAGGGGAAGACACTGAATCTTTTTATGGGATATATATATACAGTATATATAAATATACATATATATATATAATTTTTTTTTTTTTTGTTAGAGTTCTAGCCACGGTTCCCAGCAGGGTCCTTCCGCTGCCATTACTGCATGCTGTATATGGAGTTAGGTGTGTATCGGTCCTCAACGAGACGAGGCGAGCGTCTCGGTCCACACGTCCCCAAACCCCCTCGTCTTTCCGCCCTCGGGGACAAAGGGTGGCGGGGGGACCGGGGCCCCCTCTCCATCGCTTTTCGCCGCGTGGCCCTGGCCCCTTGGCGGCGGAACGAAGCGAACCGAGGGACAGAGGGAGATCTATATAGCTCAGTTTTATATTTTTTTATATATATATATATATATATGTGTATGTATATGTGTGTGTGTGGGCGTGTGTGTGTGTGTATATATATATATATATAAAAAAAATAACGCTAGTAAGGAAAAGAAGGTGAAGCAACCCGGCTCCTGGCCGAGCCCTCTGCCGAGACGTGGGACTGGTCGACTCGCCGTCCGTGTCGGTGGGGGGGTCTCTCCTGCGGTCGGTTTTCCTCCTTCGATTCCCTTTCCTTCCCTGCGGCCGGCGGCGGGGGGCACGCGGGGGGCAGGCGGGCGGCGAGGGGGCTCTCTCTGCCTATCCATTAAAACGATTGTTCCATGTGGCCGCTCCGTCTGGTTGTGGTGCTCATTGCCGCGGGGGCCAGGGCCGCCCCGCGTCCTCCCCTCGCGCCACCGGGAACGGGGAGGGGGCGTGGGAAGGGGTGCTGGGGCTGGGGGATGACAGATGGGAGCACTGAGACGTCGCAGTGGGTCAGGAAAGCGTTGGAAAGGTGGCACCTGGACCTCACCGGTGAGCCAAGCAGGAATGCTGTCACAGGTAAGGCTTTGGTGAGTAGATGAAGGTGTGAGGCACTGCTGTGCCCTATTCCCCCAGGCAGGACCCTGCTCAGTGTCCCAAAAGCTTGTTGTTTGGCTCTCTGCCCCAGCAACACCGCATTGCAGGGGATGCTCGTGGAGCAGCCAAAGCAAATCCAGCGTGGGAAGGAGAGACAGCCATGTGAGGTGGGTGTAGGAAACCAGGTCACCTGTGAAACGCTGTACAGGCAAAGCATGGCAGGACAGAGTTTGGTTGTATGTGAAACTTGCTGTCTCCAGGGGCTTGTCTTGGTCAGTGTCTTGGTGTTTTGGTGATGTGCAGGTTGCTAAGTGTGTTTGGTCCTCAGCCTCGGAGTGCTGCTGCTTCACACCATCCAGCACGTTTGTAGGATCAGAAGTTGATTGTTAAGTGATGGCAGGACAGTTTTGTGTGGGTTTTTTATTTCTTGACCCTACAGTAAGTTTGTGCCACCCAAGAGATGAGCATGGAGACGAGGGAGAGAGCAGAAGGATGTGAAGGAGTCGCCTCGAGGCACGACGTGCACTGTCCCAGTGATACCGATGCGGGGTAAGGGAAGAACCTCACTCAGGCTTTGTGGCACATCCTAAGTGAAGGATGGGGTACTGAGGGTGTGGGGACAGTACAGCTGGGCACAGGCAGCAGGGGCAGGATGGCAGAGAAGATAGTCTTGGTCTTTGTTCAGGTCTTGGGTCTCCCAGGCCAGGCCAGCCGGCCACAGCAGAACAAACCTGGCAGAAGAGGCGGTGCCCTGATGCTCTGGGGATGTGGGAAGGGATCCAGAGATAAGTATAGAGATAATGGGGCTCTCTCCTTCACCTCCTCTCTGTAACTTTTGTGGTGTTCTAGCTGAGAGATCAAGGAGTGTCCAGTGCCAGAGTAGCAGACAGAGAATGTTAAAGAGAGAGGCGGCTCAAGGGATGAGTTTATGTGTTAATTTATTGACCTATTTATAGATAATGATGTCTTGGTGGTGGGGATGGAGATTATGGCCTGAAATATGCCCTCCATTCCTCTGGATGTAGCAGCTGAGGTCCTTGTGCTTAGGCACAGGTTGGACATTGCTGAGTGTCATGGAGAAACATCCCCCTCAACCTGGGAAAGGGAGATGGGGGTAATCCATGGCCGGGCTCACAGTGGATGGGGCTGCATCTCCTCCCTGGTGCTCTGTGATGGGGACAATGCAGACAAGGCATTGGGATGTGCCCATCTGCTTCTCTCCAGTGGAGGCAGGTCCAGCACCATGTACCCAGCAGAACCAGCATTTTAAGATTAGAAGCATTAGGGAGGCCCAGATTGTGGTGGGATCCCCAGGTGCCACATGCAACAGGCTGGTGTTGCTTTGTGGCACCAGTATTTATATTGCATCAGCCTTGGTGCTTGGTTTGTTTTTCTGTAAGAGGCTCAAAGCACAGAGTTTCCCACAGTGGTGTCACCTGTGCCTGACTCACTGCAGGTAACACTGAGGAAAGCAGGCTGGGTCATTTCCCCCTCCCAGATCCCTTTCTTGGGGAGGCCATTGGGTTTTGGGAAGCACTTACCTTTGTGCAGGGGGACAGTAGAGGTGTCCCTGATGTGTGAGGTCGCAGCAGTTCATAGTGGTGCTGGGATGGAGCTGTTTGCTCAGCAGGGCAGCTTCTTGTGGGGTTCAGGGATAAACTTTCAGGACTGGGCTTTTCATTCTCACGTCGAGGAAGGCAAAGGGAGGTCTCAAAGCGAGTGAGACCCTGATAGGTCTGGTGCAGTCCCACAACCTCCAGTCTCCTGGCAGCAGGTCCCACATTAGAGGAGCTTGTTGAATGTTTTCTCCCAGCTGATGTGGTGGAAAGGTGGGGAAAGCTGATGGGGTGGAACAGAATCCCCCCTGTGTGGGGGGCACAGCTTGTCTCCCAAGCCCTGTGGTTTCAGGGTGAGATTGCAGCCGTGTCAGGAAGATGCTGAGGGTTGCAGCTCCTTCTGGTCCTGGTCCTTGCCATCTTTGTCCTTTGATGAAGACATCTGGTCTGTGTCATGCACTGTCAGATCACGACAGGAGCAAACCACCCTTGGGAGCGTGTCACCCACAGAGGTGTCCCTTCACTGGGGGGGGTGTTAGCTGTCAGCGAGCATTGTTACAAGATGATGGAGAAGATGCTGGGAATGGCTCAAGCATGGAAAAGAGGCCCCTGATCACGCTGCTTCCACTGAATGTAGGTGAGTGATGAGAGCAAAGACAGTCCTTACCCTGCAGGGGCTCTGTCAGCAGGTATGTGCTCATCGGCAGACGAAGGATGGAGGTGGGTGGGACCTGGGACCCACTGGTGGATTCCCAGGGGAGATGCATGGGTGGGGTGAGGGGTGGCTCAAACAGCAGCAGGACCCCAGCTCTGGGGCTCCAAGTGTCACCATCACAGGGGATGATCAAAAGAGGGTCCAACCAAGTGCAGGGTGAGACTACAGGACCCACTTGAGAGCCCTCCTGGCTCAGCACACGGGGTGCCAAGCACCACATCCCTCCCTGGGGTGTGCGGGGTCCGTGAAGCAAAGCCCCGAAGGTACAAAGTTCGTCAAACTTTATTGATACACTGCACAATCACAACCATCTCTTATTCTTGCCGAATTAGAAAAGGTTACAACTACAATGTAACATGCACAAATCTCAGGTAGTATAGCCACCCTTGGAATACAATGATCGACAGAAACTCAAGACTGGCCGTCGTGGCCATCAGCAGGAGAGACCCAGGAGCCACGCTGCCCCTGCCCTGGGCGCCCAGCCACCCCCCCGGGCATCCAGAAAGGGAGAGCAGCGGTCACAAAGGGGTCTGACACCCAGCGGGGTCGGCCTCAGACAGCCAACACGTTCCTCACAATGGCACGTTACATGGCACGAGAAAGTCGAACGCCGTCCCGGCAGAGGACAGGGGAGCTGAGCCCACCCGACCCGGGGAGGACAAGGATGGGATGGGGGGCAGCCCCGGTGCCAGGTCCCCCAGCCTCGGTGTGCGTCGTGGCGTCTCGTCGTCGCCGCTGCCACTCTCTGATATGCCGTGGCCTCTGGCCCTGTGGTTCTGCAGCATTTGTGCTGCAGGGACAGAGAAATTTGGGGCTGACCCAGGAAGGGGCAGGGGGAGGCAGCGGGGGGCTGTTGTGGGGCAGTGCGGACCAGTGAAGGCATCAGGGCAAGGTGTCTCCTGCACCCACGGGTGCTCTCGGAGCGGGCACGAGGGGAAGGATGTGCGTGTCGCCGGCCGAAGACGGTGCCGTCCCCGCTCAGTAAACATGCCCGGGGCCAGGGGAGAGGACCCAGATCGCTGCCAATGCCACCTTCCCGGGACGCCAGTGGAGATGCAGAGCAGCACCGCAGGGACCGCAGGACGCGGACTCACCCCGTCAGTGCCGGATCCCCGTCCATCAGGTAACCCAGTGAGTCCCACCAGCACCAGGGCAGCCCCCCTCGGGCCAGGGTGTTTTGCCCATCAGCCACGGTACGTGGTGAACATCCAGGATGGGGGCTGGGAGCATCCACTGAGATTTCGTAGCACATCTCAGACAGCCTGTTGAGAGCAGGGATGAGGGCGGGCACAGCCACATAGAGGACGGGGTGGTGGCCCATCATGGCCTCTGGCTTGGGCTGGTTTTTTCCGTCTTGTGTGCTAAGGAGTGTCACCCCAGCTTCCTCGCAGCCACACAAAGCAGGAGGATTGGGCAGCAGCGGAGTCTGCACAGGGAAGACAGCGTGTGCGTGGCCGTTGCTCTTAAGTCATCTCACTTATGGAGGGAGAAGGGAGGGACAAGGCACAGGGATGTGGCGGGTCAGGACAGGGGATGCTCCGTGTGCTTGCTCAGTGCCTCGCTGTAATCAGGTCTCCCTGTCACAGGAATAGGGTCTGGTGCGACTCTTCAGGAGCAGGATGGGACCGTTCATGCCCAGACTGTGGCCCCAAAGCATTCCTGGGTGGCCAGGGAGCATCGGGAAGGCTCGGGGCTGCCACAGTGTACTGTGCGAGGGGGTCCATGGTGCACGGTGCCATCAGGAGCACAATTCCATATGCAGGGAGGTGGCACGGCCACCACCACAGGCAGCTCCCAGAGTGGCTGGAAGGGCAGCGTCTGGGTGCATCCATTTTGGTGTCACGGGCATGTCACAGCAGGAAGGATCGGAGCCGTTCTTGTCCCTGCTGTGCCAGCGCAGTAAATCGAGGAGCCCGAGCTGCCTCCACAGGGTCGAACACATCAGACTTTCCTCAGGCAGGGGCATGTGATGGGCAGGAGAGAAGGCAGCATGAGGGCGTTGCAGCTCAGGGCCCTCAGAGAGGCAGAGATGCAGACGATCACGAGCGTCAGAGCCGCAGCAAAAGGGCCTTGTCAGCTGGTGTTTCGCTGTGCCGTTCGGAGCCTCTGCCCCGCGTTGGTGGTGCTGTGCTTTTGATGTGCAGGTTGGAAAGTGCTTGGAAAACAAGCCCAGAGGAACCCCCACCGCAAAAAAAAAGTGCTGGCAGCACAGCAGCAGGGCAAGAGCCACAGGGCAGCCCCTGCCATCATAGGGGCAGCAGCAGAGCGGGCAGGGGTCTGGAGCAAGAAGGGGCGATGGTCTGGCTGTCTGATGCAGCAAGAAGGCTCTAGTCCCCATGAGGGGCTGGCGTCATCCCCAGGGCTCACAATCCTGGGAGAACAGCTTTGAGCCCTCGGGGGTTTATTGGGAAGCAGAGGGGTATGATGTTAGCTGGGAGAAAGAGCAGTGGGAAGTGCCTGACCCTTGAAGGACAACTGGTTGTGTCACCTGACCCTCTCCAAAAGGGCCAGCGAGCATTGTGTCAGGAGCAGAGGCAGATGAGGGGAGGCCAGTGACATCGGGGGGTGCTTGGGGAGCAGCTTTGGCGACAAGAACTGACATTCAGGACCAAGAGGGCTGAAGGCAGAGCCAGGAGGCTTCAACCTTTGGGGTCTTTTTGGGCATAGGCGGCTTAGTGAGACGACGAGACGGACATCCCCGGTGAAGGCTCTGGGCGGCACCCGCCCCGACGGCTCCACGGCCCCGCGCTGGAGACGAGGAGCGCCGTCCGTGCCGGGCCGGGCCACGTCCCCGGGGCGGCGGTGGCGGGTGACAGTCTGGTGGCACGTGGTGGGGTCTGTACAGCGTAACTGGCGGCGAGAACGATCCCGGCACGTGGGAGACGGGGCCATCCTCGGACGCTCGGCACCGCCGCCCGTCCTCCGGCGCATCGCCCGTCCCGCGGAGAGGAGTCCCCGGGCGGCGCGGCGGGCCGAGCCCGCGGCGGGGGAGAGGCGCGGCGGGGCCTCCCGGGACCCTCCGCTCCCTTATCAAAAGTCGAGGAGGAGGAGGCGAGCGAGGAGGGTGGCCCAGAGGCAGAGGCCGGCGGCCAGCCGGGACGCCGCGTTGCCGCCGTCGTGCACCGCTCCGGGCCCTGCGCGGGGGAGAGGAGAGACAGGCAGACAAAAGGTGAGGTCAGTGGGCAGACAGCATGAGAACGTGCAGGTAAACCCACCTCCCCGCCGGCCCCGCAGGTCCCCGTGTCCTTCACGTCCCACCCCCTCAGCTGACATGGATGTTGTGCTCCCCCTTTGAGGGCTGGGGGGTTTGTCGGTCGTTTGGAGAGCGTTGCTGGTGTTGAGGAGGCAGGCAGAGAGCTTGAGGAGCATTTAGGGGAGGCACAATCCTTGGAGGAGGAGGAGGATGCCCTGCAAAGGTGCCAGTCCACCCCACCATGCTTGGAAGAGTCCTGATGCAAACAGCCATGTGAGAGCCATCAGGACCAGAGACCTCCCTTCTCAGGAGCAGCACAACCTGTGCCCAGCACTAAAGGATCTCTGGCCCAGGACATGGCACTGTCCACATGTGGAGTCTCAGGTACACGGGTGCGTTTTGGGGTCGCATCACTGGGTGTTTCTTGGCAGGCAGGCCAGGCTGGGAGGAGGCTGGTCATCCGGGTTCATGGCTGGAGCAGAGGTTTGCTGCATGTTCCTGGATGAGGGCTGTTATTTGGGGAAGATTTGGGCTGCAGGGCACACAAGGGGCCAGTCGAGATGAGGCAGCTGAGCAGAGTGAGGGAAGTGGAGCAGACACAGGTCTGCCTGGACTCCCTGTGCCTGGGGAGAGGTGTTTTGGGAAGCTGCAGGTCTGAGCCCCAGTACTGGAATTCTGAAAGGGAAGAAACAGAGAAACAGGTGCTGAGCTGTCTTAGCATCAAAGCTCATGGCATAGACAAAGTGTGAAGTAAATGGGATTTTTATCCAATTATGAATATGCTCTCAAGCCTGCAAACACCTGGAATGGGTTCATCATAGAATCAATGGAATATTTGAATTGGAAGGGACCTTGAAGTTCACCTCATTTCACCCCCTGCCATGGGCAGGGATACCTTCCATTAGCCCAGGTTGCTCCAAGCTCTGTCCAACCTGGCCTTGGACACTTCCAGGGATGGGGCAGCCACAGCTTCTCTGGG
>JAWWES010000067.1:2550498-2592524 GCA_035583135.1 Lophotriccus pileatus
GAGAGAAGGAAAAATGCCTGAAAACAGATGATGTCAAATAAAAGATAACAGGACAGAGCTATTCTTATCCATAGCATGGAACAAAATCTAAAATCCCTAATCCAGTCCCCTTCTGAATAGAGGGAGTTACTCATACTGAAACTTCTTTAGTCTGGTTTAGAATCATGGAAATAGGCCAGACTTAGGTGATGTTGCTGTGTCTCCCATTAGAGAGAGCAAGTGTAAGAGGGACACTGGCAGGACAGGGAAACAGAACGAAATCAGTATTAGGAAAACTGGATTGGAAATTTAACTTACTTATTTATGCATTACAAATCATAAATATAATATGTATTATATCTCTTATACATTTTAAGTTATATCATACTATATAAAAATAAGTCTATTGGATATACTATAATCTATATGATATATAAATTCTGTGTATATATGATATATAATAATTATACACTGATATATAATAATATAGGCTATATCAACACTATTATTCAACTATATTAATAATACAAAGACTCTGTTATAATATCTATAATTCAAACACCCTACACCCAGGTGAGCTAGCTGGCCTTGCCAATGCCCCACAACCAAAGCCAAAGACGTGCCCCTCACACCACCCCAAATCACCAAACACTCCCCAGGCCCCCCATGACGGTGCAAAGCTTTGCTCTCACTGTCCACCTGATGCTGTCCAAGCCCATCTGGTGTGGACACTCTTCTGCTCTCCACACCTCCCTGAGCCTGCTGCTTGACTCCATCCTCTCCCTCATGCCTGAGCCCCGCTGGGAAGGCAGGCTCCTGCTGTCCACCCTTGGATCATGACACCATCCTCAGCTTGCCAGAATGCCACAGGGACATGCCACAGCCACCCATCACCTTCCTCAGTGACAGCTGGCCAGTCCACCACTCCTCAAACCATCTTCCTGCCCTCACTGCTGGCCACGACACGAACACCCACCACCATGGGCAATGCCTCCTGTCCCTCTACTGCCAGCACAACATGGTCACTGCTGGCAGTCCTGCCAGTGGAAACATGGGGAAAACCCCACACCATGCACCCGGAGCGTGTGCTCACCTGGCCTGGGCCCCTGCTCACCCCTGTGCTCCAGCAGTGTCACAGCTCAGACGAATGTTGGCCAACTCTGCTGTGCACCCTGGGTAGGGCTGACACAGATCTCATCTTCTGAGACATCCTCTTGGTAGGACCTCGCTGCTCGGGGTTTGTGCCCTTCAGTGCCTCGATGGACCGGGAACACCAAATACAGCCAGAGCTCTGGGCCATTGTTCCATCACTGGCCATCCACCAGCCTCCTTCTCTTCACCCTCCTCTTCAAACTCCTCCTCTTCATCTTCCTCCTCCTCCTCTTTATCTTCTTCATCTTCCTCCTCTCCAAACTTCTCCTCTTCATCCTCCTTCTCTTACTCCTCCTCCTCCCTTCTCGTCTCACCTTTCTGCAATAAAACAGGCACCTACCATAGAGGATGATGCTGGCGTTGGTGTTGCCCAGCTTGTTCATGGCCACGCACGTGTAGTTGCCGTAGTCCTTCTCCGAGACGTTGAAGAAGGTCAGCGTGGACAGGCGGCCCTTGCTCTCGATCCGCACGCCGTCCAGCCCGTTCGCTAACCTGTGGGGAAATGGGGTCATGGTGCTGAGAGCACGGGGATGGGGCTCTCTGACAGACCTTGCCCCCTCCCCAGGCACCCCTTGGCTTCCCACCAGCCAACAGCAGTATACAGAATCACAGAGTCACAATATCCCGAGTTGGAAGGGACCCACAAGGATCATCGAGTCCAACTCCTGGCCCTGCACAGGACCACCCCCAAGAGTCACACCCTGTGCCCCAGAGGATCATCCAAACCCTCCTGGAGCTCTGGCAGCCTTGGGGCTGTGCCCACTGCCCTGGAGAGCCTGTTCAGTGCCCAACCACCCTCTTGGGGAAGAACCTTTCCCTGAGATCCAACCTGACCCTGCCCTGACACAGCTCCAGCCATTCCCTGGGGTCCTGTCACTGGTCACACCTACATGTTCCCCCACTGGACTTGCACATCCCACCAAGACAAACACTTTATCCCACTTGCCCTCCCTTACCCATCAGCCTGACTTGTGTCCTTCAGCCACCACCCCTGGAAGAAACAACCCTGGGACTCCCTCAGCCCTTAGACCCACCAAAGCGAGTTGGTCTCAGCCTTCTTCCACATGATGCCCTCAGGCACTGTCACCTCCCTCTGCCTCCTCACCCTGTCACCCTCTGGCCCCAAGGCTCTGTTGCTTCCCAGCCCCTCACCTGGTGTCCTCCTTGAACCACTGGAACTCCGCCACGGGGACGGCCGAGGCCTCGCACTGCAGGATGCCCTTCTGGCCCACCGAGGCGCCCGTGTTCTTGGCGTTCGAGATGTACGGTGGGTCTGTGGGGACATCAGGCTCTGTGTCACGCTGGGCCTCGTGTATCCAACCCCCCTACGATCCCCGTGACCCCCCCACACTCACAGTTGACGGTGACTTTGACTTTCCGCACGTCCGGGACGGCCACGTCGTTGACGGCGCTGCACTCGTACTCCCCGGACTGCTCCCGCGTGATGCCCGTGATCTCCAGGTACTCGTCCTCACTCACAAAGCCCTGCCCTGGGAGAGGTATTGAACACGTGGCACCGTCACCCACGATGCTAGGACCTCCCCTGTGCCCCTGCCCTCCCCTGACACACCCTGCGTGGGTGTCTGTCATCCCCTTTGCACAGACATCACTTGACAAGCATCCTCACCCCCATGTCAGGGCACACCAAAGGGTCAGCACCTCCGCCCTCCGTAACAGACTGTGAGTCACTTAATGTCACCCCAGACATCCCTACGTGGACATCCATCCACCCCATACAAGCCAGGCGAGACCCCTCGTTGGACCCAGGTCTCACCTTTCCCGGAGAGGTGCCGCCACGTGACGGTGGGCTCTGGTCTCCCGAAGGCCAGGCACATGAGAGTCACGCTGCTGCCCTCGTTCACGGTGATGTCCGACGAGATGTTGACTATTTGGGGTGGCACTGCAAGACACAAAGAAGACCAAAACCGCTGTCAACACACCGGCTCAGCAGGCCCCGCCAGGAGGGTCCAGCCATGAGACCTGTCCCATCACAGGACGCTGGTGTCCGTCCTGTCACCCTGTCCAGACACCAACTCCATGTCTCCAAACCAGTATCATGGACTGGAGACAAGCACAACAGCAGGGCATGAAGGGGTCCACTCACCGTGCCAGCCCCCCCGCTCCACGGCCGGGACCCTGATAACCAGCTCTCATTATGGCCTGCAACAAGGCTCATATTTTAGCATATTTATTAAAGCTGTTTAAATTACTGAGCGTCTGCTCCATTCAATACTGGCCATGGTGATTTATATTCCTCTATCCCCAGATACTCCATCTAATAAATAACTTGGCAATCTCCGCTCCTATAAATATCCCCAGCCATGGCAAAAAGCAATTAAAGCCCGCTCGCCGATGCTGCTTCCCATGCTCGGGGCTGTTGGACACAGCTCCCAAAGGGGTCTGCACCCCAGGGAGTGAGTGAGGCTGTACAAAACAACCCTCCCCAAAATAAACACTACACCTAAAATGCTGTAAATGATGCCCTGTGCCCCCTCCCCAAGCCCACGATGTGCCAGGAGCCCCAGCTCACGTGGCATCACACGTCCGATACTTGCACCCAGGGCTCTCCCACAGCACTGGGATTCCAGGATGATCTCCTGAAAACCACCATGGCTGCCACCAGCACTGCCTGGAAGGGGATGTGAGCACTGCCAAGCTCTCCTCACACCCCCAGGGAGGCTCTCCTCACACCCCCAGGGAGGTTCACCTCTCTCCCAGAGTGGGAGAGGCAGCACAGCGGGACAAGCCATGGCAAAGATGCGGCACAGTCCCTGCAGCCCCGATGGGTTCTGCAAAGCAGTAAATTTCCCAGCAACTTGACACATTAATATAGAAGTACAGTCTGTTATAGCAGAGGGAGATTGTCTGAGTCCTTCAGGGGAAAGCAGCAATCCAAAAATGAAAAGTGTGTGCCGGCAACTGCTGGAAAATGTAGTTAATGCTCGGAGCGGAGCCGGCCAACTCCAGCAGCGCAGCCACGATGAGCTCTGGGAAGGCTGCAAATGGCCCTTCCTCACTCAGACAAGGAGATGACATTAACCCCTATTACCAGCTGACTTGCACCTCTCCCCTCCAATAACAGCAGCTCAGGTTGGTACCAGAAACCACGAGAACATCCAGGACAAGCCTTTCCACAACTGAGCATTTTTTCTCCTGCTCATGAGCCTGCAAGCCAGCCCTCCTGGTGAGAAGTTTTGGTCCAAGACAGCAGCACCACTAGTGAACCCTGCTCCAGACAGCAGCCTGTCTCTCCCTTGTGTGTTCCTGCCTACAGATGCCATGGAGCTGGACTAGTGATAGTGTGTGACGCAGAGCACAAGCACAATCAGAGCCGTTGTTCTATCCTTGCCCTCCCAGTCCTCTCCAGCTCAAGCCTTTCCCATCCCCTCAGTCCCAAACCACAAGTAACAAAGTGACTGGTGCTCTGGGCACAGCTGTGAGCCTGTCCCCTTTCCCAGGCACAGAAATACTTTCATTTCTGCGGAAAAAATTACCACTGCCCATAACCACTACAGTCCCAGTGCTCCCATTCAGAAAACCCCAAGCCGCAGGAACACACACTGAAAGCCCTTCCCTCGGCAAAAGATGCTGACACAGACATGCCAGCAGGTCTCACAGCAGGGAACAGCACGTCCCAACCCCCCAGTGCCACTGCCTGCCCTAATCCAATCAGGAATGTCCCTGAGAGCCAGCAGGGATGTGCAGTGGAGGGATGCCCATGGACAGAGCGGGGACCCCAGTTCGTGGCTCAATACCCTGCCACGATGGCGATCGTTGCCTATGAAGTTACCAGGACTTGGCGAAGGACATCTGAGGACCTTGATTACATTTTTATAGATCCCACCGACTGGGCTGTCAAGGATGGCGTCTCAAGGACGCACTGGCTTTGCCATGGGAGGACTTAATCCTATGGGACGGGCAGGTGGGGGCTGGGACCACGTAGGGGTGCAGGCAGGCTGAGTTCGGTGGCAAACATGACTGTGGATAAACCCAAGCTGCAGCCATGCCCTGTAAATGCCACAAGGCGGGTACAGCCAAGGCACAGGCAAAGCTGCCCTGAAATGCACATCCCATCTGAACTGCTTTGTCTCAAGGTGGGGACACCTTGGGATTAGTGCTGGGCACGGAGTCCAAATGCTCTCCCATCCCCTGTAAATCCCTCTTGGTTCCCTCCTGGATCAGACAGCCCTGTTAATGCCTCACAGTCCTCTGGCTGTTCCTAGTCTTTTACCTGTTGACAGCATCCTTTCCCTGGAGAATTCACCTTTGGAGAATTCTCTACATTTCTCTCCCTCTGCCCTCCACAGCTGCTGGTGAAAAACCAACAGGGCAGAACACCATCTCCATCCCCCTTTAGTTCTGCCTTCCTTGTAAACGCCTACAGCTACAAGCAAATTGAATATAGAATAAATCCTCAGGAAGCGAGGAGCGACGTGGTCTCGGGGGAGTGGCGAGCGGCCCGCGGAGGATTTCGTCAGCCCTGCGTAATATTAATCACGGGGAAGTTAATGCATAAGGTTTGGTAAGCCAAAAAATACATTTGCACTGTAATTTCTTGTTTGTTCAGAAAGCCGGTGAGAGAAATTGGATGTGAAAGCGATGCCACTAAATTCAATAACAATAAGCCCGTGATTTATCTCCTTCCTTTACCACTCGAGACCTGAACCGCGTGATGCGCCGACTCACGCTCTCCGTCGGGCCCGAGCGCGTGCCGGTGTCTGCCACCCTTCGTGGGGACTGTGAGGTGCCAACCCCCCTCTCAGCTCCCAAACTGGCGCTGCAAATAGCCCTGTGGGGCTGGCCCTGGCATCCCACACCGAGGTTGCCATGTCCTGATGCTACGTGCCCTACTCAGGGTGCCTGTGGGACTCTCCCAAACCCCTTTGCTCCGGGGCACCAAGGGATGGCTTTGCACTGGCTGTCCCATCTGGGGACAAAAGCAATGGGACAGCCCAGAACTCGTGAGCTGCTACTGACCGCGCGGGAAGAGACAGCACATGGGTGACGGCTGCGTGATCAGCGACTCCACATGACGCTGACGCACGCGGCCGCGCGCGGGCTGACTCATCCCCGGCCGCTCCGCAGCGCCGAGCCCTACCGGAGGCACTCACCACCATGGCCCTGGACTATTTTTAGCTGCCAGATCATTACTGCTGCACGCCTCGGAGCGGAGAGCCTGCATGAGCACGGCGGCTGACACACGCAAGTGATGTCCCTCCTCCACATCATTAGCTCCTAATCCATTAAAAGAGACCTCTTCCCACACCGCCGGTAAGGGGAGATGACAGATGGATACCCATGGGCTCTTCAAAGCACCACTTGCCCACCTCTATCCCCATAGGGACTGCAGAGGGGGACATCTCGTCTTTGGTGCTCTGCAGGGACATGACAGCCTCCTGGACACCGCCCCGCCTATGGCACTCTGTGATCCTGCCTCGCTCACAACCCCCTCTCAGACACCTCCTGTTTTGGGGAGATGCAGCGTTCATGCTGCTCCTTCAGCTCTCCAGCTGCAGTGTCCAGCTGTGCCCTCTGACAGGAGATGCTGTCACCGCCAGGAACAGGGACTGTCACCCTAGCAGGGGTCGGATGCCTGCTGGAGCTCTTTCCCCAGCACCCCAGCTGCCGATAGCCCCAGGCACCTCCAGCTCTGCATGAGCCTCCCCGGCACCGGCAGGATGGAGCTGTCAGAGGTGTCACTGTGCAAGGTCTCATTAGCGTACAGAAAGTCAGCACAAAGAAGGCAAATATGCTGAAAGCTCACATTTTGCCTGTGCTTTCCATCTCCTTCACTGATGAGAAGCACAGCGGGACGGCACCGGGGCCTCCTCCTGTCCCTGCGTGCCTGCTGAAGGCACCAGCAATGCACCTTCCCAAGAGCAGCTCCTGTTTGGGGCTGATGTCCTTAAAAGGGACACCTACGAGCCAGCTCCAGGCTGGCAGACAGAAATGGATGTGTTTCCCTGTCTCCCAAACTCATCTTTGGGTTTGGGGTGCATGAGACACTTGCAAGGACACACCCTTGCACAAGCCCTCGATGTCCCATCCAGTCTCTGGGGGAAGAGACTGGGGCAAGGAGGTGACATCAAGAATTTTAACAACATGTTGCTTCTTGGCAGCAAAGATTGTTGTCTCTGATCGATCCCATTCCATTGACAGCCCGGTCTAAGAGGCTCATCACAGCTGATTTTATTGAGATAATGGGCTAAGCCCATCTGAAAGCCACAGACTGGTCAACAGAGTGATTTTTGTCAAATTTCCCTGCCAAGCGAGCAGCGTGACAAGGCCTCACGTGTTCCCCGTTTCAGGCATATCTTCCCTTTCCCTTCTCTGGGTCTTGAATGCTGCCTTTTCACAGCCTTCCCCCAGTAAAACCCTCTTTGTGTGATCCTCTTGCGGGAAGGGACATGGCAAAAATTAAACACAGCCACTGAACACCCTTTCCCAGGTGGAGCCACCCGACTGCTCGCTGTGCATCCTTTTTCTCCAAGTTTTCACGTTGAGACGGGGAAAGCAATAAAACCGAAACTCACAGTGTTATACCTACTGTGTAACCACCTGTCAGTAAATTTATGAACAATTAGGAAGTGAGAGTGCTTCCCAGGGAGCTATTTGTGCACGCGCTAAAACGTTCTTTCTGCTCGGAAATATAATGGGGAAACAACTTCTCCAGTTCTCCCTCCTCTTCCCCATTTTTGCTTTTTGCAGTAATTAATCATCTGCTGCTGTGCTTTTGTTCCAGCGGCTCCTGATCCCTGTGACACATCCCAGTGGCTCCTTTTCACCAGTTTTAAGAAGACTCAGGAATGGGAGCCTGAGGATGCTCTCTGGGTGCTTTCCATCCTGTCTCTTTTCCATCCTCCCATCCACATTTTGGGTTAGCACATCATGCCACCCACTTTCAGGACAGCGGCTGTTCCTGCCTGAGCAGTGAGTGCTGATTCCTTCCCACCAGTTGGACTCTTACTCTCTCCAGATCTTCCCCCTCTCCATGCCCTCATTCCTTCATTACTCTTTCATTTCTTCCCTTTGCTGCCTCCTGTCCTTTTGATACTCAGTTCTGTGCGTGCACATTTTCTTCTCTCTTCCCTTTGTTCTACAAGTCTCTGGGCTTTTCATCTCATCCTTTTTTTTTTTGTTTGTTTTGGTTTTATTTCTCCTTCACTTGCTTTTTTCTTTGCTATTCCTTCCAGATTTTCTCCGGGCTCCTTTGCCTCTGAAATCACTGCTGCATTGCTGCTGCATCACCTTCATTTGGCCATTTTCACATTCTTGCCCATCCTCTACTTCAGAGAGGGATGAAGAGCAAGGTAAGGGTCTGGTTGCACCTTCCCAGCCTTTTCCCATTGGAGAAAAAGATCTCAATGGGTCTGGCATGGGGTGGGGGTGGCTCTTTCAGAGGCTTGAGGAGCCAGTTTTTATCAGAAGGAAAAAAAGACTCAATTTGGTTTTGAAACACTTACTGAAAAGCTATGCCTGCACTGGTGCTGCTGTGACAGGCAGCAGATGAGACACAGGACCGGCTCTGGGAGAGCATCCTTATGTGCATGGGGAAAACACACCACACAACCACAACCTCAGTGCTGTAAATGAAGGCCATGGTCCTCCAAAACCTGTTCTGGTTACCAGGGCGAGGAAAGCAGCAAACTGAGATGGGAAAATGGATTGTGCCAACCAGAAACTAGCAGTAAAAACGCCGGCAGCTGGGAGAGGCTTTAATGAAAAATCCATGGTGAGTAGGATTAAGGCAGTGCAGGAAAGGGTTCTCTAAATAAATCCGAACCAGAGGACATCTGAGGAATACCAAAGACCACTATTAGTAGGGATGGCCAGTATCAGTGTTCACTGCCAAAATCTCCACCAGACAGGATCCCAAAGTCACAGCCTGCACCAAAACACTGACCCTGAGCTCCACGTTTCAGACTGAAACACCCCAGGCCAAGAAAGCACAGCTGTGACATGCCTATGGTCTACCACACTCCTCACACCAAAGCCATTCTGTGGCACTGTGAGGCAAGACCTCCTGGCTCCTCCCTGCAAGCTTACACCTCCCAGGAGCAGAAATGGGCTTTGCAGGGCTCATCCCAGAGGCAGGAGGGCTCACCAAGGTGCAGCCCCATGACATCCTGCACTCAAGCTGCTCATGACTAGAGCAGCATGAGGTGGCCCATCTTCTACTTACAGGAGATTAAATGGCTGTTCTCTCTGCATTCCAAACTCTCCCCAGAACACCCTGACATGCCACAAGCCCCGTGCATGTCCCTGAAAGCATCTGTCCCCTCGTCACGAGGGGATGCCTGGAAAAAAAAAAGAAGAGGAATAGGGAAACAAAAAACCCCTTCTGGCTTCCTGCCATCTACTCTCTTATAAACCCTGTTAATGGCTGTTGCAATGAACCAATGCAAGAGACATATTAATAGTGCTACTAAGAGACACATTTACTGCTGACGGCGGTTCCCCGGCAGATTTATCGCTGGGTTGCTGGGAGGGAAGGCCGGGCCCCGCAGCAGCACAATTAAAACCCAATTGAGGACCAGGACAAAGAATCAATACTCTCTCCGGCCAACTTATATTTTGCAAAATACAAATAGAAATTAATTGACCTGAATACAGTTGCTGTAACTGGTCATTACTGCCTGTTTGTCAGTCCCGCTGGCACGGTGAGGCCAGCAAACAGAGGAGAGACATAAACCTCAGTTTTGAGGCCAGAAACAGGGCTTTGCTCCCATCCCTGTGAAGTGTGTGCTCTGCTTACAGTAACAGCCAGAACCAAATGCATCTTTGAAAAACTGCTCCCTTCCTCCCAGCACTGAGAAAAGGACTGTATGTTATTCACGCTCGCAGAAAGCCCCCTGAAAACACATTTGAGCTACCAAGGAACTGCAGTGGGCCTGAATCTTAGAATGGTTTGGGTTGGGAGGGACCTTAAAAATCATCTGATCATCTCATTCCCCCACCTGCCATGGGCAGGGACACCTTCCCCTATCCCAGGTTGCTCCAAGCCCTGTCCAACCTGGCCTTGGACATTTCCAGGGATGGGGCAGCCACAGCTTCTCTGGGAAACCTGTGCCAGGGCCTCACCATGCTCACAGGGAAGAACTCCTTCCTTATATCTAAACTAAATTTCCCTTCTTTCAGTTTGAATCCATTACTCCTTGTAACTACAGCTCCTGATGAAGAGTCCCCCTCCAGCTTTCTTTAAGGCTCCTTCAGATAGTGGAAGGCTGCTGTGAGTTCTCCACACAACTTTCTCTTTCACAGGCTGAACTGGGAACAGAGCACAGAAGGATTTGCCTCTCTGGCCACCACCATCAAAGGGACAGCAAGGTGGAACCTACAGATGGATTTTCTCACAGACCAGCTTAGACAGACGGTGTGGCTGAACACATTGAAAGCAAAATACAGACCGTGCTCAGCATGGACCACTTGACCTGTGCCTGTATCCCAGCTCCTCTCAGGCTGTGCATAAGCACCACTGCTGAGAACTGCAGTCATCACTGCAGTGGGAGCAATTCAACAGGACTTGCTCACACCAGGAAAAGAACTCCCAGCACAGTTAGAAATGCCTCACCACCAGGCAGTCGCTCTGGACACAAACTCTCTCTCTCACCTCCACCTGCCCAAGCCTGGCAAGTGCCTGCATCACCCTGAAAAAGGGGTGAGGAGAGCAGGGGCTGAGCATCACTGCCAGTTCACCTGATTTCATGAGGTGCAAAGCAGTCGGATACTTCACCGGTGTTGACTGGATGGATTAGCACGATTAGAGAGCAGACAGGATAAACAGATTAAACTTCACAGATGGACAGCTCACACGCAACTCAGAAAGGGGGAGAGGGAGAGCTCCAACCAAGGGGATGGAGGGATGCTCCCAGGAGATCTCTGCTCCCCTTTTCCCGAGGTGAGCGCTCCCCTCGCCACCACAGCCTGGTGCACATGATCGGGAGTTTCCCAGCACACTCCCACTGACACCAGGCAAGAAAACCTCTCGGATAGGTTGCCACAATCGACCCCTGCCTCCTCCAAGTGAGAAAGATACATAAATACATACATAACTGTTGGGGGCTTCTCAGAGACGTGTCGAGGCTGAGAAAGTTTTCAGATTTGCTCATTGCAAAATCAATACCCATCAGCTGTTTGAAATTAAAGGAAAGATTAGGTCCTGGTTTTATACACGCTTTATTGTATTCCGAGAGCTTTCTACTCAGCCAAATAAATCTTCTTTAAGAGGATTAGGAAACTTTCATTATCTTTATCTAACCTGAACTAACACTAACTCTGAAAAATTAATCTAGAGGCCGGACAAAAGCCGGTAGCCGGTGCAAAGCCGCAAGGATCCGGAGGCAGCATCCATCGGAGTGCTACGGGCACCTGGATCCCCCCATCAGAACAGCCTCAGGATGCTGCTTTGCAACCCAACAGCATCTGCTACGTAGGCACACTTGCATATGAAGCCCTGTGCCAAAAGCCCTTCGTGGCCCCACTGTGACTTCAACATTCACACAATCCAGCCTATCCCAAAATCGCAGAGCCTTGTGCTGTTGGGATTTGCATCTCCCTCCCACCCCTTCCTCCTTCTTCCCCACAGCTTTATATACTGAACATGATGTAATATGGTCAGGAATACCCCTTTTGTCAGTTTGGGTCACCTGTCCTGGGTGTCTCCTCCCAGTTTCCCATGCACCCCCAACTTCCTTAACCTGTGTGGCAGTGCAAAAAAGCAGAAAAAGCCTCGGCACTGTGTAAATGCTGCTCAGCAATAACAAACACACCCCTGTATTAGCAACCGTGCGTTCAGAATACGCCAAAACACAGCCCCATACTCACCCCCTAGGAAGACAATTAATTCCACCCCAGCCAAAACCAGCGCACCATGCAAGTAATTTCCAGAAATGCCTGGATTTCCAGAATGCCTGAAGCAACAGAAATTGGTTCCATCTCCACCACCAACAGGGCCTCCAAACCCTTCACAAGTCCAGACACCCTTGCAGATCAAACCAGCAGGAGCGCGAGGCCCGCTCAGACCTACCTTGCACGATGAGGTGGACGCGCGAAGTCTTGGGGTGATTGTCTGTCTGCACAGAGCAGGTGTAGGGGCCCTCATCGTACACGTCCACGTTGTGGATCTTGATGCTGTACTGGGTCTTGGTGTTGGAGAGGATGACCACGCGGTTGTCTATAGACCACTTGTCATTGCCGGCATACAGGATGGTGCTGCGGTTCAGCCACGCCACGCGCGTGACCCGCTCATCCACAGTACACCTGTGGCGGGAGAGGCAGAGCGTCACACACCCGCTGAGCACCCAGGGAGCATCCCCGACCCCGAAACGGGGCTAGAGCAGGATGGGAGCCGCGGCACCGGCTCCCCATCACTGCCAGCACGGAGATGGCACACGCCGCGGCCGCACAGCCCTGCCCCACCCGCTCCCACCGGCCGAGATTTCACATAAACGGCGGGTCCACCAGAAATAAACCCTCCCGTTTTCCCTGACACACAACCGGGGAACCGCAGACAGAATTCCCATTGCAATCGACCTCCGCAAAGCCATGCAGACTATCCCTACCCACCCCCCCGCCACCTCCTCGCCCTCGCTGCGCTTCTTAGAATTTCAGATGAAGCTGTAAAATCTGCTGACAGTTGGTCTTGTCAGCACGGCCCTCGAGCCATCCCCGGGGTGATATACACGGGGACAGGGGCCGCGGCACACGCGCGGGGAGAGGGGAAGGAGAGAAACAGCCGGAGACAGCCAAGGCAGCACGTGGGGAAGGGAAGGGAACATTTGGATAAGCAGCTGTAAATCCTACAAGTGCCTTGAAAACACAGCGCGGTCGTTTCCATTATTTATTTCCTGCCTGGCTCCCGCCCTCCCCGCTCCGAGGCACGTGGGAGCTCGGCAGCTCCGGTCCACGGCGCTGACTTACACTTGGCAAAGAGTGGGGTGGAGGGAGGGAGGGAGGGGGGTGGGCAAGGGATTTAAAATGTTCCTGGAAAACATGGCTTTTCCGTTCTGTTTGGCAGATTTTTCTCCATCTATTTACTCGTGGCCTTCTCTGCTGCCTCCGTGGCACCCACGGCAAAAACACCGAGCGTTTGGCTAAATTAAGAGCCTGGCACCTCTCAGGAGCTTCACATTTCCCACCCGAGGACCACGGTAGGGAAGCTGTCCCTTTGGCATGAAAAAAAAACGGGAAAACCAAACTAGGTGTGCACTAGTGCAGGTGGAGGCAGTGCTGCCGCAGCTTTGCACAGCTGAGATCGTAGGGAAAGGCACCTACAGTCAATCAAGAAACTCATGTGAGTCCCTCTCCACACACCTGTAAATTCGGAGAGAGGCTGGAAGGCTGTTCCTGTCCTTGTCCCCACCACAGCACTTCTGCCCAGGCTTCCGAGGTGTTATATGCCTCCCTTGCTGAGGTTGCAGAGCGTCACCTCGACGGAGATTATTAATTGGGCGGAGGGAAGGGGCGATACTTGGCATGTTTGAGGGTCCCCCCGGGCGCTCAGTTCGGAGGAACGAGCCATATATCCTCCCACAAACAAGTCACTCCCCCCGTGCAGGAGCTGTACGTCTCTGCCAGCCACACCACGTACGGACGCCGGGAAAGACGGATGGCCCTCCATGCCCGCCGTGGCAGTGCCGGAATGCCGGGAGCCTGCCCAGGTGTCAGACGTGCCCCGGCACCGGCTCAGCTCTGCCACACCGAGCCACGACGGCATCGTCCTTGTCGGGAAGCCAAGCCCTCTCTCTGTTCAAATTAACTGGGGGAGAGCTAAGCACAGCCGCGTTAAGTTCGGCCCTGGGGGATTCCAGTCTAGTGGACTATTACTGCTGTCTCACTTCATTATAATGAATAATAAAGAGATACTTATACACGGCTTCTGTAAATTATTCATTGCGTGCACTGAAAAATCAGGGCAGCAATATGTAAAACAGACAACTTGCATGTCTGCGCTCATATAAATATCCAGACTACAGCCCTGCGAGGTGCTCTTGGGTCCCCTCATTAGGGGTGAAGCACAAGGACTAGGGTTTGAAGTGACAGGGATGAGAAGCTCGCGCTGAGCACGTCCGACTGTTGCTGCCCGGCTGCGGCTGGCGCATATGGGATGTGCTTCCCAGGGAAACCTGAGGCTGGTCCAGGACACCCGAGAATTGGGGAGGTTCATCCTGCATTTACAGCTTGTATTTACATCTCAGAGCTGCACCTGCACAGGCACACAGAGGCGTCCCAGGTGGACACGTTCATGTGAGGGAGGGGAAGAACAACATTGTCGTCCCTTTGTCTGCAGTGCCTGGTGACAGGTACCGCCCTAGAAACCACTCAGAGCGAGCAGGCAGGAACTTGAGACCCCTCTAACAAACTCAGGCCAAGAGCAAGGAGGCAAAGGTTCCTCCTCCCTACTCCTTGAGCTCATTCTTCAGTTGCTGCCACTCAATAGCTAATTTAGGACCAAGACCCTTTGGCTCTGATTGTGCTGCATAGTGCTCCTCTCCACCGGAGCCCAGGCTGTCCCCTGCAGCTACAGGTGACCAAAAAAAACATCTTCCTTCAAAAAACCAATCCTCCCGGAAATGTGTCAGAACCACCACCAGCATAAAACCCACCATCCATCAGCTGGCATGGAGCACTCAGCATTCCTGGAGGCACCTTCTCAGCTGACCTTGCCTTCCTGCCAACAGTTTTCCTGTGCCCGGCCAATTGGCACTACAAAGGAAACACTGACGGACAGCCTGGCACAAGGAGCACCTCGTCAGCTTCTTTACCTGTCTGGGAAAGCGATCTCCATTAGCTGCTAAGCTCCCTTGTCTGCTGAGCCGTCTTTGCTACCCATTTCCAATTGACCAGGATTATGATAATGTCTCCAGTAAGCAAACAGGTAAAGAGACTTCTGCAAAGTGTTTAGATAAAGCAGACAAGCTCTGACAAAGCTGGATAATAAAGCGGGCTACGAGGTTTTCCCTTGAAGGGATCTAATTAAAACCAAAGACAAACCCCCATTAACAGTCTCCTGAAGGCGCCGTATCCATCTCCAGAAACTCTGCCTCATGAGTCCAGAAGGGACAAAAGACAATAAAGGGCCTGTCAGATGGGAGGAAAATAAACCCATCCTGGCTCTGCAGTTCACCTGGAGAAAACCCATCAGCAAGGCAGGGGGAGTATCTTGGGAGTGATATCATCAGCCCAAACCTGAGCCCCCCACACACGCCATGTCCCGGCTCCCCCATGCAGCCCTTCTTCGTGCTTCTCCATCCCTGCATCCCACTCAGACCCTCACTGCCTTTAAACAGAGACTTTTCACCATCTGCAACCCTTCAGCTGCCTCCAACCACGACTTCTCTCCTCCAGAGCAGCTTGCTTGGAGAGCTTCAGATGCTGGGCCTTGCCCAAGCTCCAGCCCCCCTGGCACTCACAATGATACATGTGGCCTCTGGAAGGCTTCATCTCCTGAGGCCCATATTAATCCCCTCTCTCTGTGGGAGGGCGAGAGCTGCCGTAGGGATCCCAGCACTCCACCAGAGACGAGGGCGCTGAACCCGAACACGGCAGCGTGAGAAGATGCATGAGGGTGGGAGCCGGGGGCACCGGCGCTGCGCCGCTTCCCCTCTAATTGCCCCTATTCCTCATCCTTAAATGCTAATTTTGAAGTTTGCCATGGAATTATTTCACTTAGTGTCAACAATATGGATAACTCTGCTGACGTGCCCTTTGTGTTCGGCGGCACCAAGTGACCGTCTCCCTCCTCCTGCACCTATTAGGAGAGACCCCCGCGTCGCTCCCGCAGCAGGCTCCTGCCCAGCCCCATCAATGACACTGACAGCACCTCTCCCACGCGTGGGATGGGCCATAACACCCTCCACCTTCATCCTCTACCTTTCCCAGCCATGTCAGGGACCTTTCCTGCACTGCTGACTTATCCAAGCACGAGGGCAAAGCTTGGGGCTGCCCTCGACACCTGCCCAGTGGTGAGGGAAATATCTTGTCCACGGTCAGCACGACTATTCTGGAACTAATTTGGAGTGACAAATGGCACACTAAGAGTCGGAGGCATAAAGCAAGTCTTGCAAAACCCTCTCCACGGGTCAAAAATATCCTGAGGAATGGGTTGCATGAGACCCCAAAATGCAGATGTGCATCCTGGGAAATGTCTGTACCTGCAGAGCTGAGACAACTGGTCCCAGCCCATGCCAAGAGGCTGGGGGGGAGATGCTCATCTATGATCAACCCAAATTTGTTGTCCATGGTGGGATTGTTGGGATTCTTTTGGAGCTGGACTCGACGCTCCTTGCTGATCCCGTCCAACTGAGGATATTTGATGATTCTATCATTCAACCCCCTCCCTCTTCCTTATTCAAGCCAACAATGCTCTACTTTTAAACTCCTCTATGGCCCTTCAACCCCAAACTGCTTCCCTCTCCAGTAGGTAACGTGTCTCATCAGGATGACAAATGGAGATGCCAAACCCAGGTGCAAACTTGCCGGCTGACCCAGTTTTCAGCGGCTAAAATAGCTCACCCGGATCGGGAGCGAAGCCCCTTGACGGTGACCAGGTGATGCTTCATCCTGGGGTGCTTCCAACCAAAAAAAACCTGTCACAGGGGCAGAGCAAACCCCCTCGTCTTTGAGAGGAAATTGTTAATTACACTTGCCGGGGACTCCTAATGGGATTTCTCCTTTGCTTCCAATATTCGCCCCGGTTACACAGTTAACGGGCTCCGAACGCTTTTTATTCCGGGCGGCTGGAGCAAAGGCAGAGGAGATTTATTTGTAATCATCGGAAATAAACACACTTCCTCAGAAGTAAACACAAAAGAACAGAACCTGGCTGGGCTCCCACTTCGTTAAAGATGCAAATGAGCAGCAGGCCATCAAAACGCGGCGGTTCCTCTAATCCTCTCCCAACAATGTATCCCGCCACATTATCCACAGGGACAATGGCAACCATGGCTTGTGATGATGGGTCTCACACAATAGCTCCTGAGGGCAGGATTGCACTGCCTGGGCTTCCATCACTGCTATCCATGATATTTAATCTTGGGAGGGAGGGTGGGAGGCACTTTAGCCTTTAATCCCAATCACTTCTGCTAGCATCTATCTCCTCTTTGAGTCACCCACGGTGTCCCTTCTCCCCTCTCTCCCACTCACCCTGGGTGGGTGGATGTGGGGTGCCCACCTCCACACCAGCCTCATGTCATTCCAGAGCCCTGAGGACAAAGAGGACCCGGGATGTGCCATTTGGCATTGCCCAGCACGACCACCTCCCATCCAGCCCTCACCAACCACTCCACAAGTCCTGACCCGTCACCACCCCTGTGGGGAAAACAAGGAGCATGGGATGCATAAGAGCTCGGTCAGCCTAAACTGTTCTGCTTTTCTCCACAGCATCCCTCCCTCCCCACCAGTCAGCCACTGCCTCCCACAAAGCCACCAACTCTGCAAGTTTAATTAATTGCTTGGCCCTACCGCTACTGCTCCGATTCCCCGAGCGCTCCCACTGCTGTACAAACATACTCCAGACCACCGGCAAAATTATTCCCTGCCAACAACCCCCCCCCTCCCTAGAGCCCTACAAGGGCTACAGGACTGTCCTGCCCTCCCTAGAGAACAGGGGCTTGCCAGGGAGGGTTTCTCCCCACCAGTTCCCCTGTGGTGGCAGTTTTCCCACCACCGAGCACCAGAATAGAAGCTGCTCCCCGTGAAAAATCAGAGCCCAAATTGATACATTAGAGGTTTCTAAATATAAAATATCCATCTGCAAAGATAATAAGCCTGCGAGGGCAGAGGCTGTCGAGTTGCTCCATTTCAGATAGTTTAATGGTGTTTTGGTCCATGACTGCAGCTCCCAGACATTAGAATGATAACAAGATGATGAGGAGGGCGGGAGCCGTCTGTGCGAGGCGTCAGAAGTCAAGACGATGCTCACTTTGCAGTCCCCGAGGGGGCCATGCCACACAAAGCACTGCCTGGTCTGCACTAAGCGTTTTCAGGGCTTTGGGTGGCCTCTGTGACAGCCCAGGGGATGCACAGGCTGAGCCCAAGGCCGGGTCGCTGCTAAGCTTGAGCTGATGTTAATTTGGGGATCGGGGTCTAAGCCCGCCTTTGGTCTCAGGGGTAGGTCCAGGTACCACAGCACGATGCTAACGCTGATACAGGCAGAGCTGTGCTGCAGGTGGCTTAGAATCTTAGTTTGAGCGGGGAAGGGACTCCCAGCAAGGTGGAGCTGCTGCACGGTGCCCCCACTAACTGATCCCATCTCCTCCCCAAAGCCATTCACGGGATTTTCTGAATTAATGCTCCACATCGAGCAAATCCAGAAACAGTCAGCTCTGATAATGCGAGCCAGGCTTTGCCTTTGGTTCCTAAAGCCCTTCTTTCACTCCTCATTGCTTCTGCTTCCAGCTTGCGGGGACACACGTCACCCTGACAACATCATCGGCAAGGGGAAGGGGAACCTGACAGGGTCAGGTACTCCCGGCTCCCACTTCATTTTCCCACCACAAATCCCTTGTTTCTGACACAACAGTGCATTCATATCCATGTCCACGTGCTGGGATGCTCCCCCCACCCAGCAGGGAAGGTCAAAAGGTGTCAGCCTAAGCCCCAACAGCTGACAGCAGTTATTAGTTTAAGAGAAATCTTCATAAGGAAATATGAGGAAGCAGCAAAAGAAATAAAGTGGGAGTCCTTTGGACAGAGCAAATCAATGGGAATGTTTATAGAGCAGGTGGCACATAAATGTGAACATCAGAGTCAGTTGATGCTGGCGGCCACACCGGATCTCCCAAAGGGATAGAGGAAAAGGAAGGCACTGAGCAGAGGCAGCCAGGCCAGGAAAACCACATAAAGTGGAAAAAAATGCAGCAATGCATCTTTCCTTGCCCAAAATGGTACCTAAGTGATTGCACTTGCTCCCTGATACAGCCAGAAACTGATTTCCAACTTGCTCGTGGCCAGCAGGCCATCCAGTGGTTTGAGGAAGGCTGGGACATCTTCCCAGCTCCTGTCCAAGGAGGGTGTCACCATCCACCAGCATTTACCATCAAAACATCACTACCTCACAGACTCAAGAGAATGTGCTGAGTTGTAAGGGACCCATCAGGATCATCGAGTCCAACTCCTGGCCCTGCACAAACACCCCAAGAATCCCACCATGTGCATGAGAGCATTGTCCAAACACTTCTTGAACTCAGACAGCCTTGGTGCTGTGCCCACTGCCCTGGGGAGCCTGTTCAGTGCCCAACCACCCTCTGGGTGAAAAACCTTTTCCTGATAACCAACCTAAACATGCCCTGAGTCAGCTTCATGTCGTTTCCTCGAGTCTTGTCACAGGTCACAAGAGAGAACAGATGATACCCACCCCTCTGCTGCCCCTCAGGAGGATGTTGAAGATCATAATGAGGTCCCCCCTCAACCCCCTTTGCCCTGAGAAACATCAGCAGAGAGTTTTCTTCTCACCAGGGAAACCAAATTCCCCTGTGCCCTACCCCAAGCTCTGCCCTGAATCCCAGCAGGTAAAAAAAAAAAACCAAGAGAGACACCCACCACCACCCTTCAAAGGTGCTGATTACGGGACACAACCCTGCTCTGGCAGAGCCCCGCGCCTCAATCAGCGCCCGTGTAGCGACTCAATCAGCGCTAATCTAACACAATGCAGCACCTGTGCCCCGGCTGATTTCTAGTGTTCTCCAATCAAAACCAGGGAAGAAAACACCGAGTTTATCACTAGCAGAGCTGAACAGTTGAGAACCTGGAGTACACCTCCATGCCTGCACTGGGGTTTTTTTCCCAGGTAGGTGGAGAGGGGAGTAACTTTTGCTGTCATAGTTAGACACGCAGTTAAGTACCGGTAATTAGCACATTGAAATACGAGGCTCTGACTGCTATGATTCAGCCACCCTGGTGGGACTGGTGAGTGCCTCTATCTCAGCTGGATAAGGGGACACTTTCAACCCAGGAGGATGTGGCCATGGCTCTGGCAGCGTTCTGGAATCCCAAATGAAGAAAGGGTGCTGGCAGGCTGATTAAAACCTGGAGCAGGGAACATCTGTGAGAGAAGCAGCCAGAGCAAAGCCATTGGACACCCCATCCTGGACTACAAGGAGAGAAAACTGGTCTGAAGTGGCAATACAATGATGCGGATGGGGTTGTCAAATGGGAGAAACGATGGCATAAAGGGCTCTTCAGATGGAAATCCAGACGTGTCTCCATTACTCATGGTCCTCATGCTCTGAGTCCAGCTGCACCACCCTCCCCAGTAGGAATCAGGGGGGAAAGCAAACCTCTTCTCACATCCTGCCTCTGATTACCACCAAAAATATATTTGTCATGAGATGCCCACTGCTATCTCTGCGACTCTTAAGGGTAATGGAGAGGTTTCAGTCTTTGGAGGATAAGTCTCAGGCTCTTGGCTGCTTGCCCGGGAGGATTATTTTACATCAGGTTGAGTTCTGTAGTAATTATCTTCAAAACAGCTGGACTGCTGGATAAACTCGCTGTATCTTAATGCACAATACGGGAGCAAATGCGGAGAATTAAACTGCAATTCCAGACAGATCGACGGAAAAAACCTCTCGCCGGAGTTTCGGAGGCTGACGCTCAGAGCTCCTTGCAGGTTAGGGGTGGGAAGGCATTTGCTCATTTGAAATCAATTCCTTCTTCCCCAGAGACAGAGCAGAAGAGGAAGGAGATTCCAGATGAAGATGTTTCACCCTCAAGCTCTCAATGGAGGGGAAAAAAAAAAAGGCACCGTTTCCCTGACCCTCAGAGCTGATGAGTGAAGTGGTATTTGATCCTGGCTGGACAGCCTGGTGTTTCACACAGCCCTGAGAACTCCACAAAAACTCCAAGTTCCCAAGGCCTTGGCTCCACACTGCACCTCTCACTGCAGTGCCACAGTGGGCAGGGGAAGGCGAGGGGAAAATCAACTCTCTCCATCTGCACCCCTCACACCTCTAAGTCGCTCCCAAAGCCTTCTGTACCTCATTCCAACAGGATGGAGGGACTGACAGGCGGACAAAGCAACTCCCAAACTGGTCCACCAGGGTGAATTAAAAGGAAAAAAATCCATTTCCTTCAGGATGATACCACCACAAGATTTAGGTGCGAAATCCTTGCAGGCAGAACTAGTAACCTCTAAAAAGAGAGGAATTCTGACAATGGAACTCAAGCCATATTTCATGGCAAACACCGTAAAGCGCTCCTGCCAAATCTGAGATCCCTAAATGACCTGGGTGAGCCATCAGCTCCGGAATATAATTGCCAATTTGCAGGAATTTCATCAGCAATTAGGCAAAATAAAATAACCCACCAGAGGAAATCCTCTGCTCGCTGCTCCCGCGCCTCCCTGGCCCATCTGATTTCCACCCACTGTTTTGCTGCCGGGATGAGGGCTGGATGCTTCAGGCACTAAGGAGCCAGGCGGCAGCCTGGAGATGAAGAAGTCATCTCCAGTGCCAGATAAAGAAGTCATCGTCAGCATGAGATGGCAACAGACACCCCTGGACAAGAGCCAGATGAAGACCTCTCCTGCTTACAACCCCCTTCTCCAAGCATCCCTGAGGACCAAGAGCCTGATCCCGGTAACCCCGCGGGGCAGAACAACTTCATGCAATTAGGGGGTTTATTTGTTTGAGTTGTACATGAATATCCCAAATTACATTATCAGATCATAGTCCTGCTTCTGATTTATTCCTTCTTTGTTCTTCAAGTCTTCGTACATCTAAGCAATTAACCTCTCAAAGAGCTGGAGAACACATAATTATCCTCATTTGTCTAAACGTCACCAAGATGGCTGCCTTTCAATTAACCTTCTGGGGATGGAGGGAAGTTGGAGTGATACAGTGATCATTTCCAACTTCAGCCTAGGCTGCTTCCCCCCCTCCCTTAAAGTAATTTAATTGAAATATTCAGATGATAAAATATAGCCAGATAACTGTTACTGCAGGTAACGGGATCAAGAGGGGGCTTGCAATCGAAAAAGAAGTCAAACGAGGAACAGTAATATTATATCAATACGTGGCACTTCCATCTAAAAATACCAAAGCACTTTGTGCTTATTAATGAAGGGAGAGTTTCACACTCCTCTGCCAGGCCGAGACTTACATCACTTCTATAAGTCACTGTTATTGATGGGGAAACTGAGGCAGGGGACAAGCTGTGGCACCTGGAGCTCACAGAGCTGGAGTCTGCACAGCTGGAATCTCCCCAAGAGCATCTCCTCCGTGATCCCCTCTCCTACCCCAGGAAAAGCTCCACCGTGAAGTCATCTCGAGAGACGCCATGATGGCCAAGCGGGTTTTGCTTTTATTTATTTTAATAACAACCCTCCTTTTGCTGAGACAGCGTCTGCCACGCCGGGGAGCGAGGGATCCATTCCCACCCAGCGCCGGGCTAATAAATATGCAATGTTCCCACCGAGAAGTGCCAGGTCAAACTCTGCACCCGCTGGAAGCACGACACCAGTGTCGTCTGCACGGGCGAGCAACATTTATACACACCCCAGCTCATAAATACAGAGGGAAAATAAACAAGTTCAGCACATCTCCTCCCTGACAAGCGGGGATTCGCCGTTCCCTGTGGTGCCATGGCTTTGCTCCCTGTGTGGAATCGAGCTCTTCAAAAAGCAATTTGGGTTCCAGAGCACCACACCGGGCCCTGCTCTCTGCCCCTGGTCCCAACAGCACCGAGGCGGCCGTGGCAGGGCAAGGACTCGCCCTCCCTGCAGACTCAGTGGGTTGGGAGAGGTGGAGAAGGAGCTCCCACATAAGGGGAAACCGAGGCACTGAGAAACGGGGATGCACAGCGCTCACTTCCCAGAAGCACTCACTTCCCAGACCCTTCCCTCCCCTCCCCACGTGCAGGTCGGTATCTCGGCACCAGGCAGCCGCTCCGCTGATCCGTGCAGGATCAGCGAGCAGGAAAGGACGTGGCAACGCAAGAGAGTCCCCCCACTGGGGCCACCACAAACCCACGTCTCTCCCGGAGCGTTCATCCAGAGAGATGAAGCGAGGATAACACAATAGCCACCGAGTTTATTCTCGGCACAGGCTGACGGCGACACAATTAAAATGCAAGTCGGAGTCAAGGAACCTTTCGATAAATCTTTGCTTTTGGCTCTCGGGCTTGACAGGAAGCCTATACCTGGCGCGGGGAGTTCAGACCGAGGGGGAGGCACGGATAAAGGCTCTGCTTTACGGACGGCCATTTTAATGTTGCGTTTGAGTAATGGGCCTTGCAAATTAGCACCCCGGCGGCCTGAAATACATATTTTTTCCAAGGACATGCAGGCTCCCGATTCGACAGGTGATGTGGGCAAACAGGCCCCGAGGGGAGCTGCGAGCTCGGCTCTTTGTGGCTGCAGTCATATTCTATCCCAGCCGGGATGATAAAGGAGAAAGCAGAGAGCTTGGAGGGGGATCCAGAGGATGGGGGAGGAAATGGAGCAGAAAATGACCCTGTGCAAGACCAGCGAGGGGCTGATGAGTGGCAGCAGTGGCAGGCAGAGCCTGGCAGCCTCCAGAGGGAACTGGTGCTGCACTGGCACAGCAAGGCACATCTCAGCCTCTGCCCCTCAAGGGAGCCCAGCGAGACACACCAGTGCATGTCTGCAGCACAATCAAAACTATGGATTTCTGGCTCTTTCCAGAGCTGGATGAGAATCTGGCTCTGGCCTGAATGTTTAGAAAGGCCGGAGGTGCTGCAATTACACTGCAGAGAAAGGGGGAGCCTCGGCTGTGGGGAAAAGGAGGCTGGCAGCCAGCGGGCTGGCCCATGGGGATCTGGCTTCTCCAGTGCAAACGTGGCAGGAGACACGGAACATCCCTGTGATAACTGGAAGAGGAGAGTCAGGAGAGAAACAGAGAAATATGTGTGGCTGAACACGAGGGGGAGCTCAGGCCAGAGCATGTGGGGGAGTGCAGAGCAGAAAGCAGAGCCCACCTGCTCATCCTCTCTCTCCATCCCTCCTTTTCTGCCTCCACCTGTCTCCCTCCTCTCCTTCCTGCCCCTCTACGCTCAACACCCCACTATGCACAGAATCTGCCTGGTCACCACCTCCCTGCACCGGCATGGGATGTGCTGCAGCTCCACCAAATGGGGGGAAGACTCTGGTCAACCACCCAGAGGATGCACTTTAGCTGCCTCCAGATGCACTTAGCTCTTAACTCTGCACAGCATCTACCCCCTCCCACAGAGATGCACGTGTGGCCAGGCATGTGTTCAATCAGACCTGAACATGTGCCTGCGAATTGTTCCAAACCTCAGCCTGTGCGCTGGATGCCTGCAATTCTCCTCCTTGTCCCCATAGTCTCCTGCAAGAGACACCTCCCCACCAACACACATCTGTCTACCTCTGGATTTCGCTGAAAAGACTGTAAGGGACACATGGGCAGGCTGAAAGCACACCCAGAGCAGCAGTTTGCACCTCACTGCCAGCTCGCAGGGTCATCAGCTCAGATCCAAAGTGTCCAAATGGGATTTGGGGGCAGGTTGAGCTGGTGGGACCTCACCAAGACACAAGCTCTGCCAAAGCCCCCCCACCATGTAGCATCACACTGTGCCTCAGAACCAACTCGTGCTCGTGAAACCCGCCCTGACCGACTCCACGCCCGCGGCACAACTCGCTGCGTCTCCCGGACGACTCCAGCGCAGGGAAGCTGAACTCTGGGAGCGGGCAGCTCCGCCTGCCGCTCCCCCTCGCCCTGCCGAGCTTTCAGTCATCCAGGCTGTGATTCGGAGAGACAGCTGTGAACTCGGCCGGGAGAGGCAGGAGTTTGGGCGCAGCACACGCGGCACTCCGGAGCCTCGGCACAGAGCCTGCGTGCCAGCCACCGGAGCGTGCTTTTCCAAGGGGTCACACACGCTCCAGGGCAGAGGGAAAAGACACAGCATTTCAGAGGTACCACGTTCCAAGGCGCTGCTACTTTATGCACCAGCATCTCCCTCCAGGAGGTTTGACTGCAACTCGCCGGGTGAATGCAGCAACTTCCACCTTCCTCCATAGGCACAGTGCTGAGCTCTCAGGCATTCCAGCCACCCAGGGCCATTGCACTTCATTTACAGCCACAACAAGTGGCCCAAGCCACCCTGTCAGTAAATCCACCCTAAGGATGTTGAGTAAGGGATGCTGAGAGCTGTTCCGAGAAATTCCTGTGGCTTTTTATACCCGTAATGCCGAAAAAGGGGGATGGCGATGCCAGCTATTTCTGCCACCCACTCATGAGCACCTATGGAGCAGCAGGGAGACAGAGGAGCGGGCCAAGGCACACGGAAATCATTTTCTGCTGGCAAAGCTGCCGACTCAAGGAGAAACATAAAACCCTCGACGAAGGGCTTGTCTGGTTTATTATAACATCGGCTTTAATTTATGCGCCTGCCTTTTATGATTGTTCTCTATCGCTGTTCCTGGGGCTTATTTATAGAGGGCCATTAGCACAGAGAGCAGGCCCTGATGAGGGAGCATTTCCAGTCTGCCAGGGGACCAGGATATAAACTGAGACGAGGAGGAGGAGGAGGCAGTGAGCTCTCGCACGGGGCTGCTGCAAGGCCTCCCCGAAAGCTGAGAAGGATAATTTGATCTCGGAGAGTGATACAACTTCATTTCACGTGGCTCTCTCCGGGCAGGCTGCAGCCTCCTTCACATGCACTTTGCTGAATTCCCTAGCCCCAGACAAACTCAGCAGTGAGGGGGGAATGCACAGACCTTTGGATCCGACCATCCACACCAAGCACAGAGACAGGGGAAACCTCTCAAAGGTGTGAGAGAGCTGCCAGGGTGAGGAGAGGGAATCAGAGGATGGTTTGGGTTGGAAGGGACTTTAAAGATCATTTAATTCCAACCCCTCTGACAGGGGGACAGGGATATCTTCCACTAAATCAGGTTCCTCCAAACATGTCCAACCTGGCCTTGAACACTTCCAGGGATGCAGCAGCCACACCTTCTCTGGGCAGCCTGTGCCAGGGCCTCACAGGGAAGAATTTCTTCCTAATACCCATTCAAACCCTGACCTCTGCCAGTTTAAAGCCATTCCCCCTTGTTCTACCACTGCATACCCTTATAAAGAGTCCCTCTCCAGCAAGAAGGGAGGTAACACCAACTGCAGAGTCCAGGCAGTGCATCCCAGGATGCCAACATTAGCACTCATCCCTGCCCGGGCATCTCAGCCCTGTGCCCACCTCATTTCCTTCCAATTAAAGGCAAAATGCTTCGAGGGCTGTGCAGACACCCCAGGATACACAAGAAAGCTTCACAAATCATTCCTATTTACAAACATCACTCTCCCATTTCCAGCACAGCCCAGACGGGCGACCCTATGCCGATAATTAAAACCACAACCCACGAAATGAGGGGTTAATTAAAGGTCCGTCCCGCCCCCAAAACACACCGATGTGCAGGGAAAAACACACTGGTTCAAGCCCCAGGGAAGCAGGTAGGTGGATCTGCTGGCAGAGAGAGACGATGCAAAACGACTTTGCGCGATCAAAACCTTCCCGTACAGTTCGCAGGTAATTTGCGACGAGAACAAAAGCTTTAAATTCATCCACTAAATTATTCACTACAAATCCGTCCTCTCGGCTCCCGCGCCTGTGTCCTTCAAGCTGTTCTAGGTGGTGATTACATCCCCTCGGTGCACGGGGAGGCCTCGGGGAAGCGGCTGCGGGAAAAGACAGAGCCGCCGATCCGACACTGGCAGTTTGATTTACAGAGAGAACTGGGGAGAGGAGACAGCAGCCCTCAGGAAAAGAGAAACTTCAAGCTCTAACCATCCCATCAAGGGGGTTTCTGCCTTCTTTATGAGGCGGATTTTTTTTTGCTCTCTTTCGTTTTCCGCGACAAGCTCCCGCTGCAGGCACAATAGATGATGCTAAATTATTTTGGAATATGCTGAGAATGCCCTGCTTGGCCAAGCGGAGCCTCATAAATCATTCCTCGTCTCCCATCCCCTTTCCCATTGTTGATCTCTCTTTCAAGAAGTATAATACCAGCTCACTGGGGAGCCCACTGCCCTGGCACTGCGGGCACTTCCGAAACACGTCACCGGAGCCAATCCTGCTGCTGAGGGGATGAGTCCACACGACTGGGAGAGATTGGAGCCACTCAAGCTGCTCATGAGGTCACTACCTCCCAGCAACCAGTTCTGGAGCCCACCTGGCTGCAAGGCTGTGGTGGCCCAGAGTGGTACCAATTCCATGTACTACCGGGAAGGGATGGGAAAAGAGGTGGCAGCCATGTGTCCGATGCTCAAACATCACTCCTGACAGAGCTGGTGATTAGGGCTGAGTTCCTCTTTTCTCATCAGCACAGGTTCCCCCCAAATCACGGGGAGATGCTGGTGAAGGCCCTGGCAGGGCAGAGAGTGCCAGCAGTGGTCTGGAGCAGAGGGAATAGGGCGGGCTGGGAAAAGGAAAGCCCTGCGTGGAGGAGATGTGGAGCTCATTGAGCATTTGTGCCATAGCTGGAGGGGCTGCATGGCCCAGGGCTGCCAGCCTGGCTCCTTGCATAACAACTAGAATCACATTTTTCCCCAAAAACCCCATACCTGACATACCCCAGTCGAAGGCAGAGGCCCCTTCAGCTGGAACTGATGGGCAGAAGAGCACTTTGGACCCAGAACCACAGCGTGGCAAAGGCACAGTCACTTTCTAACACCTGAAGTGACATTTTCCCAGTCCCTCAGGCTCAGCTGTGACACTGACAATGCCATAACAGGGATATGAGTGCTGTGCATCTCTGTGCTGGCCTGGTACCCATCACTCAGGAGTGATGGAGAGGCGGCAGGCTTGGGAAGCTGCTGACAAGAAGGAGCAGCAGTAGCTCCGTTTGTAGCCCTGGGCAAGGACTAAACCCTGTTCCCTCCCTGGCTCAGAAGAAGGTGGATTGCCACCTTCCACGGCTTGGCTGTGAGCTGGCCTGAGAGGACTCAGACAGGAATTCTGGAGGGACATGATGAGGGCAAAGTCCCTTGAGGTCACCCCAGGTAGGAGAGAGCCCTGTTATTCATCAGCTTGGAGGCAATGAATGTGCCCAAAGCTGCAGGACCAGCCTCATGGTACCAGGGGCAGAGCTGGGGTCCCCCAACCCTCAGCATCACACCATCACTCCTTCCACCTTCACACCCACAAGCGAGGTTTAACTTGGGTTTTTTTTCCATTAATCAATACCCTTCCGCCTTCCCCAGGAAAACACCACAAAACCAAAATGCAATAAAAGCCTCAGCAGCCACCCTTGCCTCTCCAGAGCCTGAGCTTTACGACACGGTAGCTATTTATCGCTCGCTGTGTTTTGCACATCCCAGATGTGCTGCTCATCCTGAACAGCCGAGTTTCAGGCCCCTTGGTTATTCCGTACATGGAGCTGCTATTTTAGACAAGACAGACGCAAAACAAAAACAAAACCTCAAGTGGAAGGAGAGGGAAAGAGCCCCCAGAGCGCTGCAACAGCGACAAAAATCCATAGTGAGGCATTTATCTTTGGTTTTTTAACCTGGAGGAAGGTGAAGAAGCCAAGTGGAGCTGCAAACATCACAAGGACAGTGGGTCCCAGCAGCCCTGTGGGGCTGGATAGGAGCTGCTGGTAGGCAGGGAGATGCCAAGAGCTCTGCCAACACCCCACAGGGTTAGGGATGACCAGGAGGGTAAGGGGATGATCCCACTGGACTTGTGCATCACCACCTATCCCATGCCAGCCCCTTGCTGGCAGAAACTGCCAGCCAAACACCCACAGCTCCCTCCAGCGCTTTTCCCAGCATGGTGGGCTCGTCCAGCTGCAATTCCCACCTTTTCCAGCGGGACATCCACTGGCATCAAACCCCCTGTGAGCCAGATCACCCATCCCAAGGGGGCCCGAGGTACCCAATATTTCATCCCCAGTATCCCAGAAGAGCTACGGAACATGCGGACGCGCTCCATAAAGCCACCATTAGAGATCCCCTGATGGAGATGGATTATAATTTGCAAATGATTAAAACACAATTAACGGCGGTAGGGAGGTACTCGAGGCTCTGCAAAGGAGCTGTACAAATGAGGAGTTATCAGGACCTTCAGTGTCCTAAGCACCTGTCAATTCTTGGTTGAAACAAGTGCATTAGCCTCGTCCAATATCCATCTAACCTTTCCACTCTCCCTTGCTCTGTTTCCCTGGCAACCAGTTAAAAGTGCTGGAAAAAGGCACAGCTGCTTTCAGAAAAAAAGAAAAGGAAAGGGGAAAAAAAAGGCAATATGTTCTTTTAAAGCACGTGTGCTCGTCACTCTTTCCCTCCCCTTCTCTCCATGTCTCCTTTAGGTGTCTGTGTTTTCCCTGCTCAGCTCCAACTCCGAGACCTCTGCATGACCTGCCATGCTCGGAGAGCAATGAGCAGGGCTGTGCCACCCTGCTCTCCCTGGGGATGGGCAGATGAACCACAAGCCATGGCAGAAGACCACTTAGGATCACAGAGAAGTAGAGGGGAGCAAATCCACGAGCTGGCTCGAGCACAGGAAGCTGTTGAAAGGCGAGATGCTGCCCAAAAAAAGGTCATTCCTCAGGCAGGGGAGCCCTGTGCTTCCTGCCTGGAATGTCACAGCACAGCCATCACAACCTGCACAGCTCTCCGGAGTGGTACAAGCAGAACACTCCACATTTCATGGTGCTCCCTGTCAGTCTCTGAGCAAAACAGCAGTTAACAAAGATCAAAACTTGAGGCTGTCACTAAACCCTGCTCCGCTGCCTGCTAAACAGGGTTATTATTCCCCTCTTGCCTTTTCTCCCTGCTCCTGCCTGCCTGGGCATCATCTCCTGGCACATCCGTGCTGATGCGAGTGGCATTTGTCCTGACACCTTTGGGAGCTCAGATCCAAAGGTTAGCAGGAAAACAGCAGTAAGAGCACCCGTCATAAAAGCTCCCGAAACCTGTCACTGCCACACTGTCCCGTCTCCGCAAGCAAATGCCAGAGAGGGGCTGGAAATGCATCCTCTTCCCCAGGGGTGAGCCAGCACCCGGAGCAGCCCACTTGGGGTGAGGAGGATGGGGTGGAAGAGAGAAAGGTGGGTCTTGCAGGTGCTTCAGGACCTGTCAGGAAGGATGGAGGTGGGGATGTAGCAGGGGCAAAGAGCAGCGAAGGTGGGATGGGGTCACTGAGCACCCTTTTTGGTGCTTTGTGGCACTGTCCCAGCAGGGAAGGTGCAACATCAAAACAGCCCCGGAAAGTGCTGGGAAATGAGGGAAAGGAGCCTTGTGGTGCTCAGTTTGAGGGTCTGAGCCCAAACCTTTCTCCACAGCAGAGAGGCCCCATGAGAAGAAAGCCCCCAGGAATGGCTCCAGGGGCAATCAAGTCTCATTGAGCAGCTCTGTCTGCACAAGGATTCACTGATCCAAGCATCCAGCCTGGCTACCAGCACAGACAGGAACTGCTAATAACCCTGTATCCTTTATCCTGCCTCTCCCCAGCATCTGCAGGAGCAGGGGCTGAGGACCGCCCCCACAGCAGCATCCCTCTTACAAGGGGGGTGGTGAAGAGCATGGGGAAGAGCTTGATTGTGTTAATTAATTGCCTGGCTTGAAGAGCCACTGCCACTTTGCACTTGGCATCTTAAACAGATGGGGCGAGGGGGAGGGGGAAGAAACAGCCCATTAAACAACACACATGGGGGAAAAAAACAAAACCAAAGGAAAAAATCACCCTAATCTAATGTTTCACAAACACTGGGCACCCAAACAGCCGATCTTTGTCAGGAACCCTAGTTCCAAGAAGCACTTAGAGGCTTTCATCAACACATTATAATATTAATCAAGATTCATAATGCAGAGTGATTTGCATGCCAACAAATATATTTACACTGTAAATTGTTTGTTGAGAAGCCTCAGAGAAATATGCAATTCGCTGCTATTGAACTTGGGTAGCAGGGAGGAAAAAAAAAAAATAAAAGTACCAAGTCCCTGTAGAGTTGGTTCCTTCTGGTTTTGGCAACACAACTCATTAGCATGCACTCACATTTCCACATGGGTTTTTGCTCACAGTCATTTAGCTAGATCACAGCAATCTGAGATGGAAAGGCTTGGTAAGGTCCTCACAGCTAAATCCAGGCCACTGTGTTCTCCACAGACGAGACACAGCCTCTGGTCAACTTGTCCAATATGAGCCAACAAGGCAAAGTGCAAATGTCACCCATGGGTGACTCTGCCTGACCCCTGGAGTGACCCTGGGCTGTTTAAGCAGCCCTGGGGTGAATCAAAGCCAAGTGACCCCAGAAAATTCCTGCTCCCCCCTGGAAGGGAGGACGGCCACAGCACAGGGTGCCAAGAAGCTGGGGGGGCAATGGCAGAGCTCCCAATGCCCCCAGCCCTCTGATAAACTCAGCCAAAAAGTCTAAGGACAGCTGGACTCAATCTTAAAGGTCTTTTTCAATCTTAATGACTCCATGAACCTCTGCATGAGGTTCTGCTACAGAGGCCCATGGGAGGACATGGGAGGTGACTGCACACTGCTGGGTCCTTCCACAGCTCCCTGCTCACAGGGAAGACCACTCAGAGAGACAGCTCGGTTCAGATCCCAGGATTTGGGGGTTTAACAAGCCTTTCCAGTCTCCAGAGCACTATGTAGAGAGGCCAAGAGGAACATTTATCATTACTACCCGCACAGTTTCACAACACAACCTGTACCTCCAACACAGAGAGAGAGGACAAGGCAGGAAGCAACACCACTGGGAAACAGCAAGAGGCCTTTTCCAACCTAAATGATTTTATGATTCCAAGAGCATTCAAATGGCTGGCACGCTGATGCCATGTTTCTCATCCCAAGGGATCTCTACCGCTGTCTTGCCCCCTTCCACCCCTGCTCTTCCCACCATGGTATCCATACCCTGCCGGGTCTCCGTGCCGGGTGTAAATGAGCGCCTGCCGCACTTCCCGGCCGGCCTCTCCCCTCACCGCCTGCCTGGGGCTCTGGGGCTGGAAAGGATGATTAGCAAAGGTGTTAGAGGAGAATTAAAGAGGAGTATTCCGTGGTGCCTCTCTAAGCTGCTGAAGAGCGGATTAGCAGGAGGCATTGATCTCCTGGTTCAGAGACCTTCTAAAGAGCGAGGCGGAAAAATAACGGGAGGGAGGAGGGGGGAACCTAATTAACACTTCCAGGGTAGCAAGCTCTCCATGTGGAGTTGATATTAATAGACCAGATAGGAGATGTCCTGGTCAGCAGAGTAAGAAGTGTTTGTTCACCCAGTGTGCTACGTGGGAAGGAGCTGGGGGACAGGATCAGCATGGAAGGAGGGGAGATCACAGAATCAGAGAAATCACAGAATCCCAGAATGGTTTGGGTTGGAAGGGCCCTTAAAGATCATCTAGTTCCAAGCCCCTGCCATGGGCAGGGACACCTTCCACTGGACCAGGTTGCTCAAATAATCCAAAACTTCAGTCAACTAACCAAAATGCATGATCTTTGTTCACCACCTCACGGTCTGGTCTTTGACTCTCCCCTTCCAAGTAGTTAATCATTACTACTATTAGTCATTATTACTACTAGTAAAACCAAGTGGATTTGCCCCTGATCACAAGGAACACCAGCCCCATCCAACTTGCCCTAGAACACTTCCACGGATGTGGCATCCACAACTTCTCTGGGGAACCATGAGCAGAGCACCTTGTCACAGGTCACTGCTGTCCCCCCTGGCTCAGGACTGGACCGTGGCTGCTCTCACACAGGTACCTCTGGCCACGCTGCTGCTGAAGATGCACTCCTGCATCCTGGTAGTTACCCTGCCCCCGGGGTTAGCAGCTATTTTGGGATGACACCACAGTGCTCCTTCCAAACCTGCCATGTAACCAGCGTTTCATCCCCGTGACAGGCAGGGAACTGATCTGAAAGCCCAGGAAGCGTTTCGGCGGAGCAGTGAAAAATCACAGGAATAAACTTTCAGGGTCCATCAGGTAGTTTGATCTGGTTGCATTTAATACTCTGATTCTCTCTGTGTGCACAGTGCAGTCCCTAATCCCTGCTCAGTAATTACCAACATTAGAGGACCAGAGCTCAGTCCTGCCCATCCACGCTCGCTAATGCCTGCACAACCATTTCCATGACCCTCTCCGTGCCACACCATTAAGGACAAGCAGCTGCCTCCAAGCCCTCCATTTGCAAAGATTGCCCTGCAAAAACACCAGGGAAGGAGGAAGAGGTTGGTTGGGGGCGAAGGGGCATTTTATTTGATAAAATCATAAAGAGCAGAGGAAGAATCTCCGAGACATAAATGTCAGGTTTATGAACAATTGAGCTGCTCGGTGCTTGCCCGAAATTGCTCTTTAAGGTCAGCGCTGTAAGTGTTCCCTTGGGCAAATGGACTGAGGGACAAATGCTGAGCAGGGAATGCTGGCTCCAAAGTGGGACAGAGACACGGAGCTGGGGCGAGGAGACACAGCCCCAAGGGTGCCCACATGATCCCACACACGCCTTTTTGGGGGAAAGCCTTGGGAACGGGAGCATCAGTGCCTGCCAAGCCCTGTGCTGACACTCCATGAAAGCACCAACTCCGCTCTCAGAAACACAGATTTATCTGTGCAGCCACAGCACTTAGATCAGTTGTGCCGAGATGCTTCACTTCACCTTGGACTCTGCATGATGGGACACAGACAGACCCTTCTCCCAGCTGAGGGCTGGGGTCCCTCCTGCCCTGAGAGCACACCCTCCACACAAATGAGTGTTATTTTGGCAGCTGATATCCATATCAGAAATTGGTACGGGAAGGCTGGGAGACCACAGAGGAGCCCCAGACTATTTGGAGAAGACAACAAGCTGAGCACACTCCAGATGCACCTAAATCTCAAGAAAAGACCATCCAGATGCGGCTTATCCAACTTAGCATTTGGGCTGGCTGAAGGCAGAAGAGGCTGGAGGCAGCAGAGGGGTGAGCCATCAATAATGCCAAGAGGCCACTTCAGACTAATCCAAGGATGAGAAATCCTGGCAGGAGCAGTAAATGCTCCAGAACACCCTCGGGTGCCAACAGGGCTCCCGCATGAAACCCCATTTCACAGCTGCACACACAGGCCATACCGGCTTTCCCTGAACCAGGAATGGTGACAGAAGGACTTGAACCCATAGCCACAGGACCCAGGATGCCTCTGCTCCTCCTGCCTGCTCTTCAGGGAGCACACACCATGAGAGGACCCAGAGGGCTCTGGAAAGCAGCTTAGGGCATAAATTAGAGCAAGACGGGGTCAGGGAACTGATCTCCCAAAGGTTACAGCAAACAGCCTTGAAAGGAGGCAGGAAGGGTGATCACTAACACAAATTGTTTGATATTCCTCTGGGTTGTTACAACGGGACCTTGATGGGCCATATGGTCTTGTCTTGACCCGTAAATCATCTTATGCCCTTCTAACAGCAGCAATCGCTGTTGCTGGCTCCCATTCCTTGTTATTCTTGGCACTGGGAGGCCGGGAATGCGAGGCAGCTCAACCCCATAATGAGATGCATCAGATGGAGACCATCTGGAAGGAGCATCCAACTTTAACCTTGAGGGCTACTTGGAAAAGGACCTTCAGCCAGCAAAAGTCGCCTTCCCACCGACAAACAGCCCTCTCCTGAATGCTCCCTGCACCGTGCCGGGGGTCTTGGGAGCCGTCAGCCTCCAAAGAGCTCAGCACCAAGCCTCCTGCACGTGCTGTCTCCAAGATGGGTTGTCCATCTGCTCCCTGCCAAGCCTCCGTGTGCTGGCGTGGTGGGAAAGCGGTCGAGCGGGGCCAGGAAAGAGACTGCAGGCACTCGGGGGAAGCGGGGCAGCTCAGAGCCAGGTGGGGCACGGCCGGAATAAATCAATTATCCAGCGTTTATCATCCGGAAAGGCAGGAGGGAACTTGGAGGAAGATCCAGCTCCGATCGGGAAGCTGCAGGGGACAGCTCTGTCCGCTGGCGTTTTGGACTTTCCTCGCCATTCCCCTCACACCTTGCTCCCAATTTCCATTCACTAATAGCCAATCCTTTACATTTCCATATTCCCATCTACTTAAGGGCTCTCCATGCATCTGACAGATAATGCTGACAAATCTTGCCTGGCTGCCCTGACGGATATCAACTTTGCCATTAGCAGAAAACTCATTTTCCCAACAACTCCGAGGCTTCTTTGTTTCTACCTCAATTAGGAAAGACACCCATAAAAATGGGGGGGGAAACTCTTTAAATCTCAAGTTTCTGAGATGAGAACCTGCTCAGGATGGATCAAAACATTTCCCATCAATGTGGTCTTGCTTCTGGGGGTGAAAAAGCTGGAGAGATTTTCACCACTAGCCTTAGGACCCCAATTTCACGGAGCAAAGTCCTGAAACACCTCTAAGCCTGCACTGAAAGCCCATGAAAATCTGTTACTTCAACCGTTTGCTGAAGTGCTTTGCTCAATTGTGCCTTTGTTCTTTCCATTTTTTTTAATTAAGATTGAAAGGCCAAGGCTGTAAAAAGAGCTGCACACACGGGAAGAGGGAAAGTTCATTTGAATGGAAACTGAGGAGCCAAATCCTCGGAAAGGCTTTCAAAAGCCACCTTAAACGATTTTCTCTGTTGTCTGGCAGGTTAAACACCTCCCTGGAACTGGGATATCTGTCTTGAAATGCCTCTGCAGGTCTCCCCAGTGTCTGTTCTCCATAGCATGGCCAGACGTGGATGGGGTTTTTATGGAAGAGCTTGTGCTAGGGCCAAACAGGAGTGGGACACAAGAGGAGAGCAGGAGGGAGAGATGTACTTTGCTGCCTCTCCAAAACCCAGGGCTTCTACGACAAGAACCCTCTAACCAGCCTAAGTACCTCCCCACAGCCCGACCCTGACGCTGCTTGAAATTATTCGAGAAGGATCAGGCAAATCATTTCATATAAAACACCCCCCTGAGACACACTGAGGAAAAAGATTCATTAACAAAAATATCAAAACGAGCAGCACTTAGGCACAGAGAGGCTGGGATGGAAATAGCAACCCCAAAGGGCTTCAGAAAGGCGAGCTTTTCTTCACCCCGAGGGTGACCGGAGGGACAGCATGAGCTGTGCCAGCTGCACAGGCAGCTCTGCCGATGGCAAACGTCATCGGCTCCAGGTTGAAGGATTTATTCCCAGCCACAGACTCCTGCTGCCCAGCCGGGCTGGCTGGCATGAATCATGCACACACCCCATCTTCATTTAACATCCGTCTCATCAAAGCGGATGCCAATGGATGGAGCGGCCCCAGGGCATGACCAGGCAGCTCACAGGAGGCACAACATCTCCCAGCACAGAGATCCTGACAGGTAATACTCCCTAGATGCTTCTCACAACATCTACTTAAATTTCCTGGCCAGGGCTGGACAGCAAACAAGACAAGGGTGCTCTCAGATGACTCCGCTCCCACCCCTGGGGCTCAGACAATTCTCATTTCCTATTTTTTCCCCATATATAAATCTCTCGGACGCTGCATCCGACGACCTGAGTCGGCTTCTTGGGGAAGGAAAAGCATCTCCCTGTACAGCCATCCATCTCATCTTTGTCCACTAAAGATGATTTAAAACTTTCTCCAACGTGCCTGGTGCTGGTCAAGACCTAAAAAGAAGGCACTGAAGCCTCCACCATGCACGTGTGAGGGAGAAGCAATCTTGGCAAGAGGGGCTGACACCACTTGTTAAAGAAGGGCAAACTGGTGGGGTGGAAGGACGAGACAGGGACAAAAGCCACAACTTCAGAGCAAACCCCCAACTCCTGATTCAGAGCCTCTGCTGCACAGGGTCTCCTCTTGCTGCTCTTCAAGCCAAAACCAGATCAAGAACGGTTGTGAATCCACACACCCCTCCCTGGCCCCACGAAGGCTCCCAGCTGGGAACCTGGAAACTTTGTGTTTCCCTTCTCACTGCCAGCATCCTCATGGGATGAAGGTGCCAGGGATGAACACGGGATGCAGGGCTGATAGCAGGGAGCCACACGGGGAGCGTGCGAGCCACCCCGCTGTGTTATTAATACATGAACTTTGCCACCGCCCTCCCACGCTGCCTGCTGATTTTTATACCATATTGCATAATTAATCTGTCAACATTCTGTGACGAGGTATAAATATTAATAATACGATCACACAGTTGGCTGTTCCTTTTAAAATTCAAACTTGGCGAAGATAAATCGCGCACTTAATCTTAGCAAGCTTTGAAGAGTGTATTAAAAAGGGAGGAAAAAAATAATAAGGGGGGGAAAAAAAGAAAGAGGATACATTTGATTTTGCAACAGGATTGCCTGATTTTACCTGGGTTTGCCTTCCCTTTATCTCTACCAGATGGGAGGGTGATAGCAGCATTTGCTCAAATGTTTGGCTGCACCAACCAGGGTGAGGACCAAAATATGGGGCTGGGGGGGTGACACCAGTTGGGCCCAGAGTTCTTTCCTAAGTTAGGTTCTCCCAACAGCCCTGCACAGATTCAGCTGGGAAAAAAAAAAAAAAAGGAGTAAAGGCTTTAAAAATCCCATCAGGCACTGTTTGAAGGGTAAAGAAGAGGGTGAAGAGTGCACGCCCTGAGAGTTTTGAGCTGCTTTTAGTGCCACCCCGAAGAGCTGGACATTAAAGCTGCGGTTACCAGCTGAGCCAATGGGAAGCTTAAAGCACCACCAACTTCACAAATGCCTTTAAAAACTCAACTTGAGAGGCCTCAGTGCAGCTCAGCACTTCAGAAAGTGACTGCCTTGCAAACCATGAGTTGTCCCAGGTAGCACACGCAGTTTCTGAGAGCTTTGCCACACCTCCATACTCACAGACCCTTCCTAGTCAGGCTGCTCAGTCTCCTGCCTGAAGAAAGTCTGTGGCACACTTTGCAGCTGAGATCCCTGAGCATCTACCTGCCCCTCCCCAGCCCCACCTAATAAGCTCCTTTAAGCCTTTGCAGGAGCAACTTTCCTATTTGTTCTGGGCTCCAAGACCTTAATAACACTCAGTGTCTTCCCTGCTCCGGCCTTGCCATCCCAAGACTTTGGAACCCCATATTTCCATGTATTATTCATCTCCAGTTCAGATGTTGCCAATTCCTGAGCCATTTCTACTCCTTGAGACAAAGAAACGCTCTTTGCCTGTGATGATGTAACACCTCGTGAACCCTGGGAACTCCATGCCTTCCCATGCCCACTTTGTCCCAGTTCATCTTCCTAACCCCGCTTTTGTTCCTAAAAGAAGAAGACAGGGAAGAAAAGAAATCACAGCACCACCCGCCTCCCTAATACAAATAAGGCACAGTGATGGCAAACTCTTCCCTCAATACTCCAGTCACTTTGTTTTACAGAGTACTGAAATGAAAGGGATACTTTAGATTAAAAGATCTGTTTAATGGTCTGATTAATTCATTCCAAACAGACAGAGCCTGTTCTGAGGATCTCTGTTAGCTCTTAACCTTTCCAGCTTGGGCTTTTTTTTGTGTATAAGCAAGGATGTGTTTTAATTTAATATTCAGCGCCTGCTGCGCTCTCTCTGGGTTGGATCACATGGCTCTTCTTCTGCACTTGGAGAAGGGACCAAATGCTTCTTAAAATAAACAGAGAAGAGCTGGTAAACAAGGAGGGCAAAAGCAGGAGGGCTCACCTGACGGCCCACACGCACCATGGGCAATTACCCCATTCACCCTGGTTCAGTTCACAAAATTAATTAGCACTGAACGTTGCTGGTCCATATTATTTATGAGCTAATGAGCAGGACAAGCTGCAACTCCAAAGGCAAGCGCGCCAGGTGGCCAGAGGCAAATTTCCAACCCCTGGGACAGGAGAGAATTCCAACCCCATGATCCCAACAAGAAGCCTCGCAAAGCCCGGAACGGAGCTAAGACTTGGAGAGGAAGGAGAATTCGCTGTAGGGGGATGGCAAGGCATGAGGGGAAGCTGATGTTGTTCCTTGGTTTCTTGGGAGACCTGGATCAAGGAGCAAGGGGGGTGGGCAGTGCCTTCACAGGCTCTGTATGGCAGCTACAGCCACACCCTGCAGGCCCTCGGGCCACCACGGCGCCCTTGGCGCAGGCAGGGCAGCACAGCCAGGGCACCATCAGTCACACAGGCACGAGGGTCCTGCTGCCCTCTAATGCTCCTGGTGCCTTCTGCTCCTCCAAGGAGACCTGAGGAACGACCATCATCGGGCACAGGCACACCCCGTGACGAGATGGGTGGTTTCCAGGATCGGCACACGGGACAGACGTGACAGAGGTTCAGCTCCCAGCTGGCAAAGGCCACCCCTCTAATGGCTGTCACTGTCATGCTCAAATTCAGGGAGGCCTATCACATCACACCTGCCTCCTGCAGGCTTTGAGCTGTTCCCCTTTCCCTCTGCCCTCTCAAGCTATGAAGACAAATTCCTCCTCCGACTGAAACACAGGGGGAGAAGGGACAGCGAGAAAACGGTGCATCAGCACAGCAGGCGAGTGGAAAGCACTCCCACCAAACCCTGGATTAAACACAACGCCTTGTCCTTGCTGCCACCACCACTCCCATCCCTGGCTGGGCACACACAGCGTGGCATCAACCTGGGGAAAGACAAGCTCAGCAAAGCGAGGGGGAGATGATCCCCAGGCACTGCTCAAGCAGCAGTCGGCAGAAGTTGAAGCAGCATTTAATTTCCGCCTGACGTGCTATCACTTACGCGAGATCACAGCTCCTGCTCTTGCCTTCACTCAACCCCCTCCTCTAAGACTGCGGAGAAATAAAACTGCTCGCTTCAAGTGAGGCAGAAAGTTCAGCTGTGGCATCTGCTAAGAGTACTCCACGTCTAGTGCTCCTCTCTCACGCGAGCCTCGAACCAGGGGCCGCTCTGTGCTCGCCCCATCCCCGCCAGAGAGGCGGCTCCGCTCGGCTCCGAGGGACTGTCAGGGGCTCACACCCGGGGCAGGGCAAGCAGGGGGCAACTCACAGAATGTGCAGAGATAGAAGGGACCCACAGGGATCGTCGAGTCCAACTCAGCCCTCCACAGGACGACCCCAAGAGTCACACTGTGCGAAGAGGGCTGATTTCGGGCTGCACGGACAACCTGCGACCCGGCAGGTGGGGAGTGCCGCCCCTCTTTCAGCCCAGGCTCCAAATTCCCAGTGCTATTTCCATGCCCAGCCTACGTGCCACAACTAATCTCACCTAATTGATCTCTCTTTGCCTGTTTTACTGACACATTATCCCCACCCCCACCAATTAAAACGTCCACAAATGAAACAAAACCCCCCAAAAAGCTGCCTAGCCAGAACATCATTTTACTTTATTCGCCTGTTTATTATTTTTTTTTTTCACCCCATATGCTCACAATTATTCTTTTGTTTCCATTTTGCTGGCTAACAAGCAAGGGGAGGGGGGAATCATATTCTAGAGTTTTTCCTTCTCTCCGCCTTTTCCCCTTTTTTTAGCACAGAACAGATGTTTCCCACGTCAGAGTCTCTCTTGACAAAGGCAGACTTTTTCTGTTGGGGAAAAGATGCTCAGAAAGAAATTTTCTTCCAAGCTCTAGTCCCAAATTTCCTCAGCTTTCCCACAGCTCTCCAGCTGGAGCGTGTCCTCCAGGCTGTCCCAGGATGCTGCTTTGCCTGGAGTGGTCACCTGGCCTCACCCATGACCTTCAGGACAGTTTAAATAAAAATGGTAGAATAATGGAAATTGCCATTAATGGGAGTAAATAAATTCCATTAATTTCAACTGCAACTGTCCCATAAGGTAAAAGGAGTCCAGAACTAAAGACATTTAATTAAAGACATTTCAGTTTTTTAAACCGAAAGAGGGGAAATTTAGGTTTGATAGGTTGAAAAAGTTCTTTATGTAGAGGGTGGTGAGGCCCTGGCACAGGTTGCCCAGAGAAACTGTGGCTGTCCCATCCCTGGAAGTGTCCAAGGCCAGATTGGACAGGGCTTGGAGCAACCTGGGATAGTGGAAGGTGTCCCTGCCCATGGCAGGGGGTTGGAACTGGATGGGCTTTAAGGTCCCTTCCAACCCAAACCATCCTAGGATTCTATAATATGGTGTCAGACTTATAGGAGGACCTAACTCCCCTAAAAGCCTGGGGATAAAACCACATTTAGACTCCAGTGAGGGCACAAAGTGGCACAGCCTTGACACAGGACAAGGAGAAGGGAGGTCTCTTCAGATGCCTTCAAAGAGACCTAACAGTCCAAACAGTTCAATCCCAGGACATCTGGCTACTTTTTGGCTCGCTGTTATCTATGTGCTTGTTTTCTCCCCGTGCCTCAGCTGACTCATATGAAAAATGGGGATGATAATAGGCAGCTAACATTGGCAATCTCTGAAATATTGGCTCTGCTAAAACAGGTGAGCTGTCTCAGCTTACAAGCAGCACCCCTGCAAGCGTTGGCAGACACAGAGTTCTCTTCTTCTGGCCTTAACAATAAATCACCAGCTCATCTCTGCTCTGTGAGAGGGAACCGGGTTGTGGTCAACCAGGTGTGCTTCGCAAAATCCCCCCACAAGCACCAACTACTGAATATTGCAGCACTGGAGAGGGAGAAGAGGACTGGGGCTTGCTCTGCCTCTTCCTCCAGCTTCTCTCTGTGGGGAGGACCATGTGCTTGAAGAGAAAAACAAATAAACCTCTTGCTACAGAAAAGACCAAAGGAGCACAACCCATGTGAAAGAGGGGGCTTCTAAACTCCAGTCTGTTCTTGCCTGAGCCAGTGGCACAAATGGGTTTCACAAGTGTGGAAGCATGGCCAGGACTGAAGGGAGTCTACAAGAAAGAAGGAGAGGGACTTTTTACAAGAGCATGGAATGACAGGACAAGGGGGAATGGTTACAAACTGACAGAGAGTAGGCTTAGATTAGATACTAGGAAAAAATTCTTTCCTGTGAGGGTGGGGAGGCCCTGGAACAAGTTGCTCAGAGAAACTGTGGCTGCCTCGTCCCTGGAAGTGTCCAAGGCCAGGCTGGACAGGCCTTAGAGCAACCTGGGATAGTGGAAGGTGTCCCTGTCCATG
>JAWWES010000067.1:2592624-2645758 GCA_035583135.1 Lophotriccus pileatus
CGTCCCTGGAAGTGTCCAAGGCCAGGCTGGACAGGCCTTAGAGCAACCTGGGATAGTGGAAGGTGTCCCTGTCCATGGGAGAGGGTTGGAATGAGATGGTCTTTAAGGTCCCTTCCAATACAGGCCATTCCACGATGCTATGAATGCATCTTTGGCCAAGAGTCCAGACATGAAACCCCAGGACCATTTTCATGCTGTGGAACAAACCCTTGTCTCCTCACTCCCCAGCACACTCCCCTCCTGAGCTCAAATCCCAGTGCTTTGAAGCTGCATCTCCTCCAGAGCCACCGCGATCGCTGCTGGCACCAACCCCTTCCACAGGACGAGATAATGTGCATTATTTGCTAAAATAAGTTTGACATTAATTAGCAGGAATCTCGCTGGCAAAGCCTCACACTGCGCAGCAGATGTGATGCGGGCTCACAGCTCCTTCCCTCCCTGCCGGGCGGATGGGGGAAGAGCTGGAGTCGCGGAGTTTGTGTAACGCGTCCAAGAAGAGAACTGCGTCAAGAGGGACTGTCACCACCAGTGCCAAGCCAAGACACCCCCCCAGCAGCAGGCTGGATGGCTTTTAGAAGAGCCAGGCTGGCAAAGAGACAGATGTCACCCGTGACAGACAAGGCAAAGGCGGGGGACGGCTGGCACTGGGGTTCTCCGCTCCCCCGGGAAGTGCCGGCTTGGGACACGGTCTTTTGACTTCCTCCAGAAAGTGGGCAGTGAGTGATCGAAGCACTCGCCCGAAAGCGCTTGTTCCCTCCAGAACATCAGCATCAGATTCCAGCCAGGCAGCTCAATTCCTCATCCTCTGTGCTCGATAAACCCTGGTCCATAAAATTTATTGCCTGCTTCTAGATGACAACTGCAGGAAAAAAACCTCCCGATGCCAGAGTCGCGTCTCATGTAGACAGCCTTCACAGATGGCATCGCCACGGCTGATTTACAGGAGACAAGAGGCAGGCCAGACCTGAGCAACAGGAAAAATCCCATACCTGGGCAAGGGGAAATCCTTTTTGTGACCAGCGCTCTACTCTGCAGGTCAACCACAGCATCCTGGGGGAAGCTACAGCACATCCAGGGACTTGGGAGAACCGGAGCTCGCTCGCAGACACCTGCACCAGGCTGTGCATCACTATGTAACACACATCCTCCTGCCCAGACGTGGGAATCATACAGAACAGACAAGGCACAAGGCAGACGGAGCACAGCCATAGCAGGAAACCTCTCCCTGAGCCCAGGAATGCTGCAGTAGGACCTGCTGCTCCCATTCCTACACAGCCCGTGACAAGGAGCTCAGTCCTCCTGTGTTACACTCCTGAAAAGCCAAAGAGTGGACAGTCAGCTCTGGGGAAGTGCATGATCTCTCCATGGCTGAGGAAGGGTAGGTAAGAGAGATGCTGCTGATGCCACGAGACAGAGTAAAACTGAGCATCCACCGACCCTGAGAAAAGGGCAAGGACTCGAGTTAACCGGGGTACTGCAGCACAGGACAGGCCCAGAGTGCCTGGGGGAGCAGGGAGCAAAACCATAAGGGTTGGGGAAAGTCAGCACTGAAGGATGTAGGGCTGAGGCACTGGGAGACACAGTCCCTTCCTCTCACCTGCACCAAACTGACTGTGGCCGCAGAAGAGGGGATTGTGTGAGCAGAGCAATGTCTCTGCCGTGAAATCTTAAATCCCAACAGGGAAGAAATGCTCAACATCAAAGCTCAAAGCAGACAGGACCCAAATCACACAGCTACCTACATGAACACAAAGCAGTCCTCAGCAGGCTGGGTAGGGATGACCTCCTGAATCCACCCTCACCTTTTCCTTCTCCATGGTAGAGGGGCTCAGAGGCTGGGAGAGTGGGCAGGCAGAAGGAAGAAGTGGGGGGGGGGGGAAAGGAAAAACAATGCAGAAGAAGCCAGGCCATGGTGAATGGAGTGGAAAGATTTCTGAAGGAGCCACGTTTGTCACATTAAAGTGAGTGAAAGGCAGCGCTGGCAATTCCCTGCCTGTCAAGTGTGTTTGTCTCTGGTCCTGGGAATTTTCATTATTCATTATTCGCCTGGCATGGACAGCAAGAGGAGCACGAGGTTCTGTCTAATCCCCACCTGATAATGTATTTCTGATAAGCGTGACGGAGCCAACGCCACCGACCGGAATCACATTTCCAGCGGATCAAGTGCCATTTACAGGAGGCAGGCGTCGAAAATTCAGATTGGGGAGATAAGGGCAGCTGGGGGCTGATGATTCCCAAGGGCACAAGGGGCTGGGGACAGAGGTGACACCCACAGCACTGGATCAACACAAGTAATTAATATTACAGGCGACCCAAGTGAGGGCAAATCAGCACAGGGAGAGTTTGGGGTTGACCTCGTCTCACCCTACCTGGGTCTCCCCTCTGTGATACAGAGTTCAAAACAGCAGGAGGATGAAATAAAACCTCTTGAGACCCAGTTGAGAGCTCCAGAAGTGCATCGTGCTTGGAGAGAGAGCTAATTCAGCGGCTGCCTGGGGTCCATGTCCACCAGCAATTATCGTGCCTCAGATCAACCTCATTGACTCCAACACTACCACAGCACAAAGCTACAGCAATGGGCCATTAATATTTATCAGGCTTCATACGAGGAAAAATGACTTGTATGATATGTTCTGTGTAATTTATGTCATGTATTTTAACAGTGGGTCATGGCAGAAGCCAGATAACAATAACCTTGTCAACTTGCAGGATTTATAGCCTGGTTAAAATACATATAAAAGTACCTGTATTATTGCAACCATAAGTATTTCAAGTGTGAAAACTCTAAAGAAGAGGTATAGGTGCCAGAGGGCAAAAACTGGCTATTTGAGAAAGAGAGAGAGAATTTAGGTCAAGTACAAATACGGAAAAAGTTCTTGATGCCAAGATCTACAGGGCTGTGCAACCATCTCCCAGGAGGAAGGAGGAGATGTTCCATTGTTTTCAACATTTGAGACTAGAGTGGATGGAGAACTAAATATTACATATGGTAGAGATGAGCTTACATGTTAACAAGGGGATAGACTAAAATACAACTGGCTACGAAAAGAGGCAATAGGAAGATGGCACAGCCTTTCCATCCTAGTCCACAAAACTCCCCACACATATTCAGAGCTGGATCTGCTGATTTTAGGTGACACAGATGAGTTTGTAATGCCTTTTGCTTCTGTCAGCCCTGTTGATGCAGCCAGGAAGGAGGGAGCCAGAGCCTCCCCTGACTGTGTGATGAATGGTGTTATTGCCATCCAAGTACTGGCTTTGCAACCCCACAAGAGACAAGGAGGCTGCATATATATGACCAGGGACAGTATTTCATCTGGAAAAGCCCAGCCTGACTTTTAGACCCTAGCATGGGCTGGTAGAAAGTCTCCTATTCCTCATCAGGAGCCAGAAAAGCAAGCTTTCTAAGGCCCTGGGAAGACACCATGGACTTGCTCTCCCTGGCAGATGGGGAACACACCTGAAGAGCCCCACAATTTTCTGACCAAGGCAGGTCAGAAAATGGTGTCTCAGACTGAAGCCAAGAGATGCACATGGATTTGCCCAATGCCAAGGCTCTAACCTTCCTGTACCTATCACCTAATGGCCCTTTAGGATCCAGGATCAAACGCCAAGGACCAGCTCCTCCAGCAGAAGGGGACATGAAGAGCAGCTGGTCCCAGAAGACAGGAGAGTCCCTGCAGTCTCGGCAGCCGGAGGGCAGCGGGAGAGGCACGACGTAACTCCCTCCGCACAGCGATCATAACTTTGCAACAGCAGCTCTTTAACAGCTTCCCTCACTAACAAGCTGCTCTTGTTTTCATGTCTCGGAATGGCTTAATCCTGTATATGATAACATCCCCAACAAGCGAGTGCATTAAACTGTGACAGCTTTTCACTGACCTAAGCAATTGCACTGCAAAAACGCCATTAGCGTCTCTCTTCTTCTTCATCTAATCCCCCCTCCCCTCCCTCTGCCTCCTCCCCAGCCAGTAAGAGCTATGCTCAACACCACTATTAAATTACCCTTAGAAATACGCTCCTCAAAGAAAAATCAATGCACATGTGTTTTAACACTTGTCACAAATAGATCAACCGGGCAATCAAACGTAGATCATTCCACCCAAGGTTTAAATAAATACGAGCACCACGTGTTGATGGGGTGTTCCCACGGCTCGAGCACCTCTGGGCTGCTGCCCTGCTCTGCTCCACCTACAGCTGCTCCAGAACAGATGCTGGGTGCACAGTGGGCCCATGGATCGAGCTCCACCGCACCAAAGCTCACCGTGCCTGGCTTCCCAGCCATCCTAACGTACCCCCAGTGAAATTTGGGAGGGTGGAACCGGCACAGGGAGCGCTCCCCACGGCAGCATCAGGCTGTGCACAGGCTCGCTTGGCTTGTTTTTCAAACCCTTCTGCTCATTCCCTTCCTGACACTGTTATTTACTGCTCCAGGTGCCACTGGGACGATTCTCCCCACGTCTCTCCGTAAAGAGCCGTGGCTGATGGTTTGTATGGCGAACATGCACACAGGTCTAAAGTGCCTGATAAATAGATCGTGAGCCTTGAAATCTATTCCTACTGTGAAGACATTTGCAGCGACTATTTTTACTTCAACATCATTTTCTCTGCCTTTTTTTTTTTTCTTTTCCCCATCCTTCCTCTTTTTTCCTTGGTCAAATCGGGACAGAGAGGGATTTCTTACCGACTAATTAAAGCCCCACATGTTAATGAACTCCCAACACTTTACTGCCTCAGAGTGTCTGCAGCCCCACAGGAAATTAATACGAGCTTTAATCATGAAGAGACTTGAAAGGTCAGTGCCTGCTATGGGTCTCCAAACACAGAAGGCAATGGAATCATATCATATTTTTAAAACACCCCACTGAGAAGCCACGGGGCTGAGGCCAGAGACGAAATAACAGGCAGAAAATGAGAGGTACAGCTGCCGTCACAGGGTGAGGGAAAAGCGGGACAGGAGAGGCTGTAATCACATGTTCTGCCTTTGTCTTCTATTTAATCTGCCCTACCTTTTTTATTTCTTTTTCTCCCACAGCAAGGCCAAATTACACGTGATCGATCTTCTTGAGAGTAACCCTTTACCAACCTACCTGATGGCTCATCTCCTGACCTTCCTCTCTACCCTCTTGCTAAACGAACAAAACCCAGTTTTCCCTTCCAGGTTATTCGTGTGAATCTTCCTAAAGCTCCTTTCAAGATATTAGAAGGCACATAGAAAAATTGATATTGTAAGTAGACACTCCAGATGGACCAATTACTGAATTAATCCATAATACCCACCTGGCTCCAGCAGCCAGTTATTTACAGCAGGCACCAAAGCACACATATAATCTATTCACTCCTCAGAGCAGTATCAAAGCACAGCATTACGAGCACCAGCTCCACGAGCTATTTTTAGTCCAGCCCCAGTGAAATTCCAGTGCTTGAAGGACTCCAGCTCGAGGAACATTTCCAAGTAGAGATACAAACTCTGAAGGATTGCTTGGAGTGTTTCTGGGGCCAGATACCATTAGCAAATGGACCAGAGTGATGTTTCCACGTGCCTATTCCTGGGACAAACTTCAGCCCACCATGGGTTTTAACGTCCACTCCAGCAGCAGCACCTCTGGGTCCAAGCAGTGACCACATCTATGTCACTGCTGTGACTCCAGACTTGCTTTGGACACCACAAGCTGCCCACAGCACAGGAGACACCAGACCAATATTCAATGCAAGTCAGGAAAGCCCCTGTCTCAGCCTGGGGACTTTCCAAGGCTCTCTGAGAGGCTCCAGCAGCTCTTCCCTCTCCTCTTGCTCTCCCCGATTTCTCTGACCTCTGAACCAGCAATGATGCGATTTCCTACCTGATTGACTGTAAAAGCTTCAGCTACTCTAATCACAGATCAATGGCCTGTTCCGTGGAGAGAAAATCATCCTTCCTGGTGTTTATCATCCCTGCAAATTTCTGCTGTCCGTCTCTCCCTCTTTAACCCCTTGCTCGCCACAGTGTCCACTTGTTCTTGCACTGGGTGCTCCGTGGGACGGTCCAAGGAGGGAAGCAATTCCCTCAGGAAGCACAAGGAAGCACTCCCAGTACCCTCATTAGCACATTCTCTCCATAAACCTCTGGTCCTGCCTTGAGCAGAAGCCTTTTATCCCTTGTATCCCTCGAACTCTGCAATATGGTTGTAATGCCAATAATAAAAAGAAATGAGGCCAGAAATGAGCTCAAGCAGGCACCAAACTTCTCTGCAAGCTGGAAGAAGGCGCCAGAGGAGCAGGAAATTTGGCCACCCAAAGCGAACATCCAGACCTAAGAACTGAGTGTGGCTCAGCTACGGCCCAAAGCGAGCTCCTGCAAGGCTCATATTTGAAAGTGAGGTATCAGACCTAACACATCTCTGCTCCAGTCCATCTCCAGAGTGCATTCAAAGAGTTTTATGCTCCAGAGGCCTTTCAATTTTCAGGTTTACAAGCTAAATCCCAAGCAGGAAGGAGCCCCCAGCACTACTGCCGAGGCTCAAACAAAGACTCGGGAATGCACAGCCCAGGAGAAAACCCAGCAATCCAACAGCATCGGAGACACTTCAGACATCCTCCTGCCTGCAGGCTCACAGCAAGTGCTTCTTCCCTCGAGTTCAAAGCCTCTCCCCTTCAGGCAGGTTATAATTGAGCACTGTGACGTTCCCCACCCGTCCGCTCCCAGACAAGACCCGTCAGCGCTCCCCGTTTCTCTCCAGCAATTCCTCGATCTCATTTGGACTTACGGTTCCTCATCCCCTCTAGGGATTCGGCCCCATCTACAGAGATAATTGGAAACACACCCTCTGCGTCCTCCTCCTGTCAGGAGCCAGCTGTCTGAGGCTTTAAAGGCAATCTCCCTGTTTTCCTCCCCCCCCACCCCGCTCCCCACAAAAGCTTCTGCTGAGTTCCTGGCGAGCGTGAGGAGACAGCCCCGCTGCTCCCTCCCCAAATATCTCATCCTCTGTAGGCCAGACACAGCTTCTCCCTTAATTTCCAGCAGATTTCATCTGACAGCACTTTAGGAAGCGATAGGAGAAATCACCATCGGAGCAATAATACGATTATAGTCCCTCAACGGCCGTAGCTGAGGCTGCAATAACTGTATGAGGCTTTGGCCTCACCTCAACTCATCTTTGTCAGAGCACCCCCACCCCAACACCGTCTGCTCCCCCCAATCCTGAATTCTGCTGGTTTTTTATTATATTTGATTACATGCTGGCCGCATCAGGGAGGGGAAAAGCACATCAACCCACGAGAGATACAGACAACAAACTTTCCCAGAGAGCTGGTCCTCCCACCACATCCCTCCCTCCCTGCCACAGGGAATGTCTTCCCTTTCCCGCCATCAGCACCAACATTGGCCTCCTGAACAACTGGGATATATATATATACACACATACACACAGATACATACATATATATATATAAAAAGAAGAACAACCCACTTAATGAGCTCTGATACCCTCCTTGTAAAGAGTGGGAAATTATCTGCGAGTCTAGGAATATCTTCATTAAAAATGCATTTAGCTGTGGAGCGCTCAGAAAGAGAGACCTGTAATACATGAAAGATTAGCCCCAGATTGCTGATTGGGCTCTTTCACATCGTTATGGTAATTAGACTCGCACAGCCTGTTGTGCTGACTCCGACACTTTGCCGGGTTTGCCTTTGTCTGGGATTTAAGGTGGATTTTCCCCCGTTCCTCAGCCTTTCTCCCTCCTCTCTGATTCCTCCTCTCGGCCCCTGGCCAAGGAGTGGGCACTACCTCTGCTCATCAATATGCCAAGTGCTGGGACCCGACTCGCCTGCACTCCCGACTGCCTCTGCCAACCCCAGCCCTGCCTTGCACGGGGAAGAGAAAAATTAATGGTAATTACAAGGTGTGAGTGGATATTACAGCTCTCAATCTGATTGCCAATGAAACCAAATAAAAATGCAACTTAATCAGCCGATTATTAAAGCAAGAAATAAACAAACAGCAATGCACCCTCATCCTTCCCAACTCCCTTCCCTGCCTGTGGACCAGGGGTGCCTTGCTCCAGTCTGGCTGGGGTTTTCTTTGCCCCATCTATATCATTTGACAGGGAAATCCAGCTCAGCCCACCCAGCCTGCAGAGCTGGAGAGAAAAGCTGTGCTTTAGACGAGGAGTGAGAGAAAGGAAACGCTCAGAAGGTTTCCAAGGAGGAGCACATCTAATGATCGTGGTTTTCAACAAGTCTCCTGGCTAACCCCTTGTTGTGAAGTACTGCTCATCTCTCCTGAGCTGCTGAACCTCCTTTGAGGAGCACACAGCTGCAGACCTCCCCTGAAACCAACAATGGCAAGGCAGGAAGCTGCTGGAGAGCAACTTGTTTAACCTCAACAAGGAGGAAGGGCCATTCCGTGGCACGTAACCTGTGAGGAAGTGAAGTCAGGAATGAGCCATATCGCTGCTCGGGCAGCACTGCAGCTTGTTCCCCTGAGCTACAGCAAACAGCAAAATAACCTCTCCCTGTGGGCTTAGCTTGGGATCCACAGGCTACAGAGTCCTTCAGCACTCCCCAACTCCTGAGATTCAACCTATAAAAACCCAAAGCAGGAATTCAGCAGCCCCTGGGCTGCAGAGGTTTCCCAACACCCTACTTTGCCACCAACTGCTGAAGCACCTCTTGAGCAGAGAAATTTCAGATGCAGTGGCCAAATCCAGGCCAGCCCAGGAAGCAGGGAGCACAACCAACTAAAAGGCCACCTCATCGCATTACACAAACAACAAGGCTCTGCTTTCTCTCTCCTAAAAGAAGCCTGGGCTTCTCTGCTGCCGCCACCCCAGATGATAACGCTGCTCTCATGACCCCGAGCCGGTGACAGGCTGTATCATCACCCACTAATCCCAGCCACAAAGGCCTCTAACCCCTCTGCTCCCCCTCTTATCTCTCACTCCCCTATCTGCCCACCTTAGGTTTCAGCTGGCCTTTGCCTAATCCGGCTCCGAGCCCAGGGGATCTCAGAGGAGCCACTGGCCTTGTATTAACCTCGTGGCACCAGGGCAGGTTTGGAGACTTTCCAAATGTGATCCGAGTGTCTGACTCAGAATAATAATAGACAGGAACGATCATAAATTAATCTCCTTGTCCATCTCTCCCTTCCTCATACATGTATTAATGTGTTTCGATAGCCCCTCCGCTCTATTCATCCGTCTCTCCCTGGCATGTCCTTTAATTACCTACCCATTAGGTTTCCTCTTCCCTGCCTCCACATTTTATCCCCTTTCTGACTGCAGTGGGGAATATGTTTTAACCCTGCAACAGACCATGGGGGAAGATTTCAGGCAAGTATCCAGGCACAGGGGACTGCTGCCCAGGGAGGTCTCACAAAATTCCTTCTTGGGGGCAGAAAAGTTTCTGATTAAGTGATGGAGCTGGTGTCACAGCTGTAAGCTGAACACCTACCCTAAGGGACACTCTAGGGTTGCCCATCTGCTCTAAACCACCACTGGGAATAGGAGAAAGCCAAGCCGCAGCTACCTTAAGGACTGAAGCTTTGGAAACCCACCCTGACCTCTTCTCATCCAATCCCTCTGCCAAGTTCTCATCTTCTCCAAGTCTTGGCAAAAAAAAGTGAGCAAGAAGAATGTAACTAAGGTTTCTGCCTTTGCTATGTGGCAGGTGCTTGCAGAGAGGGGCTGTGGCAACACCGTGTGGGGGGGGTTTAGATTGGATATTAGGAAAGATTTCTTCACCAAAAGAGTTGTCAGGCCCTGGCACAGGATGCCCAGGTGGAGTCACCATCCCTAGAGGGATTTCAAAGCCATGCGGACCTGGCACTTTGGGACACAGTTTAGTTGTAGCCTTGGCAATGTTGGGGTAACAGTTGACTCAATGATCTCAGAGGTCTTTTCCAACCTAAAACATTCTATAATTCCAACCCTGCATGGTTTCAGGAAACTCTGGTGGGTGCTGACACAGCCTTTGCCTTCAGAGCAGGCAGATGAAACTTTTCCCAGCTCCCAACCCCCAGAGCCAGTGTTCATGTCCAAAAAGCACAGCAGAGGCTCTCTGTGAACAACACCAGAGCCACAAATAAACCCAAGCACCAGCAGGATGACAGCTGTAATGAACCAGTGCATACGTCCCACTCGGAGGTTTCGGAGAGGCTGTTCAGCTGCTGATGACTGATGACATTTGGATTTCAGCGAGACAGTTAGCACAGGAAATCTGCACAGCAGCCAGTTTGAAGACACCCTCTCTGCTTCCCCCAGTAATTGTTTAATAAGCACTGTATCACAGCCCCCCTCCTTTGCTGCGCCTGTGTCTAGGGTGAGGGACAGCATCCCACTTGGAAGCCACCACTTAGTCCCAGACTCCACCACGGAGCAGCACCAGCTGGACCCATCCTTTCCCCACCACAGATTTGCTCCTAAAGCCCCCAGTCAGGAGACACAACAATCTATCCTATCCCCTACCAGTGCTTTTCAATGCTCACAGCAGAGACTGCTGTTCCCAAATATCTAACCTTGATCTTCCCTCCTGCAAATTAATCTGATTCCTTCCTGTTGTGTCTAGCAGTGGACACGGAGAGCAATCGATCGGTCTCTTTTCTGCAACAACTTCTGACATCTTGGAAAAAAAAATGAGATCGCATCTCCCTCTCTTGCCTTTGGGTCCCACAGGCAGCACGTGGGAGGTTTTCCTGGAGCTCTGCTTGGCTCCACAAAAACACCCAGCCCTGCTGGTCTGCAGATCCGCTCCTTCCCTCTCCAGCTGCTCTGAGAGTTGTATCAGGGGGCTGAAGTCCCTGAGTGTGAACAATATGGGTTGGGGGAGGAAATAAGAACTAATGGCTTTAAACTGAAAGAGGGCAGGTTTAGATAGTTATCAGGAAGAAATTCTTCCCTGTGAGGGTGGTGAGACCCTGGCACAGGTTACCCAGAGAAGCTGTGGCTGCCCCATCCCTGGAAGTGTCCAAGGCCAGGTTGGACGGAGCTTGGAGCAAGCTCTGATCTAATGGAAGCTGGCATGAGAACCAAATGGCCTTTAAGGTCCCTTTCAACCCAAACCATTCCATGATTCCATAATATCCAACAGACCAGACAGCCATTTCTAGCTTAGGCAACGGAAAGACCCCAAAGAGCAGCATCAAGCCCTTCTCCCTGCACACACACATAGCTACATTTCCACCTGTGCATTTCTTCCACCAAATGCCCCAAAAGTGGGTGCCCAAGTCCCCCCCACTCCCAGGAGGGTCTGTGCCAGAGCTGGCTCCCTGGTTGTGTGCCATCCCAGGGTCTGAGTGCCCATGCTGAGCCACTGCCACAGCACTTGGGCCATCCAAAACCAGAGCGAGTGGCTCCATCAGGAGTGCTATTTATACCCGAGGGGCTGATCAGCACCAGCAGCAAGGGAGACACAAAGGCGAGCGGCAGGAGCTTGATTACTGACAGGTATTTTTAGAGCGCGTGGGGGGCGCGTGAGAACCCAGGTTTTCATCCCCCCTTCAATCCCAAACAGCAGCGCTGCTGCTGCTGCTCTGTGCCTCATAGGAGCAAGTCAGGATCAGCCCCCCGCCTGCCAACTCACTCGTGCTCCCCAACAGCAAATGGGTAAATCGCTGCAATTACACTCAAAAAGTCACATCCCCGTCCTTCCCTCCTCCCTCTCCTCTGCACACATGCCCCGATCCTGCAAATCAAAGTAATGGGTGGCAATTGAAATGCTTACACAGCTAATGGAGCCCACGTAAAGCCCCCGGTGGGTGCTGCTCCTTTGGCTGGCAGCGGGAGCTGGGTGCCTGCGTGGGAGCCCAGCAAGGAACCATCTCCAGTCAAAGGGGAGGCAGCAGCTTTTATACCTCCCAGGTGACAGGTCTCCATCGGGGCTGACTCACAGGCAGGCAGGAGCTGGTGTTTGCAGCACGTTTACACAGCTGTGTCAGCTTCCAGGTGAATCAGCCCTGCTTCATCAGACACATCAACAGACTCAGCACTGCCATCTCCTCTCCTGCTCAGATTTATTTTAATTGCAAGACGCAAATAGTATTTTCTCTCTCTCTTTTTCCTACCCACATCCATCTGGAAATATCTCTCAGATCTTCTACTCTTGTGTTCATGACTTTTTTAGCACTTCCCTTTCCCCTTTCCTTTCTCCCACCTTGTCCTGATCCAGATCCAGGCAGAAGGGACCAGCAAGTCAGAAATAATATGGGTCTGGGTCACTGAAGCCACTTTTTCAAGGACCATAGCACCTAAAAGCTGAGCTCTTTCTGACCAAGTCCTCAAAAATTGCTTCTCCAAAAGATGCCAGCATCCCATCATCATCCTGCCCATTGTCTCTGCAGGACCCACAAGATGGGTGTCAGCATATCTGGAGTTTCAGAGTCTACCTTGAGCATCTCATTCTCACATTAAAGATGCCAGACACCAACAGTTCCTATCTCCATGGAAAAACCACCAGCACAGCACCTCTGAAAAGCAGGCTGTGTCTCCAGGGCGGGTACAGGCACAGAGGAGCTAAGGACAGAATAACTCCCCAGCGACCAACCAGCCACATCAAAACCTTCCCAAAGGGGTCTGTGTTTCCCAGCCACTCTTGGAAGGGTGTCTGCCAGCACACAGCTCCCCCTGAAGCCGTCAGTTCTTCCTGGCTCCCCTTGGATACGCAAGAGCCATTTCAGCCTTGTCCTTGGACACCTCTTACACGCAGCAAATTAATACCGGCAATCAATCATTAATCAGAGCTCTCTTCCAGCTACCAGGGAAGGGAGCTGAAGCAGGCCAGGCTCTGCTCCCATTTATGTCAGACAAATGCAAGCCCATGGAGCGGCTCCAGATCTACACGGTGCAACAGACAGGAGAACAGGGCTGGGCACTCAATCACGCGGCACCCGAAGCCAAGCACAGCCGACAGCGGCCCGGCAGCTGGGCCAGGCTCCACCGGCTCCAGCAAGGCTATTAGCAAAGAGAAAAGGCAAGAAAAAGTACCCCGGTGGTTACTCACCCTCCCGGCCTCGCTAAGAGAATGTAATCATTAGATACGGCTTTTCCCATTATAGTTCCTTAATGACTTGCCATTGTCCTCGGAACATGTGAGGAGGGGAGGATGGAGGACAGAATCTCTCTGCCTGACTGCTGAGGTGCCCTGGACTCACCAGACAAACCCCTCAATCGTAATTAAAAGCTGCTATTGCCCGTTTCTCACAAAGGCGGGTTGGCAATTAAATCTGCTCCGTCAAGAACTGCATTTTCCCTTATATATGCACACATACATACAGAGATATAGGTAGATTTTAAATGCAATTATTTGCAAAAGAAGAAATGGCCTCATTCTGCAGGCGTTTCAAAAGGACTCCCAGGCTGTATAAATATTTTTTAATATCCTCAGCACGGCCATCCAGCCCCGCCCAGCTGCCGCAGGGTTATTCCTTCCATGCTCCAAGACACCCATGCCCACCCTGAAATACGGGAGCCGTAATCCACGAGGCTCCAACCGAGGCTCCTAACCCGCTTATTTTAATTATCTGTGACACCAGCTATAGATATGGACTGTGAAACTCACGACCTCGTGATTTCCAGCAGCTCTCTTCGGGGACCACGCGACACACTCCTGCCACAGACAACAGACCTGCTCATAAACTGCTCTGCCTGGGTTGAGGGGAGAGCATCGGCTTTTATGGGCTACGCTGCCTCCCAACTATTTGTAGCTACTGTAAAACCATGCGGCAACTGGCTGGAAATGGCCAAAAGAGCAACCTGAAAGCCAGTGGATATCCTAGAAGGATGGAAACTGCTGGGGAATGCAGGAGGAATGACCAGCAAGGCTCTGCTCCAGCTGCAGAGCAAACACCAGGCAGGTGATGCTCCCTAAGCATCACCTGATCCCACCTCCAGCCAGTCAACAGGGTTTCTCCTGTTTTTTACATGGCATGGAGAGCTCCAGGAGCACCAACACAGCGTGTTGCCCCCCTGCCTTAGGTCCCTGCAGACTCCTGGAAGCAGCCTGCCATGGCTGCCTTTAATAACTTTGCAATCAGGTTTAAATTGCCACTGCAAAAGGTTTATAAAAGTTTGTGTTGCCTGCTAATTAAATCCATACAAATGCCAGCTTGGCATTAATTTACTGTAAAATTAGTGTGAGGCTACAGTGGGTTATTTGCAAGAAACTTGTCCACGCTGAACTACCAGCGAGGAGCAGCTGACCTTGGGAATTATCTCCCCAAAGCCTCCCTGCCACAAATCAGACACAGCTTTTCTTCCAGGCGCCACATGCAAATATTGTTGCTTTTCAATTATTGGCCGACTGATCCAGCGGCTGGGAGACAGCAGCTAATTAAAATCTAATTGAAATAAAATAATTTCCAATTCTGCTGCCTTTCATCGCCTCTTGGAGCAAAGGTTCCTTGTCTGACGGACTGGCTGTCCTCGGTCCCATTTGTCCCTTAGCTCTGCAAACAGCCCATGTGCCATCCCGCTCTCTGCCAGGGTGTTTGTGGATGTGGGGCCAGGTTATGTCCCTGTGGGGTGAAGTAGGGACATAGAGGTACAAGGGAAATGCTGAGGTGGGGAAATAAATAGGGAACAAAGTGAGGAGAAAGAAGAGGATGGGAAGAGGAGGTATGGAGAAGGCAGGGGAGGGAGAAGAGAACACAAAGGCCGGGAAGAAGGGAGCAAGCCCCAGCCACACAGATGTCCAAGGCCAGGTTGGATGGGGCTCGGAGCAACCTGCTCTAGTGGAAGGTGCCTCTACCCATGGCAGGCATTTGGAACAAGATGAGCTTTAAGGTCCCTTCAAACCCAGACTATTCTAGAATTCTGTGATGAAACACCTCTTCTCCCAGAGCAGCCTCTCAGCCTGCACCTGGACCAAGCAACATCTGAGCACAGAGGGAAAATACACTCCTGGGTCCACTCTGGAGGCTCAACCCCACTGGCTGCCCCGATCTGCTTCCATGGGAAGGTATCCTGATGCTAGCGGGGCTGGAGCAGAAATGAGCATGACAGCAACACCAGCACAGCTTCATCCTAGAAGGCTGAGCCGAGGGATCCCCTCCAGCCACACAGCAGTGGGGGCAAGGAGAAACTGGCTGCATAACTGCCTCTATTTCCCCCTTAGAAGTGAGGAAAAAAATCATCTGCATAATTCAAGCAGAGGTGGCAGAAATGGCTTCCTGATATAGCTGTGCCTCAGCCACCTAATATAGAACTGGACACACTGTATAAAACCCAATTACCACTGTGAAAACCTCTCCCAGACATACACACTTGAGACTGTATTAACTCCAGCAACACACTATATCTTGTCATGCCAATAAAGTTCTTGACACTGAAATTGAGAGGAGGGAGAGCATCTATATGTACATGGGGACTATGGAGAGAGAGCCATGGAAAGCCAAGGATACAGCAGCAGCAGTTGATTATAACAAGCCAGTTCAATTTGCCTGATATGGCTGCCCTAGTATTTTTTTTTTCCCTTTCTTCCTCACCAACTTTACAGCTCAGCGGGAGCAATCATAATAATAATTAAAAAAAATCCAACCAGAGTTATAAATAAAATGAGAGACAAAGAAAGAAAGAAAGAAAGAGAGAGGCACACGCCGTGTTTAGAGGCAGCTAAGCCGCCACGCTGAGGGCTTTGGAGAGAAGTCCTCCCCTGTGCCCTCCCAGCCAGCCTGCATTTATCCCTTTGTGGCCAGACTGGATGCTCTGTCTCGAGGTGGTCACTCGGCACCACGGCCACGTGTGACCAGCGGCACAAGAGCATCCCATGGAGATGCCTGAAAGCAGCGGGATGGGGAGGTGCCACGGCCAATCCCCCTTCTGAGGTGATGGGGGGGCATGGAAAGGCTCTTTGCTCCAGTGGAAGGAAAGCTGCCAGCCTTCCACTTCTCCCCTTTGCATCCCTGCCTTTGCAGCATCCTCCCCTTCCTCGGGCAGCATTTCAGGAGCTCAGCTCCCCAGGATACACTCACCACAAGTCCCTTTTCCTGGAAGTTCTGCCTGCAGCCAGCTCCCACCTCAAGAGCTCAGCTAACCAAGTCTGCTGTTCCTCAGGTTTCACTCCAGGAAAATGTTCTTCATTATTAATCCTCAGAAGAGGTTGCAGAGGATCACGCTGATCAAATGATATCTGCATTAGCAGGAACACAGCAGAGCTGTCACTACATTACATGGCTCTTCCTCCCTCTCAATACTCACAGGAGCTTAAAGGCTAAACAAACTTGGTTAGAGGAAGGATGGGAGAGTGGAAACCTTTTGCCTCCACCACGTGTGTAGCAGTGGCCTGTGGGAAATGGCAGTGATGACTGGCAGCTCCAGCTTGGGAAAGCCATCCAGGGTTGGGATACCTGGGAGGCAGAGGTACCTGCCAGTTCTACCCAGCTCTAGCAGGTCCATGATGGACCTGCTCCCACTCCTCGTGGGCACAAGTCCACAGCAGCAACCTGCCCTCCTTCCTATCACAGAGACAAGAGGAAGCTCGTAGAAAACAAATTTCCCTATCCAGGCTCCTCAGGAGTCATGGGAGAGATGCTGCGGGAGAGGATGAGGACTATAGATATCACCTCTGCTGTGCTTCTGCAAGGCATGCACAGCACTGGGGGGAAAGCTCACAGCTCCCTCCAGATGTTGGGAGACTTAAATTTGCTAAAACATATGGAGGTGGAAAAAACTCAACTCAGTTTTGGTCTCGTTCATTCCCACACTGTTTTTTTGCCAGCACCCATCGACTGGATATCCACATATCATGAGCTGAGGGAGGGTGGAGGGAAGGTCCTCTTGCATTGCTAAGGTGGCAGATGGGACAGATCTGAATGGGCTTGTCCTTGTTAAACCAGTTTATGACGAAGAGGGGAGCACAGGGCAGTGAGAGAGGACAGCACTCAGCTACACACCTTGCACAGAAACTTCTGTAGTGGGTTCAATTTAAAAAAATAAAAGAAAACTCACAGAGGGGACAAGAAGGTTTGCTCCGGGACAGGAAGAGGCCCTTCCCTGCTCCTCGGAGCATTGGCAAAATCCTTCTCATCCCCTCATGCTCTGGGGGGAAGATGATGGCTCTTCATATTAATGGTAAGTGTCAGCGTATCAATTTGAGCCTCTCTGCGAGTTGAGATGAAACATGTGCCAAGGTCAGGGCTGGAAGGCTTAAGTGTATCTATTGTCATCCGCATAATAGCGCATGGATTCACTTCTATCATTTTTATCTCCCTTCTTTTTTAATAATCCTATAGTGAGGATATAATTCTCTATTAATACATTATAGAAGAAGCTTAATGGAAAAAAGCAGGGTGCTGCCTTTTTTTTTTTCCCCGACTTACAAGCGGCGCATACAGACAAGCGGGGTCTGAGCTCGCCTGTGCTCTTATTTTTTGAACTGAAAAAATGTTTTCACTACTCGACTTGCCTCTTCCTTTTTCACATTACCTCAGACAAAACAGAGCTCTCTGCCTCCTGGGGCGGCTCATTAGAGGTTCCCCCAAACTGGAGGTTTTCCGAGCCGTTATTTCACGGTGCAGGGTTTAACAAGGATATCTCTCTCACGAGCTTTTCTCCAAAATAAGCATTTAAAAAGGAGGTGACAACACAATCCACCCCCAATAGTGGGGTTTCAAACAGCGAGAGCTACCCCTCAGCCTCCTAAGAAATCGTGTCTCAAACAACAAAATCCTAACAAGTTCTCCAGATGTCCTCCGAGCCTCCCAGAAAATAGAAGACAGACATATCTTGAATTTTTAATGTAAAAACACTCAGGAAAGTAAGAAAGCAAACAAAGAGGAGCAAAACCAAACAAAAATGAAGCTTTTTAGTCCTTCTATATATGTAAATCTCGTCTCACTGATTCCAACATCTGTTTTTTTCCTGCTCTTTTAAATCTCAGCGTAGCTACGTACGAGAAACTACAGCAAACAGCTCCAGAGCTGGAGTTACGAGGTCTCTGGGAGAGGAAGAGCTTGTCCCTCATCCATCACACACAGCTACCAGCTCACAAAGTAACTCCTTGCGAGCCCAATCCTTGGGAAGGTGAGACTGGGCTTTGCCTGGACAAGCCAAGCGCTGTTGGCCAATGCTGTCGTCCTGGTGTTAACTCAACTGGTTCACTGTGGTCAAAAAGGATCCTCCAACCGTCACCTTGCCAAGGAAGGTTAATCTTAGGGCATCTGGAGATGCAAGTGCAGCAACAAAGAAGAGCAAACAACTGCTGGACAACCAAAAAGCACTTTCCAAGGCTGGCAGTGCTGCTTGTTCCTCCCAGCACGGCTGAGGAGCAGCCCACACACATGGCATCGTGTCAGCTGGACCTGTCATCTCCAACTGGGAGCCTGCATTGCCGTCAGTCACTGCCATCGAGCTGCCTGTCACCTGCCAGTCACATCACATGCAGCCCTAAAATACCACTTTTTGTTCTAACCAAGTGCTGGCAGCCAGAAATGCCTCGGGGAGGAGGTGGGAAGGGGAAAACGGAGCAATGAGGGATCAAGACCACGACTGCAACATCCTTGCACTGATGTTGTCCCACATCACCATCACCACACCACAAAACATTTCTTACACCCTTGTAGGAGGCAGCAGGGACATCCACCTCCTCTCCCTGAAAACCCCCTTCCACGAGTGATTCTACCCCGACTTACCCTACTCCAGTGGAAAAGCCCTGTGGCTTTATTCCCACCAACACAGCCCTTGCGCCTTGTTTAAAATATGATGATCAGGGTAAGCGGCTTCCAATTCACTGACCTCCAAAGCCCAGAGCAAGGAGATAAACGTTAACACTTCCAGAAAGCTGTAGGGATAGAGAAATTACAGCCGGCTCCTCTGTGGCTCCAGAGACCTGCCTGAACTCCTTCTGGGGCCTCCAGCTATTCCCAGCAGAGATCAACTCAAGAGCTGGACGAGGCCCAGAGGTCCATGCTCTCAGCTCATCTATTAAGAAGCCAAGGATATCCAGAAAGCCAGGATTTTTAGCATAATTTAAAAAAAAAAAAAGTAAGGAAAGCAAAGCAAGCAAAGCCACCCTTCTATTCACAGCACACGGCTCTGGAGGATACAGGTTGTAATGCTGAATGAAGGCATCCTTGGATGACAGCCCCTGGATCCCTGCTGTGCACAGCAGGGGTGAGGCTCAGGGAAGCCACTGCAGAGAAACAGGATTCAACCCCTGCCCAAACCACAGGCTGAATCCAAATGCCAAAACATCCCGGGGTTCTCAAGCGGGGATATGGCAAACACAGCCTCATCTAAAATGCTTTTAATCTTTCCTCCCCGGAGAGCAGCTTCCTCCCGTGGGATTTCGCTGGGAAAAGAAAGAGCTGCAGGTATTCAAGGGGGGGAAATAAGAAGACAAGGATGAAAAGAAAATTTTATTTTCCCATCCTGGGGAAACAAAGTTTCAGGACAAAGTGTGCTCTGGAGCTGCTGCTTGGCCGTGTCTGAGCAGGGTGACGTGCACTCCCCTCGCTGGGAAGGGACATTGATCTCATCGTCGCATTAAACACCAAACCAGTGCTCGCCGTGTTGAATTAGTGCCGGTAGATTTCTCTGACTGGAACATGTTAGAAATCACAGTTGGGTTACAAGAATCAATTAGGGCCAGATGGGGGTGTGAAGAAGTCAAACAATTTGCCTTATTGCAGGATTCGGCGCTCCGGCAAAGGGTTCTTTACATTTTCATTTAGATTTAAAAATCACTGGAGTGCACCCTCTGTATAATTCAATCGAGGAACGGAAAGGAAACTACCAAGCGGGTAAGAGATACATTGTTCTTCTCCAGAAGATAAAAGTGGGGAGGGAAAAAAAAAAAGAGAGAGAGAGGATTAGAGCACAGATCCTCAGCAGGGGGAATCTTGTGTAGGGGCACCAAAGTTGGTGCAGCATCGCCCTAAACCAGAGAAGAGAAAAGCATGTCCTCTCCCATCATCCCTGACTCTGTTTGGCCATTGGTGGGAAGTCAAGCTGGGCATTTTGGTTAGTCAATCATAGAATCATAGAATGGCTTGAGTAGGAAGAGACTTTATAGCTCATCTCATTCCAACCTGCTGCCATAGGCAGGGACACCCTCCACTAGCCCAGGTTGCTCAGAGCTCCATCCAAACTGGCTTGAACACTTTCAGGGATGGGGCAGCCACTTCTCTGGGCAACCTGTGCACTGCCTCACCAACCTCCCAGAGTAGAATTTTTTCCTAATATCCAATCTAAGCCTACTCTCAGCCTACTCCCCCTTGCTCTGTCACTCCAGGCCCTTGTAAATAGTCTTTCTCTATGTTTCTTGTTGGCTCCCTCCAGTTACTGGAAGGCCACAATTAGGTCACCCTGGAGCCTGAACATCCCAGTTCTCTCAGCCTCTCCAACTCAATGATTTTAGACGTCTTTTACAACCTAAACAATTCTACAATTTTGCAGGACAAGGTTTACGGTGGCTGATGTCGAGTCACCACCTGTTCCCATCCCCAGCCAGGATGGAAAGACACCTTCCCATGGACAGGACAAGGACCCACACAGAGGGACCTCCCAGCAGAGCCAGGAACTGGTCATGAAACCTGGCCAAGGTTAGCCAGGGGGAAAAAAACTACTCTCTAATATGCAGCACACCTCCACCACCGCAATAAAGACGAGATTGAATTGCAGAACGTGGCTGCGGGTCTTGTTTCTATACGTTTCAATGTTGTGCTCCAACAGGTCGGAATATTGTTAGCAATTCCGTCTGCAGAGGAGACATTGCTGAGCTGGGTAAAACATGTGGCAAATTTCTTTCTGGGCTCATCTTGGATCAGGTGAAGGCGTTTGATTATATAGGCTCGGGGGTTATTTGCATTATGGGATTTCCAACACTCCTCCCGAAATGGTTGGGAGCGTTATGTAAATCAGCCAGAGGGGAAGGTTTCCACGAACGTCTCAGCTGATGGAACAACTTTAATCTCAAACCTGGCTACTTTTCCAATTACCTCATACTTCCCTTTGCCACCACCTGCTTCATAAGGGAAATCCAGCCTTTACGGGGGATCCCTGAGTCGTTGCGTTAGAGGAAGGGAAAGGGCAAAGGTCCTCTTCAATTTTCCGTCTGTGTGCATGGGCTAATGTGATGTGCTCTCTTCAGACAAGAGGAAAGGTTAAACGGAGCCCTCGTCGGAGAGCAAAGCCGCGAGGCTTAGAGCTGAGATCTGCAAAGGAATCTGAGCCAAAGCCCACTGAAGTCAAAGGACGACGAACATCTAAGCCCACAAGGCTGTTCTGAGCCATCTAAATGGAAATAAGTCCAGGTGCTTTCATGCCTGGACTTGTCTGCTCCAAAGAAGTACCAAACACAGAGAGAGATGTGATGGGATCCGTCCTGCTTCTCTCCCCCCTTCCCCCTCCCTCATGATGTGAGGCTGGCAGGGATCAGCAGGAGAAACAGCAGCACTGTAGGGAAGGAAAGGGATGAAAAACGAGGGCAGAGAAAGGAAGCTCCGTGCTTCAGACAGCTGCCCTTTTCCAGAGCCCCGCATGAACTTGCACAAGCTTCATCATCACTCAAGATACTCAACTCCAGTACATCTTAATTTCTGCCTTTCCTTGCCTTTTCCACCCACCAGACAAGACCGGGACTGTGAAGCACCACGACTTCTCCAAGAGAAGTCCCTTTCCTGGTCATGGATAACTCTTCCCGAGCAGCAGTGAATTCTCTAACACGGAATCCCAGAACAAATGACACTGTTTAAAGGAAGAGGAACAACATCTAGAGACTCCTCTCTGGTGGTTTTTAGGAACAACTTCATTTCTGTTGCATGTTAACAGTTGCTGAGCTGCTCCCCAGCTCCCTGCACTGGAACACCCACACCTCCCCCTTCAGATACACCTTGATTAATTTTGCTTCGTTTATTATTTAAGCCCGGTACCTTCATGTAAAATATTGAAGGTCTGACTCATTCTTTATTATTATCCCTTCCATGCACCCTTAGGAGGCTCTGCGATCTCCACAGCCTTCGATCCGCTAGAAGAGAACAAACTCATCTCAATCCCTGAGTAAATATGAGGGATTGCTGGAGGGATGCTGTCAGCATCCTGCTCCCTCTTCCCTCAGCTGCCGTGCCGCCTCGCCATGGAAAAAAACACTCTTAAAGGCTAATTCACTTTCCAACATCTGCACGGCTCATTTCCCGCTCTCCCCTCTCCCTCTCCGTTCCTCCGCAGCTGGCATTGAAGGAGGTTGGCTCCCAGTAATCCCCACTCGTGGATACAAATGGAGCGAGCCGGGAGCTGCGACTACGGCCAATTAGCCACTGGCTGAGGGCGGCCCTGCCGGCGAGGCCACGAGGAAATCCCGCTCACCCAAAGACAGCGTGGGGGATGAAACCGACACAAAGGGCGGGATGCAATGGACACAAAGCATTTCAGATGCTTTCAGGGTGATGATGGGGCATCACAAGGGTTTTTCCCCCACCAGAACCCCAGCTGGGTCCCATCACTTCTTAACCTTCATTTCTTTCACGCCACTGACTTACTTTGGAGGCAGAGGTAGAAACAGCCTTTTTAAGCCTGGTCTTGGGAAGATGCAGACTGAAAGACTATGGCTTCACACCAACCCCACTCCCAGCTTGCTTTCTGGACACAGAAGGACCACAGTCAGTGGTCACTCCTATCTCCAAGGAAGGCAGCTCCAAGCTTTCCATCCTCACTATCGGTGCTCACCAGCTTAAAAGCCAAGCAATCAAACCGTGCCTGGTGGTAGCTTAGAAGGAATTTCCATCTGAATCTCACAGCTTGGTTCCTACTCTGTAATAGGCTGAATGGAAAAAGAAAATGCAGTGAATGCTTCCCTCCTTTGAGCATGGATCCACACCTAGAGATGAAACTCCCTGCCTAAAATTCATCCCTACTTCAAAGGCACCAGCACAACTCAAAGGCAAGGAACGCAAGAAGGGGAAAGAATAAAAATATTTCAATGGCAGAAGACAAGGCCTCGCATTCCCACGGCTCTCTCAGAGTACTTTGAAACGTAACAGAGCACACAGTCAACTGCAGGTCGCAAGAGAAGTCAAGTTCACATCTTGAAACCAACCCCAGCTGATGGAAAGGGAATTTTGGAGTGATAAAAGACTCTGCTAGTTGTGCAAAACCCCAGGTGAGCCCCTTCCATTGAGCACTCAGGGTAGCACCGAGCTCAGCTAACTGCAGCTGGGAAGTCAGGGACCTTGGGCAGGTTCAGGTTCAAAGCTGCCACCATGGCTGATGAAGAATGATGGCCAACCCCAATCACAGAGCTGTGGAGATTGGAAAAGACCCCTAAAATCATCAAATCTAATCTTTAAGCACAGAAAGATTTGGGTTGGAAGGACCTTTAAAGCACCATTTAGAGACAAGACAAGAGGACACGGCCTCAAGATGTGACAGGCAGGTTCAGCTTGGACATGAGGAAGGATTTCTTCACTGAAAGGGTTGTCTGGCATTGGAAGGGGCTGCCGAAGGAGGTGGTAGAGCCACCATCCCTGGAGGTGTTCAAGAAACAAGGGGAAGTGGCACTCAGTGCTCTGGGCTGGGTGACAATGTGAGGATCAGTCACAGTTTGGACTCCACGAACTTGGAGGCCTTTTCCAGCCTAAGTTCTGTGGTTCCTTAGATGAGCACCCTTAAGACAACTTTTTAGGTGCAGTGAATCACCCTCCTGACAGACCCAATGACCACCAAGACATCCCACAGTTCCCACTAAATTTCCAGCCAACAAAGAGAAGCTGGAGCACAGGGGGGACCTTGGCTGCCCGTGCCCACGCGCAGCTCCCCTGACAAGTTCACACCAAATCCGACAAGAAGCAAATTACACATCTGTAAATATCAAAGGCAGGTTGTTTTCTGAGAAGTTCAGCATGTTAGGTTTGGGTTTTCTCTTTTCTTCCATCTCCCCCCCCCCACTCCTTTTTAAGCTTTGTCAATACCAACTGTGGTTTTCTTCCTAGAAACTGTATAATGATGAGAGAAGCTGTTTATCTTTCTCTTTAAAGGGATGAAGTATTTTTCACCGATATTTTACATGTCTGTAAAAACGATTTGCAGGATTGAGTGGATGGGTTACACTATGCCCTTTGCCTGCTCAAGGGAAGAGAGGAAAAAAAAGGTCACTCTGGGGTGAGATTTCAAGGGCTTCTTTTCTTGCACAGGCTTTTATGTGAATACCATTCCCCTGCGTGTTTGGAAGGGAGAGAGAGAATGGGACTCTAAGTCAGCGTGGGCTCATCTTGAGAAAAGAGATGGTGCACAAGAAATATAATCTCAGTTGTTAAGGGACTAAGGCAGACTGGCAGACAGTGGATGTGATTTGCACTGGTGGTAGCTAATCCTCTGGAATGAAGGAGCACACAGGCAGGGCAGCCCCCGCAAGGAGAAGAGGAGAGTAACAAATCCCCCTGTCACGCCCCTGGGATGTGGTTACAACTAAACACCAGTGGACATAAGAAACACACTCCCAGGATCTCACAAGTGCAGTGTTTTCTCCACCCTGTGACAGAAAGCCAAGCTCTAGAGAGCATCCAAAGGAAGCAACAAACATCATGATGGCAGAAAGAGGAAGGTTCCTTGCTGGATGATGAGCAGGAGGGATGGAAGACACTCATGTGAGGGTCCACAGCTGACCCCTGTGACTGAGGAGCATCAAGGCACCACTCTTCACCACTTCTGCTACTCCTCCTGCCCACTCCAAAAGAAACCACCGAATCTGATTGCCTACGTAAGCCAGAGACAGCTGGAAGGAAAAGATTTCCTCCCTTCTTTCTCTCTCCTTTTGGATTTATGACAGAGAGCTGAATAGCAAGAGCCTCTATTCCTGGAAGAGCAGTGCTGGCTGGGAAGCCCTGCGGCTGGCAGATGCACGAGGCAATTAACCCCCGTGCTCACAGAGAGGGATGGAGAGGGACTGCCTGCACGACACTCGGCACAGGACAGCGCAGGGAGGTCCCTGCATCCCCTGCGAGCTGCCGTGGGGCACAGCCAGCCAGGGGACCAGGGATGTCACCCCTCCCTGGAGACAACACCGAGGGCTGCAGGAGCTGCCACGTGAGCCGGGCCTTGGACCACCCAAGGTATTCAGGCAGGCAAATATCTTGCAGGTCCTGAGCCCCTTGAGAGCCTTCTGGTGCCTGAATCCCACACCAGGATGCGAACCAAGCCCCACAGCACCTTGCAAGATCAGCCGCTAATTAAATCGTTCCCACGACAGCTTGCAAGTTAGTTATGGCTCATTATCCTCACTTAACCGACTGGAGAAACTGAGGAAGGAGCGAGATTAAAGGATTTGCAAAATCTCCGGCAGCACTCAGTGACAGAGGCAAACCCGGAGCTCATAAACATTATAAATCCCCCACCTCAGGGCTCCCAACCCCCCACATCCCTCCACACCACGTTTTCACTACTAACTATTGCTTATTAAGTGCTGAGTGTATGCAAGAAGGAAAGCCTGGAGAGCAGCTGCTCCAGGGCTCACGTGTGGAGGGCAGGTAAGAAAGGAGGAGGATGCTGAAAGCCAAAAGACCCTAAAACCTCTTCAAACACACGGCCCGAACTACAGCGCTTGACCACGATCCTTAAAACGAACCCAGAGCCCTTTCAGTGCCTCCCTGGCTGCCAGCAGCACCTTGGAGGAGCCAAAACCAGCCCAAATCCTCTCCAAGTGAGCCAAGAAATCAGTTGTGGGAAGAGCTGGAGGAGCGAAAGGCCCCCGGGAGAGGCTGCGAAGCCCGGCGGCGATGGAGAGGATGCCGAGAGAGGAGGAGGGCTTGGGAGAGAGAAGCAGCGATGAATTTAAAGGGAATAAAGGAGACGGGAGAGCGGAGGAAGGAAAAGGAGCTTTAGAATAAAGGAAGAGATTGACAGAGCAAAACAAAGATGGAGGAGAGGCACAGAGAGGAGAAAGAGGGAGACAAAAATAAAGGAGAAAAGCAGGAGGAGGAGGTAGCGGGGGAAGAGGGGAGGTGGCGAGACAGGGAGAATTAAAACAGTGACAGCAATTTAGCAGTCGAGTTTTATCTTCAAGTTTAACGGGAGAAACCAATCCCCTGCAAGGAAGGTGGGTTCTGTCTCTGGCTGTAGCTGCAGCACAGCCACCAAGGGAGGGAAACAAGGGTCCTTCCCCTCCTACCAGCAGCGTTGTTGTTCATTAAAGATGGGATATATTGCCTATTCCCCCTTCCCTGCGCCTCTGCTGCACTGGATTACATCCTCGTTACCCCCTCAATGACAGTTTGCCAATCATAATTTGGTTGTTATTATTCTTGATTACAAACTCTGGCAGCTTCTGCTCCCTCAACAGAAAATCCCCGCTCTCGTATCCTGCCCCGCCACGGGAAAGGATCTTTTTTTTTTTTCCAAAGGGGAAAAAAAAAAGACCATTTCAAGTACAGATTTTTTGTTGTTGTTGTTTTGTTGTTTGGGTTTTTTTTAACTCTGCTTATCTGTCTCCTTGTGTTCTGTTTATTATTTCACTGCAGATGGGCTTGGTTTAGAACCAAACAGGATTTACTGTGATGACAGTAACTTCCACCTCCCAAGGAAAAAGAGAAACCCAGTAGAGCAGGTGGGGATTTGGGATGTGGGGCTGGACAGCCCTGGTCTGCAGAGCAGGTCTGCACCTCCATCCCTCCACACATCACACCCCAAGGTCTGCAACTTGGGCAGCTGGAAAAACAAAGCGGAAAGAATGGATTGGACCTTGGATCTGAGACTCGTTTTGTCCCCCCCTGGTTTTATCCAGAAAGAGAAACCATTCCTCAGATTGCCATGGAGAGCTCACCCGCTGAAAAACAGGGGGAGCCTGAAAAACCCACTGTATGGACCCCATAGAGCAAAAATCCATGAAAGATGGAAAGAGATGCCATGAAAGGGAGTGAAGGAAATACTCACTGCCAGCTCTGCTGGGGGTCACGGTGGGATGCTGACCCACATGGATTTGGGCTGGCAGTGGGACACTGAACCAAACAGACACCCAGCAGACAAGTTTTGGGGGGTTTCAGCCCTGGATGCAGCAGCACCCAGCTGTGGGCTCTGCCTAAGCTGAAACCATGAGGGTATTTACGGGTGCACAAGCGCTGTCAGAGATACATAGCCACGGAAAGACACGGCAGCACCAAGAAAAACAACCCAACCAGGATCGATATGTGCTGATAAGGGCTTCCTTCCTACAAGCCTTAAGGCCCACAGCTCTCTCTCCCCAAGGCAGCATCTCACCACAGGCACAGAGCAGCGATTTGAGGGCAGACACTGCATCTTTCACTTGTCCTCCCCAGTATCTCAACAAGGCTGACGAGCAAAACCGCAACGCAAAAAAAGATCCCTCTGGAGATGGGAAATCAGGGGCATCCAGTTCGTCTCCGTAACGGTATCAGGCAGGGCTGGAAGCGCCGCTCCTCAGAGCTTCACCTTGCAAATAAATAGCTCTGAATCGCAGCCAGAAGCAACAGGATCTTTCAAAGACATTATCTGGGAGCAGTCAGTGGAATGCACCTAAAGTCTCATTAATCATCCCGCCGCTTACAGTACTTCTTAATGGCTTTTATGGTTTATCCTTTGAACGCCAACAAAGGGTGTGATTCCTCCTGGCTTATTCTATTAAACAGAAATCAATACCTAACACAAATGTGCCGACGGTGGGATATCTGGAAAGGCCGAGGAGGCACCTGTCGGGCCTTTTCTCCTCTCCTCTTTGAAGTGGGCAGCGGGCTCTCCAAGGGGCAGGGGTCTGCTAAGCGCGGCTCCTCGCTCTGCAAAGCCAGCCCTAAGCGGGAGAGAGAGGTTGGGGAGCCCACACGGGGGCTCTGAAATCACATCTGGTGACAACATCTTCCTCCCAGTGCTCAAAACTACACAGCAAGTGCTGCGAGAGCGCAGGAGAGGGAAAACATAAAAGAAAGAGAGGCAGGAGAGCGATAGGGTGGTTTTCATCTCTCCTTGCTGTAAGGGCTCTTGTGAATTTGAGCAATGGATGTGAGGCAGCTGAATCAACACTAAGCACGGGTATAAATAAGCTTCTAGGAGGACGGTCTCGGGAGCTGAAGCTTGGTATTAATTTTTGCAGCATGAGAGGCAGGCAGGGAGCGGAGGCTACAGGTCTTTCATTCCCTCTTGGGTCCCTGGAACTGGGACTAGAGGGTGGAAAAGCAGAGGGACAAGAGGGGATTTGCTGTGCTGAATTAGCTGAGAAACGTGTTGACCTTTAGGACAGGGATGATCCTTTACCAGCAAGGCTTTTCAGCCCAGCTCATGCCTAACTAGGATCCCAACCCATCACCCCAGGAGCCAGGAGACCGAGAGCAGCCACCAAACTGAATTAGCTTTGGGGTTGAACCTGCATTACCCATGGCCAGCTCCCACACTTGCAGAGATGGGACCTGAAAAAACTACAAAGAGCAGCTTTAACCACCTCAGAAACCAATTCCAAGATCCTAATAGAAAATGAAATTTGTATTTGTTAAAAACCACTTAGAAGCTTTGGAGCCTTCTCTTTATACTTCTCTCGGAAACATGCTGTTAAGTAATTAGCAATTTACCAGGTTTAAACAGTTACAAAAATCCTTCCTGAAAACACCAGAGGCAAATCACATCACTCCAGAAATGAGCTCCTTCCTCCAGAGCCCTCAACGGTACCAACCACCTCATTCCTGAGGAGGAACTAGCTCAGCCCACCCTGCTGCTGCTTTAACACACACCCAACATTCCAGAGGATGTGGGAATTACAGAGGGAGGGTGTTTGACCCCTTTGGTGCCAGTGACACATGGATCTCTCCATTCTTGCTCCAGCATGACCAGGAGCAAGAGGACTCAGAGCCCAGCAGCATTTCAGAGGCACCAAATGCACTCTCTGCTTTCCTGAGGGTCTATTGACACCCAGCTCCAAACACTTCCCTACTCCACAGATGCCAGCAAAAGGATCCAAAGGAGATGAGAGTCGAAGAGGGTGAAATTGGGGAAAGAGCCAGCCCAGGCAGCACATCAGCCCCCACACATCAGTGCTGGTGGCACCTCCTGCAGCACCCGACGGGATTATTTAGCACGGCTGACTGCGCTCACTTCCCTCTTCAGAAAGTTTCTCTTCGTGGAGAAAAAAAAACCCAAGGAGCTGAATAGTTAGGGATGCTCGAGGCACTTAGCTACACTTAGCAACCCCGAGCCTGCCAGAAACATCCCTGTGCAAGTGACGCTTCCAGAATTAACTCCCAGCTCTTGGAGTGCTTGAAAAAAAAAGGAGGAAAGAAGCCGGCTGAGCCCCTTCAATGGCAGCACTTGATTCAGCTTCAGCACCAGTTCTCACTCAGCTGTTATCCCACCCAAAGCTGACTGGATGGGGCACAGCATCCAATCTGCTGTGCAGCACCTTCACCTTCCAAAAGCAGCCAGAATTTCAGTGGTTTGGGTGAGCACCCTGTCCTGGGCCTGAGGCTGCAGCTGCTAGCTGGGCTTGTGGTCCCTAATCCAAGGGGAATCACACAGCAGTGCAAAGATGCAGGTAAAAGAGCATCAGCAGATTAAATGTGCGTGGGAACATCCCTGGCTGCAGTGCTGGATGACCCACACCAGCTCCCTGGAAAGGAGAGAAGAATCACCTGCTCCTCTGCCTCCCAAAGAATTAAGGGAGGCAATGAAAGAAAACCCCAACAAGAGGTCATTACTTTTTTTCCTCTTTCCCAGGGAAGGGCATCTCCAGCTTCTATAATTAGAGCTGTTCTTGCACCTATCTGGATCTTTTTAATTATTTATTTCGCTGGCTCCTGCAAGCCTGTAAGAATCCTTCCAGAGCCACTCCCGCTCCTGCCACCCCAACTCCGAGGCAGAGCCCGCAGCCGAAGCGAAGAGCTCCGACATCCCTCCTCTGAACTGAGCTCCGTGTTAATAATTTAGAGCTTTGCGGGTCCTTTTGGTCGCGCGGTAAATTATTCACAGATTTCCCCCACGCTAACAGCACCCCCCGCCCACGGCACGCAGGGAGCAGGTGCACCTACACAAAGAGAGATGCTCTTTACAACTTCGGAGATGCTCCCATCATGTCAAAGAGAAGGGATGAAAGGCAGAGGGAGGACGGCAGCCTCAAAAAAAAAATAAAAAAATCACATCCTCCGCTATTGCTCTCCAAAGATAAACGCTCCGGGAGAGTTTTTCGCGGGGCATGTGATGATAGGAGACGTTTTTGTGATGCACAGGTGTGAAAAAGGGAGACAGGAGGGAGAATAAAACCTGATAACACTTCACTCGGGCAGCGGCAGCAAAGGCAGGTGCTTTTTATTCCCCAGCTGCGGGAACCAAGAGGAGCAGAAGGGGATCACGGAGCAGCCGAGCCGGCTCAGATCCCAACTGGGATCTCACCCTACATGTGAGAAAGCCTCCTGCAGCGAGTCAGCTCTGTTCTCCCACCAGACAGGTACTGCACTCGCAGCAGCTCCACACTTGGGTTTCAGAGCTTGGGTGTGCAATGCCTGGCTGCTCCTGACAGCCTCGGAAGGGGCTCGCTGGAAGCAGCCGCGCTCATTTGCATCGCCAAACATGTATTTATGCCTTTTTTTTCGCAGAGGAACTGAAAGCAGGACACGGTCAGAGCACCTGAGAGACATGTTTGCTGTAGGAAACGTGGAAAAAAGGGCTGTCTGCTAAAGAAGGTGCTGCCTGATAAACTGAGGGCAAACCCTGTCCCTTGAGCCCAGCCTGAATTAAACCAGAGCAGCGCAGTGCACAGGAGGAAAATCCCAAAGGACATGAAAATTAAGAGGGAATATTGTTATTTGAAACTTCTAAATCAAGAGTAACAACTGCCTGGCTTATCTAGGAACCCCCTACCTATGCACACACCTACTACACACACAAGTGTATTTGTAGGAACTACCTACCAGAATCCCTGCAGTTGTTGCCCTTAATCTCTTCACATCCAAGACCTCCTCAAAAATCAGCAGCTTCTGCCATGATTTTGAACCCCTCAAAGGTGCATTTCATTTCATGGAGCCTGTCTGAAGGAGGGCTCCTCCAGTGTGACCTGCCAACAGGGAGTCTGGGAGCTTACTTTGCTGGTTCTATCCCACTGGGAGATACTTGGGATGCTCTGGAAAGGGGAACAGCAATGACAGCACAACAGCGGGGTCCCAGGGGGCTTTTCAGACATCCTGGGGGATAATGATGCTGCTGAGCATTGCTCCACTCCTCATGCTCCCAGGAAAATATTCTCCAGCTCTGCTGTGGGAAAGACGGTGCTCAGGGGGGAGGTGACAGAACGTGGGATTTATCACTTGACACGTCGGGAAGAAAAGCCAGTCCAAACTCAGCTGAGCACGGAGGTTTTGCCTCTGCCTGGGCTTGCAAGGGGACACGACCTTTCTGAAAACTCCGGTTATTTATTTGGATAATCCTTTTGTTGGGATAAACGCTTTGCTCTCGCCACAGCCCCAAGGTCATAGGAGTTAATGAGGAGAAGAGAAAGGTCAAGTGAATGGTATCTGTCCTTTGCAACCAAATGCATTAGCGGGGGAGAGGTGAAATAAGCGGGCTGGACTCCTTTTCCTCCACTTTTCACTTGAAAAAAATCCAACAACAGCAACACACAGCTGCAAAATAAGTCTTTTGTATCCCTTCCTTATTCTTTTATTCCCCATTGCTCTTCCCTAACTGCCACCATCCCCCATAGTCCAAACTATTCTTCACAACCCACACCCTGATGGGAAGAGCAGAGGAGAGGTTCATATCCACCCACTGGATCATCACACAGAACACCCCCAAGGTAGCCACGGTCCTGCCCCCTCCAAGGACCCCACACCCTTTTCACAGACACTAACAACGAGTTCCACAACTGCCCTCAGAGCAGAGCAAAAGGGTGGAGGGGAATCCACCGACCCCTCCCTGCTTGGATACAGCCATTTTGGTGCAGAGATCTGCAAGAAGAATATTAAGCTTGGTCTGAATGCAGCAGCCTCGCTCAAGATTTATGAAGGATGAAGGAAGGAAGATTCTGAGGCAAAGCATCATCTCAAAAATAACTGCCGAGTCCTAGCGGGTATAAAAGATCTGTCCATAAACCAGTTTGTCATCACCAGTCAATAAAAATTCAAGCAATGGGAGGAGGAGGTGAGGGCTGGGGTCCCTCGCCTGCCACGCTGCCCCCGAGTGATCCCACCCGGATCACCTGCACACACGGGTGTGGAAAGGCACGTGCACCTTCAGCCTGGCTCTGAATGCACATCCCCTGCCCCAGAGTCTCAAGCTGGGCACAGTGGCACTCATTTCACTCATTTCAAGGCGTGGAGCAGCACACTGATGGCCAGGCAGGACCAGGGCATCGGGACCAGGCAATGAGGAAATGGTTTCATGTTCCACCAGGGGAGGTGTAGGCTGAGTACTAGGAATGATTTCTTCAGGAAAAGGGTTATCAAGCCCAGGCACAGGATGCCCAGGGTAGTGGTGGAGTCACCATCCCTAGAGGGATCCATAAGACATACAGGTGTGGCACTTGGGGACGTGCTTTAGGGGTGGGCTTGGCAGTGCTGGGGGAATGGCTGGACTAGATGGTCTCAGAGGGCTTTTCCAACAGAAATGATTCTATGATTTCGGGGAGAAGGATGGAGTCACACCCAAAAAAACCACCTAGAGCATGGTGTCAGCACCAAACCAGTGTGCTGGTACCTACCAGATGTCCAGGAGGACCCTGTTCTCCCCTGCCACTAAATGCTACCAATTCATCCACCTCTGAGACACAGAGAGGAGGATCTGGTGCCACTTCAGGTGACCCCCCTGGGGCACAGCCTCCCAGCCACTGGCAGCAGCCAGGCAGAGCTGCCCAAGGCATGGGAAGAGCCTTTGGTGAGGTGCACCAAGCTGAAGACAGTTGAGAAGCAGAGCAGTACACTGCTGTGATGAAGTCTGACTTTAAAGGAGGTTGGTGGCTTTTCTTCAGTTCTGTGGGTTTTTTTTTTAAGGCCGCCTGATACAAAGGAAAACACCCCAGTTGGTAAGAGATGAAGGAAGCTTCTCTCATCACTTTCCCATCACAGGCAGCCCAGACACTTCCACCTGCCAGCCCTGGGAACCTTCACATCTAATTTCCCCAAACAGCACGTTCAAAGACAGGACATCCCCAGGAGCTGACGCCAGTTGAGCAGCCAAGGGCTGACAGCAGCAGAAAGGGAAGAGCCAAAGCTGGAAAGGATCTGTCAGAGTTCTCCAGGCTCTCATCCAGCTGGGGCAAGCCTGTTTCTTTGCTGTATTCTCCAGTGCTCTATCAAGTCAAGTTTTAAATAGTTCAGATGATTGAGTGGACTGTGGGGGCTTCAAGTTCTCTCCAACAGCAGGATTTCTTCCTGTGCAAAATCATTTATTCCCTAAGGGAACATCTCATCCTAGCTTTTGCTCACCTCAGCCTCTCCTCAGCTTCCAACCTGATATATCATGTTCCTCTGCTCCATCTTCCTGTAGCATCCCTTGGCAAACCCCTTTGCCCATCAAGGCATGGGGACAACCCCCAGTGCTACCAAGCCAGAGCCAGAACTATCAGGAAGGCAGGAGCAGCAGCAAGGGGAGACAAAGCCCTTTCCTCCCACTCCCCAGCCATAAAATCAATTATTTGGGAACATTCTCCACTATAAAAAAAAAAAAGGAACACGCTGAGATATCACTCAGGTTGATTTAGAGCCACCAAGAACCGTGTCTGACCAAGCACACCAGCCGTGTCTGCGCTTGCTTGTTCTCCCTCTCATCATGTTTTTCATTCCCTGAACCTTCTGCCTGGGAAAATAAAAAAAAAAGCCTCACCAGCCCTTCTCATTACTAATCATCCCTATCAACCTCCCAGGAAGCACTCTGGGGCCACTTGACCATTAACAGGACACGAAATGCAGGGCGGGGGAGGATGTATTAATATCTAATAAGAGTGATAGATGATGTGAACCACTCGGGCACTCCAGCTCAGGTACTCGTGGCAGGTACTGGAGCTAATTTAAAATAATAATAATAACAACAATAATAACAGCAGCAGCTGCTGCCTTCATTTTCCAAGTCAATTGATTCCTCAGCAGGAATGCCATCTTGACAGATTTATTTTGATCGAATTGTCTAATTGAATACAGTTCTTGTTTCCCTTCACTTTGTGACCTTTCACGCCTGTGAAATAAATGCAATTTAGAGAATTATTCCTCAGCAGCAAACTCAGCTCCTCCAGGGCTGGGGTGGCTGCTTTGTGTCCCCAATTTGCCAACAAAATGCTATGAAAGGATGCCAATGCAAAGGGAGAGCTGCTGTGCCGGTATTTCTTTTCCACTTCTAAGTTAAAAAACATTTAATAATAATAATAAAAATAAATAAAGTACATTTGCAAAAACCACACTTGCTGTTTGGGCAGATTTTATTTTCTGCCTATTCAGGTCCCCCAGCATTTGCTGCGCCTTCCACTGAACTTCCAGTTGTTTCCATTAAACTTTCCAGTTTAATGGAAGATTTGCTGGCAGCTCTGCGGCACTGCTGGAATAAGATATACCAACCCCCTCCCTTCATCCAGCAGAGACAGAGGCTCCAGCCCCCAGCAGCCACTCATCCAGCTTCACCTCCTCCCCAGGCCCTCCCAGCTCCTGCCTGGGATGCTCTGATGTGCCAGACACGAGACGACGCTTCCCATAAATTTCACAAGAACGAGTATCAAAGATTAAAAATAACTAAGCCCCGTCCCTCGCAGACAAACGCGCTGTCTATGAGCCAAGAGAGGTCCTGGTGAGAAGAGTTGCAGCTGAATCTTTTATAATAATATCAATCAATATTAAAAATGAATGGGCCTGCTCAATTTTTAAAGCATCTTAAATTAATCTTTAAACACAACTATTTTGCTTAAACCAAAGGCTTCTGGTAGCCTGAGAACAGTATTTCCATCTGCTCCCTCGGGCTTGTGCCAGGTAGCAAGGAGAGGTCTAATAAGTAAGTAAATAATATACATCCAGCACAATTCCCTTGAACCACAAAAGGAGAGGAAAAGTAGAAGTTACTGCTAAATTCATTATTGACTTAGCAGCAAAAAATATCTTTATCTGTGCACTACGATAGGCCCTGTTGAGACTATTAAAACTGCTAAATCTGCTGGGTTTAGGCTGGATAATGAATGTCTGCTACCCCTGGAGATCAGGATGGTGCAGGATGACAGAATCATTTGGGTTGGAAAAGACCTCCAAGATCATCAAGTCCAACCTTTGATCGATCCCCACCTTGTCCCCCAGCCCGGAGCACTGAGTGCCACGTCCAGTCATTCCTTGGACACCTCCAGGGATGGGGACTCCAAACCTCCCTGGGCAGCCCCTTCCAGTGCCTGACCACCCTTTCTGTGTAGAAATTCTTCCTGATGTCCAACCTGATCCTCCCCTGGCACAGCTTGAGGCTGAAGAAGAGAGGGATGGGGGCACAATGAGGCCACAGGGCTGTAGTAAAATAGCAGTGAACACATCTGATCCCTCTGCCTGTGCCTAAACCAACCAACACTTGGATGATACCCACACACTCCGTGGGCTGCCCCGTCTCAAGAGCTTCCCCAGAATGGAAAATGCCACTCAGCCAAGCAGGGAGCTTTCCAGTGACAGTGTCTCTAATATATTCAGGGGGATGTGGCATTTCTGACGACAAGACTTCTGCCTCACTTGCCGTTTAATGTTAAGAGGCTTGTACAGTCAGCAGCGTTTAAAGAGTAATGACTGTTTTCATGGTAAATGCTCTGTTAAATAACCCAGGATTATTGTGTTGTGTTATTGCATATATAAAATGGCATTTCAAAAAAAAATAATAATTGTTTTAGAGCTAATTGATGTTTTTAACTGGCTCTGTGCGTGGAATTTTTATTTGGTGGAGGGATGGGCTGCTGTCAGGAAAACAGCAATAAAGGCAGGGAGGCTTTGACCTGGCAAACTCACTCTGCCTGGTTTTGGCACGGTTCTGGTGCTGCTTGTGGTCAAGAAGGTTCAAGCCCTCTGGTCTAAAATGCAAAATCCCACTGCAGCTGCTGACAGGCACTTCCACACCCCAAATCTGAGTGCCCGCCCACCGCTGGAGCATCCCTTGGACACGCACGGTCACTGAGAGACTGGAGAGCCACCGTGCCAGCAGCATTTCCACCTCCACCCAGTGAATCTCCTCCTCTGGACCACCCAGCTTCAGCTGGTTATCCATGTGGTGGCACTTCAGAGCCACCCAAATCTCCCTGGGGGGTGACACATCCCCCTCCCCTGTTCCCAAGCGTTGTTTCTGCGATAGCAAAGCAGAACCGCCCTAACGCTGATGAATCACTGGTGAGCAACCCTGCCACGGGAGTTTAACTGTGATCATTCCACAAGGGATTTGGATGGCTCAGCTCCTTCCCCTCACACACCTCCAGCAAGGCCATCCCTCCTCACCACACCCCCAGCAAAAGGCAGCACCATCATCTCTCCTCACACGGCGATTTTGGCACCTACCAGCATCCCACCACAGCCCTGCCCTGATGAGCTGGAACACAAATACTCAGCGACCACGTGGCTGTTGAGAGCCCAAACCCCGTGTCTGCAGTCTGCAGGATCTTCAGCCCACAGTCAAAGAGCAGAGAAGTGCTCTTGGCTTTCAAGGCTGGAGCCTTTGAGCTCCTCTGACAGCAGCTGCCTCGCTGACCCTTGTCTGGAGGCTTGCGGGGCACTCGAGCAGTCAGCAGCACTGGCAGGGTCCTGAAGCTTCACAGAGGCAGTGACTTTTGGGGATGGGAAGTTAATCACACAAGCCAGCGAGCTGCCAGAAGGGAGAGCAGGGCCATCAGAGACCACAGTTAAAAGTCTTGACCATCTCCTAAGATCTCTGTGTCCCGACATGAGCGCGGTGCCAGCGTGCCCAGCGCACAGGGTGAGAGCAGGGGGTGTTACACACCACCCAGAAGGGACCTGAGGGGTCACTGAGCCTCATCCCTCACAGTCAGGCAGTTCATTAACCCAAAATAGTCCACAGCATCTCTCCTCTGTGCACCAGAACACCACAAACCACCTCCCAACAGCTTATAACAAACCAGAGACCTGGAGTGAAGAGGCCAAAAGCCACCAGCTCTGAATCATTTGGATCATTACAAGAAAGGAGGGATGAAAGGCACTGCCATGCCCCAGACCTGGAAGCAGCAGGGAATGGGTAAAAGGAAAGCATTTTGATGAGGTTTGCAGATGGACAGGGAGGAAAAGCTCCAAACTCCTCCAGCACGAGGCACAAAAATAATTGGACTGTGAAATCTAAGGGAAGACTTCCAGACCAGGAGAGTTCAAGACCATGAGCCTGCTGGGTTGAAGATACTTCTCCATCCTTACAAGTCTCTCACGTGCCTGTCTCTGCTGAGACATCTGCTTAATATCACACTCAGGGTGGATCTTATGGACTGACCCAGACCTGGCACCTTCAGCATTGGCCAAACTCACTCATTGCTGTCCTGTAATAGCAGTTGCCACATTCTGCTACAGCCTTTCCCAGCCCCTAAAGACAATCTGATAGTCCAGGAGACCACATCCTACTTGAGGATTCACAGAGAGCTGGCAGGAGTCATCCCCTTTCTTCAGCATCACCCCATGCACCACACACATCCACTGATGCTGCAGCACCTGCACAGCCCACGAGCTGCTGGTTAAATCCAGCTCTGTGTGCTCTGACAGCGAGAAAATACTGCTGGCTGCACACACAGACTCTCTAAAACAACATACAGAAGGGAGACCCTGAGGCCCAAACATTCTCACCCTCATTTTCTCCCAACCCCACCCTCTGCAAAAGCCAAAAGCACCCTGTCCCCCAGACAGGACAGCTCCTCAGTTCACTCTTTTCCTCTTCAGAGGGAGCCCTTGTCAGTCCCCGGGGCTCTGTCTGAACCCTCTCCCTCCCTTGGAGGCACCTGGATCCCAGAAGGACGCTGCCCTAATGGGTTCCATCTCATTACTGCGACCGCAATGTCAAACCACGTCTCTCTCTCCCTTCAGCATCTGTCTCCACGGTATCCAAGGGCCTCAGATGACTAGAAAAGTCCCTTTGTGTGTTTTCCCAACCCTTGGCTGTACAAGTACCATTTAATCAAGCTCAGTAATGAAGCCAGAACAGGCTGTGCAGCCACAGGCAGGATCAGCACAGACTTTGAACCAGAGGTGGGGGCCGACCCCGCTCAATGCAGGTGACAAAGGGGACAGGAGCAGCAATGGGGCACCTCTGCATTTCTCCAAAGGGTCCAAACAGCCCCAGAGCACTTCAGCTATAAGTACACACAGTAAATCCCAAAGCTGTCCCTACACATTAACACCAGGAGATATTTAATTCTCCAATGTCCCCAGTCTTGAGTTTAACCCTCAGTAAAAGCAACACTCACTCAGGACCCCTAAAAGACATTTAGGGCACAAAGTCTGTGCCTTGGAGTGTACCCCTGCCTGGCACCACAAGCCCAGACACTGCTGCCAGCTCCCAATCTCACTTCTGAACACGATGCCTGCTCTCCAGGGTCGGCTTCCTCCCTCTCTCCAGGATCTTCCTCACATGGATGCTGTCACCATGTGCTTTAATTAGCACCTTCCCTCAAGCCTGGCCAACTTCTCATGCTTCCAGCATTTGTGAGATGACTACCCCACTCTGGAAATCACACACCAGGAGACATCTCTCCCTCACACACCATCCCTGACGAGGGTCCTGCCCTGCCAAGCATCCACTGCATCCTTCGAGGGGCTTATTACACCCAAGGGAAGGTGCTTGGGACACACAGCTTTCCTAAAATCACCTCCTCTAGTCAGAGCTCTCTCCATGTCTGGTGTCACACCTCCTGCTCCCACCCACAGCTTTAAACCACTTGTTGCTTTTCCCTCTCCCATCAGATCTGCAAGTCCTGGAAATGGGTTCATATGAAGATCTCACCCTGTAAAGAGCCAAAAGAGCACTGGTAGAGCTGCAGGAGCACTGTTAAAAGTTTGCAACCATGACCTGAGATCACCTTAGAAAAGCCACAAAGCAATTAAAAAGGAACCTCAGATCAGAGTCCCAAACTGGTTTGGGTTGGAAGGGACTTTAAAGCTCATCTCATTCCAAGCCCTGCCATGGGCAAGGACACCTTCCATAGATCTGGTTGCTCCAATAACCCAAAACTTAAGTTAACTTAACCAAAATACATGATCTTTGTTCACCACCTCATGGTCTGGGCTTTGACTCTCCACTTCCAAGGGATTAACCATTACTATTCCTAGCAGGGAATTACTATTCCCCCTGATCACGAGGAAGGAGAAACATTTACAGCCGAGTCACTGCTTCCAGCCTGTGCTGCACCAGTGGAAAAGACTCCAAATAACCTTTATTTCCTGGAAGCACGTTCAGGATCCTGCTACTGCCATAAAATTCACCGTAAGCTGTTCTGGGCAGGGACTATCTCTGTGCTATTCACTTGCACAGTGCCTGTCCCAGCCTCCAGGCCCTACTACAATATAAATAATGATAATCCCTCACTCAGCAATACAATGAAACACTTGCACGGTATTAAAAATTATTTAAAATTCATACCTACATTGGGAAATTATTCAGTAAACTCTAATTACTTATCAAAAGCAACGAGGATAGTTTTAAGGAGAGGGAGTGCCCATAAATACAGAGCCATAAATAAAATGCTTCTCGGTAGCATGAATTAATTTGTATTTAATTGCTAGAAATTGCTATCAATTACTAAGCATTCCTTGCAGAATAGGCAAATTCTTTTAAGGACAATTTCAATTGCTAATTGGAAGTCTTTTTTTTTTTTTTAATTCATTTTTCCTTTTTCTCATCTCACCTCTTGCAGACTGCAGGACACATCCCAGCCAGTGGGGTTCTGCACTTTTGGGGGGCAGAGAAAGGAACCAAGGAGCTGCTCAGGCTTCAGGAGGTTTCACCACTTGCAAAACCCTGAAGGCAGCAGGAAAACTGGTGGTGAGAAACATCCCTGACACAGCAAGGATAGTGATTCCTTGCAGAGGATTGAAAGGAGTGAACTAAGAGCTGGAAGTTACACATCCATCACGCATCCAGGGAGAAAAACACATCCCAGGGAACATGTATCTTCCCTGAATGCAACAGCAAAGCCACGTCAGACTCTGAGGGAGGCTCCCTGTGTCCCACTGCTCCTTTCCAGAGGCGGACCCTGCCCTCCATTGGAGACAGAGAGGCTGCAGGGATGATGCTCCCACACATGCCGTGTGGCAGGAGAGGAGGAGAGCAGCATTCTTGGCTGCCACTTCCCATGTCTCCATGCTGAACAGCCCTGGTGTCACTCCTGACTCATTTTCTGGTGTTTTCTGCTTTGCTGTTGGCATAACATCCCATCAGCACAGTTAATTACATCCACGCTGAGTGTGAAGGACAGGCTGAGTCTCGCAAGGAGCCGGCGGCTGCGAATCCATCCCGCTGCTCCTGCAAAACAGCTCCCATGGATGCTGGCAGAGTGCAGAGAGGTGCTTCCACGTGTGAGACAGCAGCCCCCAAGGGGCTTTTCCATGCAAAGCCAGGCTTTGGGGCTGCTCTCTCTCCCACATCCCTCCCATCTTAATCCAGCATCCCTGATCCGAGCTCAGACTGGTGGACCCCAGTATCTTGTGTTGTGGCTGCCCCATCCCTGGAAGCATCCCAGGACAGGCTGGATGGGGCTTGGAGCAACCTGGGCTAGTGGAAGATGTCCCTGCCCACGGCAGTGGGGTGGAACTAGCTGAGCTTTAAGGTCCCTTGCAAGCATTCTGTGATCTCTGTGATTCTCGCTGCCCAAACAGAGGCTACACAAACTCCCAGGAAGTTCAGTGACAGCAAAAAAGGCAGAAGAAACATCTGCCCACAACAGATGACCAGCCCTTTGCCTGCAGAGAAAGTCCCAGGTGCAGAAAGCCCCCTGCAGTCCACCCTCCTGGGTGGAAGCACAAGTATATCCGTGAGCGAGAGCAGATCACAAGCTGGGGACGTGCTGGGAAGGAACCAAGGAGCTGCTCAGGCTTCAGGAGGTCTCACCACCTCTAAAACCCTGAAGGCAGCAGGAAAGCTTGTGCTGAGAGACGCCCCTGACACAGCAAGGATAGAGATTCCTTGCAGAGGACTGAAAGGAGGGAACTAAGAGCTGGTGTCTACAGCTCCAGTAAAGAGACCCAGGGTCTCTGAGACTGTCAATCCAACATCCCACCACTGCTCCATCCCCAGCCCCCCCAGGACCAGGCTGACAGTCACAGGGAGGCAAGTGCCAGCCACGACAAGCAAAGCAAATGACACGCACATCTCCTGCTTACAATAACAGCCCTTCCGTGGCTAATCCATCATATTCGATGCCGATCTCTTACCCTGAAGTGTTGTCAATGAGGATTTAATTTAGTGCTAATTAGACAAATATTGCATGTTGAACAGCCATTGATTATTAAGAGACAGGGAGCGCAGTTTGGCTCGGGAGTGTGCACGGACACGCTGGATTATATCCGGGATGAGGCTGGTAAATGTCTTGCTGTTTCTAATCATCAGACAGTAATTAACGTCCAATAACTTGTAACTTGGTTTATCATTATAGATTTAGGAAGGCAGTAATAGTACTGTATGCTAATTAAATATCAATTGATTATTTAAGGCATATAAAGATTTAGCAGCAAGGTAATAGATATACACAGTTGTTAAACTTTAATATCCATCACACAGCCTTCTCCCGTACTATTAAGTTAGTGTTTAATGAAAAAGAGTGTTGCTCCTCAAGGAAACTTTTGGATGGGATTTTCAGAAGTGCTCAGCAACATGCAAGCCCCTATCTAAGACTCAGAATCCCTCAAAGAAACAAAAAGTCAGGAACTTTGGAGCCTCAAGTTAAGTGAGGTGCCCAAGGTCATCGTGAGAGGTGGTGGCAAAGCCCAAGGTGCTCCTAAATTTCCCATCTGACATTTTGCACCCCAGCTTTCCCCTCACTCCATGCAAAGCCCCCCAGAAGAAAGACAAATTGTCAATTCCCTGCTGGAATAAAGCCTTCAAACCCCAGCCCTGCACCTTTTGGCATCCCACCAGCTCACACAGCAGCCTCATCCGAGAACACAGTCGGAAAAGACAGATACAAGAAGCTGAAATCTGGAGCAATCTTCCCTAAATATTAACTGGAGAGCCCCGTCACCCTCACCCACAGTGCTTCCCACAGCTGCCTCTCCCTCCCAGGATGGGTCTGACCCCACACCCAGCACCAGTCATTTGGGAGGGCTGGGAACACTGAGCTCCTTCCCACGTGGGAGCTAAAACCAGAGATAAGAGACAGAAGCCCGGCATCTGAAAGGGAGAAGATAAATGGCTTCTGAAGGGAAATAACCTGCTGGACTCCGTGGGTTTGGCAGCACCCTGCTAAGTGCAGCATCAGTCTTGCAAACGGGCTGCAAGCTCAGCAGTTGCAGGACAAAGAACAGCATTGGGGGAGCAATGCCAGTGTCAGGGATTCCTCCCAAAGGGAGCCCATGGCCAGGAACCAGGTGGTCTTGGCCACCCTGGGTGGCTCCTGGCTTGGGGCTGTGGGCCAGGAGAGGGACGGTGGAGGGAGAGCACCTTGCAGTAAAGGGAGTTGCTCCCCGCAGACGGGCTGGCCCCAGAGCTGATTTACTGGGCAATAAAAGCAAAATCAAGGAAAATGCTTCAACTGCGCCTCTGAGAGTCCACAGCCTCAGTTATAGAGTCTGGGCAGGCCCCAGCTGCCTCTTGAAGGCTTCTCGAGTGCTCAATGAGTCTGAGCAGTGACTGGGGAAGGGGTCTAGGGGCTGCCTGGCTCTGGGATGGTGCTGGAGCACAACACCCTCAGCAAGGAGGGGAGGAGAAGTACTGCTGCTGGGAACACCATCCAAAAAGGCAGAGGCAGCAGGCAGGATGAGGCCAACAGCCACCCTGCACTGAGCTGACAATCCCCACTGCCAGGAAGGAAAACCACCCCAACCTTACAGAACAGCAAATAAGCTCCACCACGGACCTTCTCACACAGGGCACCACCGGGTGGGGGTCCAGAACAACAGAGACATCAGCGACTGCACACTGCTACTTCAGAAGCCTCCAAAGTCCCTCATGGCATCCCATAATGCCAGTCCTGCAGCACAATGATGCTATGAACAGACAACTCTTACACAAGGAGATTCAGGACACAGAGATGGTCCCCCAGGCCCTCTGTGCCATCCAGCAGGATGTTAACCAGTCATCTGCAGCCTGAAACTACTACAAAGGGGGCTTTTCCTACCAGCTGGGAGGAGAATTTATATTGGGCTGGGTCTCAGAAGCAGGGAAGCACCTTACAGAGGCCAGCCTGTTTCCCTACAGCAGCTCCAGACAATGGTTCCCAACTCAGGTTTCCCAGCAGCTCACAGGGCAGCAGCTACAGCCTTGCCTGGGTCGCTGTCTGAGGCATCTCCTGCTTCCCCCTTGCCCACGAGGCTCCTTACACAGTTGTACAGAGGAGATTAGATTCATCTGACACAAGTTCTCCTTGACAAATCTCTGCTGGCTGTGGCACAGCTTCTTGTCCTGTCCTAGCTGATCACAAATGACTTTGCTACTTTGCTCCACAGCTTTCCCAGGATGGAAGGTGAGCGATCTCCTAGGATGGTTTCTCCTCCCTTTTCCACACCTGACCCTGCTTGACCTCACCCTGTGTTCTGGAGCATACCCTGCCCTCTGGGATGAGCAGCCGTGGCCCTGCTCCAGCCAGTTCCCTGCAGAGCCAAGCAGGAACAGCATCAACCCAGGCAATTTATAAAGGAACTCCAGCAAGAGAGCAGAGCAGAGCCTGAAAGAAACCCTTCTTAAACAGTTTTGCAGCGGAGTTTACCTGAGCTGCAGCAGGCAACAAAGAGAAACGTCAAGAGCAATGAGACGAGGCAGGGCAGGCGTCGCAGCAGATAAAGGATTCTTCAGGTATGAGACAAAACCAGCTTTGGAAACCTCGCAGAAGTGAGTTTAAAGTCTCCAGAGGATATCAATTGAGAGTCTGTCACTTGGTGTCAGGATAACTTTCTGGACAGCTCTCGGAGCTTGTTAAGCTCTTGCTTGGGCTGCATTTGAGCTCTGGTGGCAGGGCTGCCTGCAAGCACGAGCGCTTAAACCTGAGATGAAAAGGACTTGCTGGGTCCACGCAGCTTCTCTGTTATCCCTCCAATAAACCCCACCACGACCTGCAACAGCCCAGCGGCGACGGGCACAGGGAGGTCAAGGACATGCTCCCTTCACGGAGGGGCAACACCCCAAAACTGGGCTCCTCTCACCCCAACACAAGGGCTGGGGTGTCCAGGAGGGGTTTGTGTGTGCAGGTTTGGAAATGCAGGACGAGATGCAGTGGCCTGTGCAAAGCAGGTGGTCAAACCAGACGGTCGTAACACTGTCTCAGCATCACAATCTACGGCTCTGGAAAGAAAATAGCTGCTTCCCCCACAGCAATCATTTCATCAAAACCCTGCAAGACTCCTGCTGTTCCTGCTAGCCCTGGATCCCTAACTTTAATTAAGTCCAAAGAGCCTTCCCGCAAGAACAAGGGAGGAGAGGGTGACTCAGACAGCGATGGGACCAGTCGGCGCAATTATCCTACAGTAAAGAATATTAATTAAAAATAGCCCTCCCCCAGTTAGAAAAAAAAAAAAGAGGCGCCAAACTAATCAATTCTACTTAAAGGAATATATGGGGATAAGGAGCAGGAGCAGGGAGGGTGACGGAGAGAGAGATGGGATGCGATGTGAATGCTAACAGCTTCCCACCGTGGCCGCTGCCGCAGTAAGCCCCAGGCCTGGCTGCTTCCAACAGTTACTTGGAGTCTCCTCGGGAATGGGCTCAGTCTTCCCTTCTACCTGCTGCCGCATCAGAGCAACTCTTGTGATCACACAAAGGACTTTAAATCTCGGCTTTAACTGCCTTGATTGAATTAAATGCAACACCACGGCAAAGCAGGCTCTTCATTCCAGGTCTAAGCATGGAGCCCTGCTCCTCCCGCTCACGGCACTCTCCCTCTCTCTCGGAAATGATGAGTTGCTCACGGGTTATGCTCTTTAAGAAAGGAGGAGAAAAAAAAAAAAAGTCATCTGATAAAGTGGGTTATAAAACCGGTGGTGGTAATAAAGGGAGAGCCAGGAGCCTGATGCAAAGCCTGCAGAGAAGGCAGAACCCGCCGCGGGGACGCGACATCGGAACCGTGATTGATGCGTGACGGCGCAGGAGCAGAGCAGATGCCACCCGTGACACAGGGGACAAGAGCAGCAGGGAACCTCACCCAGGCACCAGAGAGAGGGTGTCAGCAAAGGGTGATGAGTGACTGGCTCACAGGAGTCACAGCCAAGGGAGGAGACGTGCCTGGTAGCACAACACCCCTCAGCTGCAGTCACCACACCGGGGCACAGCATGGGGAGAAGGGGACAAAGCCAAGCAGCAACATGATGTGATGGGAACAGCCTTGCAGTGACTGCTCACCCTCCAGCAACACTACTGCCCCCTGAGCGAGAGCTGCAGGAAAGGGCATCTCACATCCAGGTTCATGGCAGGGAAGGAAAAGAACTGGGCAACACTCAGCATGTGGAGACACTGCAGGAAAGGGCTCAGAGTGGAGGAAAAAGTGATGAGAGCACAACTCTGGTACTCCCAACTCCTACCCAAAACACTCCAGGCCATGTCACTCCAAGCCAGATCTGCAGAGACCAACACCACCATAGACTCATCACACAGGGCGAAGAAGAGCTTCCCACCTCTCCTTCCAAAAAAAAAAATCCCATATTTATCCTGCTTTCTTAGGCCTCGTTTGCCTCTCCACAAAATGGGGATAACATGGCAAAAGGCTCCCATGGCTCCTACAAGCCACGATCTGTCACGAGAAGGTGCCCTGGTACATAAACCATTTCTCTTTATCAGCCTCCATTATCATCATCATCACATTAATGTCTTCTCCAGTGGCAGGATGGATGCTCAGGTGCCCAGGAAGCACTCCTGGCTCCTCCCTGCCCCTCCATGGGAGGAGGGCAACCTGCTGACAGATACCCACGGGAATTACGGCGGGTTCCCGGGCGCAGACACGACTATCGGTTCCTTTTTATGAGCCTTCATTGTTATTACCACCTATTTCTTTTTACATTCCTGCCAAAATACCAAACATTAATCTCCCTCACTCCCTGCAGGCAAAACATGGGTAATTGGATTTATATGGGTTAGAAATTCGTTAGATTTTTATATATATATATATATACACACATATGCACACACACAGGGAAAATATAAAAATAGGAGATGGGGTGATGCACTATCCCATTGGGACTGGTCCTGGGACTTGGGTACCAGTTGGATGATGTCAAAGCCCCCACACCTCAGTCCAGCCAGCTGGACACACAATGGGGGTAACCAGTCATGGATTTTTCCTTAGATAATCTTTTCCAACCTTCTGGTTTCCCCTTTACTCATTCCCTTCTTCTAACTGAAATGTTTCTTCTCCCTCTTCCACCTTTTCTTTCTGTTCTTCCCCTTTCTCCCTCCTGGCCTCCCACTCCTCTTCTCTCAAGGTCCAACCTGGTGGTGACACCACACACAAGCCTTGGTATAACAAGAGAAGAAAAAGCAAAACATCTCCTTGAGTGCCCCCACTCTGAACCCACCAGCACTGGAGATGGCACAAGGTGCCTCATCAGCATCAGCACAATTTACTGATCTTTTAGAGTATTAGAAAAAAACCCTTAAGTCTACAATTTACAGCACAACAGTTGTTGTTCTCATTATCCTCCCCCTCCACAGAGAAACAGACTTTGAGACCCATTTGTATCCCAAGGAACAAGTCCATCAAGTGGGTATAGTCATGGAAACAAACAACTCATTTTAAGCAAATCTTGGGAAACATCCATAGGAAAACAGAAGTATAAAATGGGAGTATTTTGCACTAAAGAGCTGACCTTGAAGGGTTCAGTCTGTCAGGGAAGACAAGACCTACACATCAAATCAAACCTGCAGTAAACAACCCATTACAGCCTAAAAATTGCTGGCAGGGGCTGTGGGGAAATTATTTTTCTCATTAGAAAAAAAAAAAAGGAAGAAAAACCAGCACATCCTAACCCTCAAAGGCTGCTCACAAGGACAGAAGGAGAAGTGATAGTCACCGAATCAGATATTTCTTATGAACTGTCTGCTCGGCTGCAGTATCTAAAGATTATCACTTAAAACAATATGTCCAGCTGTTGTAAAAAGCATCCGTGGTTTAGGGCTGAGGAATGCAAGGAGGAGGCAAACTGTGAGAGCAGTCAAGGGAACAGAGAAACTCTTCGGAAACCGAGAATGTGAAAGGCAGCCACTGTGTCCCCGTTTTGTTTCGCAGCGTTAACACCTAATCCTGTTCCAGAAACAAAGACCTGAGCTCCTGGAGCACCGGGCGTGATCCAGGGAAGGACGGCTATTACCAGGGAGTTTATTATCCTTGCAAAATGATCTCGTGTACCCTATAGTGAAAGGATTACTCACAGTTCAGGCTCATCCCCTGGAGGTAAATATCACCACTTGGAACTATTTCTGGCTAGTAGAGCTTAAAAACTTCGTGTGGGGGTTGGCTTTTTGCTAGGCAAGAGGGCCCTCCCAGGGCTCACATCTTCTCCCTTGGAGAGGTGGCACTGAGGGTCTCCTCCTCTCTCTGCAGAGCCCACCAGCTCACTGCGCTCTCAAAAACAGGATTTTCTGAAGCAAAACCCCAGCCTTTTGGTTACAACCTGTGTCAGCAGGGCCTGAGCTCTCTGATGCTCGAGTCCAATCCTACACCCACGGCAAAACCTGCCTGGTGCTGGCTCAGCAGGAGAGGCGCTGGCACAAGCAGCAGCCAAAGACTCGCTGGCTGAGGGTGAATTCCCCAAAGCCAGTCCTGAATCTCCTCCAAGTTAGCCCCAAATCTTCCCCTTGCACAGCAGGACTGTGCTCTTGGAGCAGGGACAATCAGCCTCAGGGACAACAAGCCCAGGAATGACCAACATCAGGGACAACCATCTGCAGGGACAACAAACATCAGGGATAACTGGTCCAGGAACAACAAGCCTCAGGGACAATGAACCGCAGGGATCACCAACCTCAAGGACAACCAGCCTCTCCCTGCACAACCCAAGCAGTCACCACAAACCAACCAGCAAGCCCTGACATGAGATGGAGACCAAGATTCATCCCACAGCAAGAACACCAGGACTCCCCCCAGCGTGTCCTTCCCTGAAGCCAGCAAGGACAATGGTGTGGTGGGGGCTGTGAGGCTGCTCCAGTCCCACCAAAATGGGAAGTGGGCACAACCAGAAGGCTGGGTACCAGCCCCACAGTCTCAGCATCCATATTTTGGCAGCATCACGTGCCTTGGTGCAGCAGGCAGGGGAAGGAGGGAGCCCTCCTGCAACCCCCCGACCTTTCTCCAACCACCCTTCCAGCGGCTGCAATATTACAGTGAAATTAGTGGGCACTGTAATTACAACTATCAGGAGCAGATAAGACAAGTTAAATACCAGCTACCTAGGGAGAAATTATTATGCCAGCCAGGAGGATCCAAATGCCAGAATCCGTGGCTGTAATTTCACTGAGTCGCCAATTACAGCTCCGCCACGCAGCGAGCTCTACCTTGGAAACGGCAGGTATATATTTAGCTGCTCCAGAAAACTTTTTGGGTAGGAGAAGGGGGAGGGGTGGGGGGGGGGGGAAGGGGGGGGCAGCGATGGAGCAAGTCCTCGCTAATCTGCTCTTCGCTAATCCCCGTGCTTTTAGCATTTGCACACAAAAAGCGGTGACTCTCTTCCCGCTTCCCAGCAAGGATTTAACAGCAGAGACGTGGCTGCATTAACACTTCTTTTCTCTGCCAGGTACCTGGCTGCACGTTGCAGGGCAGCAGGTGAGTGTCACAACCCCCATTAACAGGTAGGCACACGAAGCACCGGCAGTTTGACCAAAAAAAAAGAGGCAGAAACCCCCTGATTCCCTGACTTTCCAGACCTATGCCTGCAGACTGCGGTCCTGCTGGCTGTGCTTTACCGAGGTCTCATCGTGTGCTGGAAAATAGGCTGCGGTAGGTTATTACACACACCAGAAAAAAGGAAAGAAAAAAAGAAAGAACTAAAGCAGCATTGTCAGGAATAATTAAAACTATAATTGCAGAAATAAATGGAAGAACAGCATCTCATGATGTTTTATTCGGCCTTTTTATTTTTAATTGGAATTGTTCTCATACTCGCTAATTGACAGAACAGAGCCAGCACAGAAGCTTACGAGAATGAGCAAAGCTATCCTGGCTTTTTGGTCTCCTTCATGGACAAGCACTGGGGGAGGCCATGGGTTCACCAGGCCCAGGGGATTTGACTTGAAAATTTGCCTTTTAATACAGAAATGCTTTATCTCTGTATTATTTAGTGTAGAAAAAGGCCTAGTTGTACATATCTAGCGTTTTCTGCACCACCTACGAACACTCATTCTTCTAATCATCACTGACAAACCACTGCTATTGGTCCATTTTGCAAACAGGGAAACTGAGGCTGAGAGCAACAGAGGGGTCTCCTCAAATCCGGGTGTCCCTGGGGGCGACAGCCAAGGAGACAGCCCAGCCCACCCCATCTCCCAGCTATTCCCTCCAAGCACCGAAACACATTCTTAAAAAAAAAATAAAAAAATCACCACAATATTTCTTAAACACAGATAAAACCATAAAGCCTTGAAATTTGGAGCAGCTGTTGGTTTATGTCTTTATGAACTGCACTGATGCCTGTTATAAAAGGTCGGTTTGCCGGCAGCGCAGCGGGACGAGCCCGTTTACATCCCCGTTTGAATACTTGCCACGGTTTGCCCCCCCAGCAGCCCGTCAGAGAAGATCAGCTGGGATAAAACCCAACCCAAGTCTCCAGCCAGGATCAAGCCACTGGGATTGCCAACCAACCGCGACCTGCCAGCGATGCCCCCACACCGACCCCGGGGCATGTGCCCAACGAGCAGCGTGTGGGGAAAGCTGAGACTCAGTGGCACTCTTCCCAAAAACAGAAACCTAATCCTTGTTTCCGCATCAAATCCCAGCTGGGAAATTAAAAAGTGGCCTTCTTCAACGTCCCTGCTGGTTACCAGTGTGCTCCTTGTTCCGTTTCATGTCCCAGACCGGCGGGGAACTCAGGTTACTGCTGCCATCTCAACACCTGCCCCACTCGATGGCAGAGGGGTTTGTGCTTCAGAACAAGGAAAGAGGCAGCCTGATTTTATTTTCAACAGCACACTGAGAATTTGCAAACTGCCTTGAGCTCCCCAGAGAGAGGAAAGGTGCCCGACTATTACGGGAATTGTTTGTTCTTACAATAAAAAGTAGAGAATTATCAACGATCTCCGCTTAAAACAGCGAAATTATTTGCAGCTGGTCTAAGATGACCTACAAGTTGCCTGTAGATGGAGCCTGAGTTTCTGCAAGGATTACGCTGAGCCTCCCTCGGAAAAAGGGAGGAGAGCTGGAAATGGAAGTGCCCAAAATCCAATACAGGAAACCACAACCAGGCTGAAAAGCCCCCAGGCTTCCTCCACCGATTGCACACGGTTGTGGTCTCTCTTACATCTCCTTTCTGCAGTGCAATGGGTGGTCAAAGAGCTGATCTTGGGAAGCAAAGAGCTTCCACCAGCCCTGCGGAAGCCAGGGAGACACACAGGCTCAGCCCATCTCCTGCCCAGGATGGAGGAGGGTGGGAGAGGACCTGGCCACTCCAGACCCAGCAAGATTAGGGATAATTCTGCAAGAGGTGCACACTGGAATTACAGCTCTCAGTTTTTCCAAGGCCAGCTCCTTCCTAACCCTAACCCTAACCAAAAGCCATTTGAGGGAGGACAGCAAAGGACACCACACCTGCTCCTCCTGTGGGTGCACAGACTATTTACCAGGAAAAGCACCATCTACCACAAAGAGCATCCACATGGAAAGACTCCCCAGGGTGGTTTCCCCTTCCCAGCTCTCCATAGGGTATCACAGCCTGCAAATAAACACCAATGCCAGCCTTGAGACCCCCCACTGATGCCTCCTCTCTGCCTTGCTGTGTGCAATTCCCTGCCCACTGCCAGATCCCAAGGGAAGATGGAAAGCTACTTGGTACCCAGAGGAGGGAGGAAACAGGAATGCCAGAAGAGATGGGGCAGACTGGGAGCAAATGGGAGCTGGAGGGCAGAAAATTGACTGCAGCAGGCTGGACTTGGGAAGGAAAAGGGAGGGGTGAGAGCATGGAAAAGATGCACCAGAGGGCCTGAGCCAGGAGCAGATGCCAAGGGGGGGAAATAGGTAGAGAACAGGTGCTTTGGGGGCAGGGGCTTCTTCTAACTGCCAGCACTTGGGGGATGCAGAGTTTCCTATAAGAAGGCTAAAATACCCCCCTGCTCCAGGGCTGGCTGCTTCACAAACATCCCCTCCTGCAAACAGCACAGAAAAGAGGCCAGAAGCTTAAAAATTTAAAAAAAAAAAAAAAAAAAAAAATTAAAAAAATAGAAAAAAAAAAAAGAAAAAAGGAGATCCAAGTCAGCCCTCTGCTGGCAGCAGGCTCGGCTGGAGTTGCAGGGGCTCCCCAGGGAAGGGGCTCAGCCTCCCCACAGAAGGCACCCCTCCTGCTCTGACCTCCACCAGCACTGCCTCAGATCAGAGAGCCCCAAACCCCACACTTCACCAGGGAGACAAATTCCAACATCGAGGAAAAAATCAGCAAGGCCAGAGGCACCTCCCTGGGGGATTGTCCTTCTTTAAACTGCCCTGCTCACTTCAGCCCAGGTTAATCATCCTCACAGTTCAATTAGGAAAGGAAAAAGAGCCCTCTGCTCTCCAGCTGGGCCACGGCCCCCAGTTACACGGGGCAATGATGAGTGTGTCCCAGTGGGTCCCTGGCAGGACCGACGAACAGGGACGTGCCCAGCACAGGCAACATCCCAAAGTCTGGCAGTCGCCACGGCAGGAGGCAGACAGGAGACCAACGCCTCTCTCAGCAGCACGGAACTCACGGAGCCTCCAGCCACAGCCTGACTCCCACCACCCCATTATGCACCAAGCATTTCCCCTACAAAGCCCACCCCAGCCATGGAAAGGCTGCCTGACCACCCAGGCGAGCAGAGCACCCTCTGTTCAGCGCCAGCTCCTCACCCCTGGGCTGGCTCGGCTGCCATCGGGGAGCGTGACATGCTCTGCTTGTGCCGTCCCCGTGCCTGGTTTGGCAAGAGCAGCTGCTCTCTGCTGCAGCCCCACTAGTCCAGGTCTGAGCAGGGGAGCAGCCAGCCCTGCGTAGGGGGCACGCTCTGCTCAAAAAGCAGCAGACCAACTCTGGGCTCGCCTGCTCCACGCTCACGTCCCACCATCCCCGTGCTCCCTTCCCCAGGTCCCGCAGCTCCCGGATTAACCAGCTCGGGTCCTCCCGGGGCTGCCTGATGCACACACAGCACGGCCCGAAGCCCCAGCCGCGAGCTGAGTCCCCACTGCCCCCAAAAAAAGGCTGGGCTGCTCTCTGCTCATCTGGACACGCTGCTGTGATGCCAACAGAGAGCTGCTCTGCTGCCTGGGCGCTGCACCATGTACACCTGTAACTCATCCAGGGAATGCAAAGGGATGCTCGGCCGTATTGTGCGGCACACAAGTGGCCCATCTGCATATAATCTGCCTGTGTTTCTCCTACAGCAAACAACGTAAGGGAAAGCATCCATCAGAATTCATAAGATGCACCCCTGGAGTAAAAGATTGATTTGATATTAACGGATTCGTGCGGAGACTATAAAGTGATCGAGACGAAATGCCGACACCTCGGAGGCATCGCAGCCCTGGAAACCCGCTGGCAGCACAGGCTGGACCCCCTTCCCCTCCCACACAGGCACAACTTCGGGAGCGTCAGGCAGTGCTAACTCACTGTCTGCCACCTAAGCCCCTGTGGCAGCTCCTGGTCTGGCACCCGCAGCCCCCCCACGGGAGGCTGCCAGCCCTGCCCTGCAGCCACAACAGCACCGGCGTGTCCGTCCCCACAAAACCAGCCCAACAGGGCGTCCCCACCGCGATGGGGACGAGCTGCCATCCGAGGTTTCCCCTGCCACAACAGGGACGAGCCCCTGGGACACGTGCAAAGTCTCCAGCTGGTCCCAGGACCCTCTGGCAGCCCCGCTGGGCGCAGAGCATCCCCCAAAAGACGCAACCAGGACCCCCCCAAAGCCCCCCGAGGCCCCGGTCCAGCTGCTCCTACCTGAGCGTGGCGCTCTCCCCTTGCCGCACCGTCACGTT
>JAWWES010000067.1:2648999-2670678 GCA_035583135.1 Lophotriccus pileatus
TTGTTATTCTGACTTATAATCTCTCTTTTGAGTTGAGCTCATTTCCCCTGCTGGGTAACTTTTAAACCAGCACACTGAGAGGGACTCAAGACTGGCACAGGCCCTGGGGGCACCAGGCATATGGCAGTGGCGGATCCTGCTCCTCACGGTGACGTTAACAAGCCCTGACCTTCTCTCATCATCCCAGAGGCTCGGAAAGAAACTGAGCCGGCAAGGACGAGTCCCTCCACCTCCCCGGCTCCCGCCTCCCAGCCTAGTGTCAATCTCGCCTTTTATTAGTGGTGCAGTTTGGCCTCCCTCTCTCTCCGAGATTTCTCCCTCGTTGCTCTAATCAGGAGCTTGCAAATGTCAAGAGTACAGGCCTGGAAGTAATTAGTGAGGGACAGGAGCCCGGGGGCCGCGCGGCGGCTCAGCCACAGTGCCGAACTGGGGAGCAGCCGGCAGCCACTGCGACCTACTGGGCCGCCCTGGCTTTCATTCTCCAGCTTCACTCCTCCTCCCAGACTGTTTTCCCCTTCTCCACACAGCTCAGGGCATGCTGAGATGCCCTCTGTGCAGCAGGGATTGAGTCCAGCTCTCTAGGGATTAGCGCAGTGAGGGACAGGGAGACTGCAACACCACTGGGACAGTGAGCACTTGGACAGCAAGTACCACCTCCTGCTCATGAGCTCCCTTTAGGACACTGCCTCTTCCAAAAGAGATCCAAGGAGTATTTCTGACTCCTTTTAAACCTGCCTGGGTAGGGGAATTCTAAGAAGCATGGGCAGAGCTGCATCAGCAAGGCAGGCTTCACCCCAGGACAGCAGCTTCTCCCGTGGTGGGCATAACAAACCACTGAGTCCTTGTCACAGTCCTCAGCAGGCAAAGAAAACTAAATCCTAAGGCAAAGATAATAAGAAGAGCATTCTTTCCTTTTTTTTCCCCTCTCCCTGAGATGAACTTTGCAGTCCCTAGGCCACTCAAGCCTTGTTCACAGCAGAAGGGGTTAATGCTGCACCCAGGAAAGCAAAAACCCAGCAGAGCTGTAGGGAAGAGCAGTCCTTGGAGGCCCTGGGCTTGTTCAATCAAAGAGCTAATTCTTGTTCCCAGGGATTCACCCTCCAGCACTGGTGGAAGTGGAAGTTCTCCAGATCTCCCTCTGGAAACCCCAGACAAGTTTTTTCAAAGACAACAACTCCTCTCTGGTCCCCAGCTGGCAGACAGCTGCTGGCACTTTCTTTCCCCAAACTGGGCTCTTTTAAGGCATCTCTCTCCCAGGGAAATTTCTAATCCTGAACATCTTGGCCACCCTACCTGGCCAAGACATATGTAACACCTCCACGGCGAACGCAGCGCTGAGGCTTGTTGGTATCCTGCACCGTCCAGATGGTGTCTGGGCTCGGGGCTATAAGATTTTTAACTAATTTCTTTCCACACTATTATCCACTCCTCCCTTTTCGCCCACCTCCTCTTTCTCTCCCTCCTTCTCTCCATCTGTCCCTGCCCCTTTTCTTCTCCACCTTTTCCCTTGCACACTTGCAGCTGCTAATTTTTCCCCGGCATATTTGGCAATCCATCCTGACACCTCTTCCCCCACACCCCACCGCCCCATTTCTTGCTTTTCCCATTTGCTGCCGAATACTCTCATTTCTTCACCCAAAAGGGAGAGCACTGAGCACAGGCAGGAGGAATACACACACACACACACACTCCATGCAAAGCAGCAGAGCAGAGAGAATCACATCTCACAGTCCTGGGGTAAAGCTGAGCATCCTCTGGGGTTACAGCAAAGCAACACCCCTTTCCCAGCAGGAAAAGCCTTGGGAATGTAGTCACAGCTGCACTGACCACTGCCAGGCTGATGGCACACACACACAGCTCGGCCTCTCTCTCACCTCTGCCTCTCCCCAGCAGAATTTATTTATCCCACTTAATTTTTTCAGTTGTTTTACCTTGTTTTATCTTCACACTAAATCAGGCTCTCTCTGCGAACTGGACTCTTATTTTCCGTGCTGTTACATTTAATGCATTTTATCACATGAATTTAGCAAAAGAGAAAAAAAAACAAAACAGCTGAGGTAATTGTGAAAAAAATGCAGCCTGTTCTTCACATTGATCGTGGTGCTTGAGCTCGCCTGGGCAGAAAATGCAAACTGGAGGCTCAAGCTCCTCATTAACACCCAGTTCAGGGCTGGTTTAGCAGTCAGGTAACCCCTCCATCAACATCCCCGTGCCCTAAATGCATGCACAAATCCTCCCCTTTTCCGTAAAATCCCTCCAGGATGACACAAACCCAGCCTGGAGGCACGATGACAGCATGGCAAGGCAGGTTGTGGTTCAGGAGGATCCACAAGATGGTGATCCCTGTGGATTTTAATGGGATTACTTTGCACTTAATGCTCAGCTACAATCCCCAGCTGAACCCCAGGGATATGGCACGTTTAAACCGTGTGTAAACCTGACAAGTGAACTACAAAAAGGAGGCAGCTCCGAAGACACCCACCTTGCACAGCTAAAATCAGCCTCCCTCATTACACCAAATATTAAAAAGAATAAAAAAAAGCCCAAACCACCAACTCTGAAAACACCCAACGCTGCTCAAGCAAAGCTTGGAGGGGCTGGGACACCCGGGGGCAGCAGAACCGTCACAACATCGCCCAAAAAGCTTGAAAAACAAGCATTTAATTTTCCAGCAGTATTTCTGACAACCATCCAGGATGGGTTTTTCTTTTTTTTTTTTTTCATTTTTTTCTAAGGAAAGCAAAATGTTAAGATTTTCTTCACGGTGCCAAGATTTATTTTTTTTTTTTTGGTTGCCATTTCTGATGGTATTTAGTGCATTTGGGCAAATTTTCAACTCCCATGCAGGTCCTTTCCTTGAAAACCCAACTCTGGAGGGAAGGTGGGGGCAGGGCATTACAGACATGTGACATTTTGCTTCATTGCCAAAACATTTCCATATCAAAACACGCCAAAGTTCAGCTGCTTCACCAAGGACATTGTCTTGGAAAAAAATACAAAACAAAACAGCACAACAAAAACCTCACTGCATTGCACACTCTCTGCCAAAGAGATGCTTCCAGGAGCCCAACCCCAAATTTCCCACATCTCTGGGAAGCAGAAGGTGACAGGACAAGGAGAAACAGCTTCAAACTGACAGAGGGCAGGTTTAAATTGGATATGAGGAAGAAATTCCTTACTGTGAGAGTGAGAGGCACTGGCACAGGTCGCCCAGAGAAGCTGTGGATGCCCCATCCCTGCAAGGGACCTTAAAGAACATCCAGTCCCACCCCCTGCCATGGGCAGGGACACCTTCCAGCAGCCCAGGTTGCTCCAAGTCCCGTCCATCCTGCCCTTGGACAGGGATGGGGCAGCCACAGCTTCTTGGGGCAAGCTGGGCTTGACAGGTTTCCCTGTTTCATAATTAGTGTCATATTCATGTTCCACCTAATGACCTCTCAACTGGGACGAGGCACGATCACATTCCCAAACTAGTCCAGGAGCTGGAGAAACACCAGAAAGGGGGATCTGGAGCACAGATGGCTCAGCATTGCATTGCAACGTGCTTTTGAGTCTTACCAGCCATTACAGACTGGAAATGGAAAACGGGATCTGGGATTCACTCCTGCATCCACCACAGTCTCACCCTGACCATGGACAAGGCAGCGAGGCTCTTGGAGCCCTCAGCTTCCCCCACTTGCCAAGTGGAGCAGGAATGTTTCTTCCCTCTCCTGGGAACATTACAAGGCTCATTTCATACATGCTTACAAAGTGTTTTGTGAGCTCTGCACTGAACTAATAAAAGAACAAATAAACAGATATCACATTGCCCTGTTTATCCTGTTTCTAAACACGAAGCCATCTCGTAGCCTCTGGGCTTATTTACAAAATACAGAGGCACAGGAATGATCAGAGAGCAGCTGTGCCACCTCTACTCCACGCTGGGAGAGGGAAACACCACACTCGGGGCTGTCCTGGGAGGCTCCAAAACGGTGTCTCCAGCACATATTTAACAGCTGAGAGAAAGGAAAAATCCTACCTACCCATCCTCCTCAGTGTGCAGTGTTATTTTTCACACCTGGATCACACAAGAGCCACCCATCATGGAGCTGGCTGTGCTTACACAACCTACTCCTGTGGTGGGAGGCAGGAGGACCAGGTGTCCCCTCAGCAAACCCGTCCCCAGGTGATGCAAAGATGAGTGACTGCACACTCTGGTGCCCTGCATGGCCCCACTCCTGCCCAAACCAAACCTCAGACCTGCATTTGTATCAGCAGAGCAGCCAAGACAGCAAGATTTCAAGATAAAGAAGAGGCAGAGGCAGGAGGGCTGGGAGCAGAAGGGAGCCAAATGGGATCTCTGCATAACACAGAAATCACGCTGTTCCCAATCCTCACCCCTCCATGCCCACCTCACTTCCACGGCCCTGCCGGGCAGGTTTGGCAGCGTGTTAAGCAGATAAAGGTCTAAACACTTGTTCTCAGCCTGACTGAACTACCTGAGCTTCTCGGGCTGCAGGTCCCAGGAGAAATAAAAATTCTCAGTATTTGCAGTCCTTCCCCTGTGTGGCCAGTGCAGATGATGGTTTTTTTTTCACCTTTGAAATTCTTGCTTCTAAGTGCTGAAGCGAGGTGAAAAACAAATGTGAGGTGAGGGAAGGTTCTTGGTTTGAAAACTTCCCTGGGAGTTTGACTGGAGCTGTGGATAAATGCTGGAGCAGGTCCCTGCTCTCAGAGCCCGTGGATCTGCTCCCTGCTGATGTGTCTCGCTGCTGATTTATTCCCAGAGGTATCGGGCACAACGAGATAAATATGCAAGTTGCACAGCCGGGGTGGGGATGGGAACATCTCCATCTCCCTAGGTCAGTTTTAATCCATCTCGCAGAGTCACCCTGGTCTGAGCCACTCGCTCCTGACTCCAACGCAATTCTCTTCAAAGCCCGGCTCTGCCTGGATCCTGGGATTAAAATCTGGGTTTGCAGCAAACAAAACTGAGCGTGTTTTATGAGGAAGAGTAACCTTGGGGGAGGGTTTGACTGCGGTTTCAGAGGCTGAGCAAGGTTTCTGTACACAGCACTGCCTCAGTTCTGCCTGCTGTCAGCACTCCCTGCTATCTCCAGGTTGCTGACAACCCGACAATCTCCAATACCGCAGTAAGGAAACAACCTGCAAGCTGCAAAGCCCATTATCCCATTTTGCAGAGAGAATAATGAGGTGGGAAAAGACAAAGGAACCCAAACACCTTCGGAAATATAACAGACCTGCCCACGGCTATCCTGAAAGCTCAGGATCCCTCCTAAGCATCGCTCCACGCACTATTCCCCACGGACATATGGCTTGGAGCCACTTAGGTTGCCACCAGGAGCTGGCTGCTCCACCAGCAAACAGCCCTGAGGCTCCTTCTTCCATACTCAGGGCAAAACCCCGTTTTACACCCCCCAGTTCAAACAAGGACACATCGCTTCAAACCCACGTCAAAACAACGAGCAAACAACACCTCGTCCAAAAGGATCTTCCCAGGCTGGACAAGGTGGGCGCAGGACACCGGGGTGACCCTGCCCAGGGCTATTCACCCTCAGGGAAGATCATCAGAGAACGAGCTCCATCCCTGCATCTCCTCCCGCTCCTTGTTATTAAAGCTGGCGTTTGTCATGTTAAGCAGCTGTTCTAACATAAAGCAAAACTGTCAAGGAAAATATGAGCGTTGCAGATGGGCGGCATTTTCTTCCTAAATGCTTTATTTTTATTTATTTGTGGGTTGTTTTTTTTTCCCTCCCATCTCCTTCACCCTTTACAACCACCCCTGCTATTGCTGCTGGCTCTGCAAGCCACCACCCTGATAAGCAGCCGCTCGCTGGCTTCTCCTGGTCCTCGCAGGCTCTTCTATTCATTGTTGTTTCTCTGTCGCTACAAATTGGCACTTCTGAAGAGATTTCCAGGCCAAGTATTAACCCCCTCCGGAGCCCAGCCACACAAACACACACGTTATTTGTCAAACCAGAGGAAGGCAGTGGAGCTGTAGGGAAATTTAAGTGACTCGTCTGAAAGAGCAGCAAGAAGCGAAGGCGGAGGAGCCAAGACAGACGTTTCTCACAGCCACAGGACCTTCTCCCTTCCTTCCAGCCCTGTCTGCAGCCAAAGCCCTGAAATCCTCCGTCTGGCCCATAAATCAGCAAATTCAGCTCCTTCCCCGAGCTGGAAACGGCACCCAGGAGTCCTGACATCACACGGCCGGATTTCAGCACAAAACAAGGTTCCCTCTCATTGCAAATTCCGGTCGAAACTCCTTTTAGAAAAAAAAGTTTTATAGAGGTTTTTATTTATTGTCAACTCCTGGATGATAAAATGAGGCCGCTACAAGCCCTATTTATTTCCCACCCTCGCAGGAATCGGAGGGGCTGAGATGTGAAACGAATGCAGGGCTCCAGCACTGACCCTGGGCTCGTGCTGGTTCGCAGACCGCTGGGTGATTATTTTATAATAGCTGATAGCATCTGTGATTTAATGCAGCTGTTAGAAATTAGCAAGGACTCCATCGAAAGCGTCCCAGTCACTCACGATAACAGGCTAATAAATCATTCCCCCAGTGCTCCGTGGCATTTATGGTTCTATTTTAGAGATGCAAAGCATAGATCCGGCTGCTCTCCTGGATTTATTTTTATTTATACTTTTAATAATGCAATTAAATAAATAAATTTAGGATGTTGTGACTCTGTTGCCAAAAACAGCACCAATGAGAACTTCCCCTGCATGACTTCCCTTCGTTATTTTCTCCCCACTAGCCAATTAAATGGAAAACAAATGGCTCCAAAGCTCCTCCGAGATATTGTTTCCAATGCACGGGGTGAAAAATCTCACCCCATGGAAATCCAGGGGAGGCAGGAAGGGAGGTGAGGGAGGAAAAGGAAAAGCTGGGGTGGCTGTCACTCTCCTCTCCATACAAATTTCTTCCCACCACACCATAATCCTGAATATGTAGAGGCTACATTTCATGGATACATACAGGAATGCACTCACAGTTGCCCAGTCTTCAATCAGCCACCAAACCCAGCTTTATTAATTCCTTATGGGATGATAATTTGGAGCATTCCCTACATTCCTAAGAAAGCAGACAAAGCAGCACCTTCCCCTGTTATCTCCCTGCTGTGGCTGTAACCTGGGTGCTTAAAAACCTTCCCTGGAATAGGATTCCTGATCCCAGAGCAGGAGGAGGGTCTCCTGAGGCTGGCCGGCCAGCCTAACACATCATTCTCCACTGAAGCACATCACAACACATCAGGAGCACACCCTGACCTGTCTCTACCTCTCCAAATAAACCCAAAGGAATTACATTTACTGCCTGGAATGATGTGTCTGGTTCAGATATCCTGCTTCCAAGAAAACAGCCAAGGGAAGCGGGAGCATTGCCACGGAGAGGGAGCTCCAAAACCTTCCTTCTCCCTTTGCTTGTGCCTTGCAGCAACACACTCAGGGACACACTTGCGTCCCAAATGGCCCCACAAAAGTCACAAGGGATGCACCAAGGAGCAACATCCCCCTCACTCTGCCCACCCACCCCCTCAGGAAATCCAGGGTCCTGCCCCTGCCTTGGCACACTCGTTTTTGCACCTACACACGTGTGAGCTCTCCCAAGGCAACCAGCCAAGCCACACCAGCCTTCCAACATCTCCCCAGTGGGACTGGAGCAGAGAGGGGCCAAGTGGGGTTCTTGGAATTGGGAATTCAAATTCAGAACTGGGGAAGAAACCCCTCCCATTTCCCAGCCTTGCATAGCAGGGAGAGGTCATGATGCATCTCTCTTGCTCTTTCCTGTAAATGAACTCCCTGAACCAGCGTGTCCTGCAACACAACAGAGCACAGCTGGACAGTGTCAGGGTCACAGCTCCTTTCAAAGGAGCTTTCTCCTTTTCTGAGAGGTTTCACCAGCCTGCCTTTGCTCAGCCACTTTAGAGAGAGAATGGGAAAATGCTGGGAGAAGAATTGGGACTGGAAGTGCCTTCACTGACTCCCACGGGAGGTTCATGTTGGCTCACACTTTGAGCTTTTTCGGAGTTCTTGTTCCTTTTTTTCTTTTTTTTCCATAAAACTCCTTAAAATGAGCCTTATCCCACAATCTCTTACATGGCCAGGGAGCCTGACAAACACACGGAGATCCTTGGATGCCTTTCAAGGTCAGCTTCATCTCTGGGGGGATTTCCCTGATCCATCCTGAGTTCTGTGTGCAGCCCATCTGCACTCTGCACTGAGGTGGGGAGTGTCTCACCTCAACATTACTGGTCTCCTCACTCTCATGCCTTGAAACCCACCAAAATATTAAAAAAAAGACTTATTCCTTCTCCTTCATCTATGAGTATTTTGAGTTAATAAGCAGAAGGAACCAATTTACTTCTCAGTCACGCACTAAACTCTGGTCTAAGCAACTTTAGAGTAAGCCAACACCCAATAAAGTCTGCCCAGACTTCACTGGAGCTGAATCAGATCTCTGCTGGGTCCATTTAAAATGCTCTAAGCATTTCCATCATATCCTTACTTTTAAGCCGAGTTACAGTCAGAAAAATTACTCTGCATACATGACCCCAGAGGTTTCATATTTCTTCTCCTGCGGTGACAGTTCCCAACCAGATCCGCTTAATTTACAAGTTGGGAGATAGGGTTGCTTTCCCCCCTCCTTAAAACTGCCAGCCCTTCAAATTCCTCTGGAATGGAAATCACTGCCTCCCCTCACCAGCTCCAACGCAGGGCAGGATATATGGCACTGGGCATGGCTCCCGGGTGGATGGGAGAGGGAATCCCATCCGCCTCCCCGTCCTGGCTCGCGATGCCCATCAGTCAGGGGCTGGAGATGGAGATCTTTGGAGATGCAGGAAGCCTCCATGCCTGGCTGTGAGGTCTCCTTTTAATTATAGGAGCCGACTTTTTGCAATTACCGTTTAGTATAATGGAATCTCTCATTAAGGAGAAGGGTTCAACCGCTCTGATCTTTCCCTGTTTAAATAAAGGAGGAGGGAGAAGGCTTTGGGAATTGGCACCACCCACCAGACCGGCATCTCTAACTCAGGAGCGCCAGCACAATCAGGTCAGCCAAGGAGAGAGCTGTTCCTGGCATATTCCCAGCTCCCTGTGGAGTGAAAACAAACAGAGCTGCTCCCCTGTGCCCCAAGTAGGGAGATGTGAGGTGTTCTGAGGAGGAAAGGGCAGGGAGCACACAGCTTGGGAGCTCCAGGGGTCTCTGAGCTTGTTTGCTTTGCTCCCCCTGTAAGTTTTTTGGATGCACGCAACTCCCATGGATAGGGGAGCCCCAAGTCCAGCAGCCCATCTGGGATCTTTCCTGCCCTTCCTGACAGCCTGCTGCCATCCTCCACCATCCTCAAAGGACAGCACAGTCCCCAGCCCAACACTGAACCTCCCCAGATGTCCCTCCTGGCCAGAAAAGTGGTTTGATACGGCAAAACACCATTAATTGCTTCCTGAAAGAATAAAGTCCAGGCAGACATTCCCATGGGTATACCAGGCCTCATCCTGCACCCAAAATCCAAAGGAAAAGTCCTATTGCCTTCTTCAGAAGCCACTTGGTGCCAATTATTCCCCTTCCTCACCCCAAATCCTCCTCTTAGCATGCAAGAAAATGAAGCAGCCTCTGATCTCCACAGAAAGCAGAGGGCTTCAGAAGGCACTCGTAGCGATACTTTAATAACAAAAATTCTAATTAAATTTTTACATGTTTAAATACATTTGTCGTGTATTTTCATTAATAGCTTTCTGTGCTGTCTTTAGTTTGACAATCTCCTCACCCCCTGCAAATAACCTCCCCCAAATGCTCCGGCACATCTGGCACGGAGAGCTGGACAACATTCCCGAGGTTACACGGCACAGTGGGGGCAGAGCTCCGTGGTCCTCTGCTGTGATCACCACGAGAGGGGATGGGGAGCACAGCTCAGGCAGCAAAATGGAAGTGGGTTTTCATGGCAAACCCAAAATTCTTGTTATACCAAGTCTATGGCAAGTGGAGATTTGGGAATGCTTTTCCTGCTAGGACCACTACAAAGAAGGAAGCAAGAGGGAGGACATGAGATGCCTGAGAGGCAGCTCTCACAAAACATCCTATTATCAAGCCCAATGACACATTAAAGGTAAGTCACTCAACATTACAAAGCCTTAAGGATTTTCTGAGCTTCAGCTCTTCTCCCCAGTGCAGAAGACAAAAGCGGGACACAAGAAGTGACCCCAAATATGCCTCAATCATAAAATCACAGAATCATCATAGAATGGTTTGGGTTGGAAAGGACCTTAAAGATCATCTTGTTCCACCCCCTGCCATGGGCAGGGACACCTTCCACTAGCCCAGGTTGCTCCAAGCCCCGTCCAACCTGGCCTTGGACACTTCCAGAGATGGGGCAGAGCCTCCCCACCCTCACAGGGAAGAATTCCTTTCCAATATCCCATCTACCCCCTTGTCCTATCAGCTGTTCTAAGGAAACATCTTATTTTCAAGACCACTGGCACACTAAAGACAATCCAAAGCCTCAAGGATCTGCTGAGCTTCAGCTCCTTTCCCTAATGTGGAAGATGAAAGTGGGAAACAAGAAATGACCCCAAATATGCCTGAACCCATCCTGACACCATCTTTAGAGAGAGAAAAAAAACCCTGAAGACTAATTCCAGCTGCTGGCTGATCACTGCCTGGAGCAGCCTGGTGTTCAGTAGCTGGGCAGAGCTCTTCTGCAGTTATGTATTTATTTTGTGAATATTATTATTATTATTATTTTTAACCGTGGAATCATTTTATTAATATTAATAAACCCACAGAAAGTGCTAATTTCCTCCATCATTCCCCTAATTACCTCTATTGAATTGTGAGGATCATCTGCATGAATAATGATTCCCCGTGCATTTGCTTCGCTCTTCAGCAAAGGAATCGGCAAGAGCCGGATCCTGCACCAGCAGATGGGAGGGAAGGATCTTTGGAACCACCACCAGATGCCTCCTACAGCGACTCAAGGACTCTCCCTCAGCCTCAAAAGCCTCACAGGGGTCACTGATTCATTCTGCACAGACACAAGGGATGGGACAGGTCTGCTGAGGGGAAGGTGATTGCTCTTGTGCTACTTCTCAGGGCACAAAACCTCTCTCTGCTCCTTTGGAGCTCCAATTCCCAAGTGCTTTCCAATGAAGATCCCATGGGCAGGCTGTGACATGGTGTCCAAACCTCCTGGTCACCCCAGAGCCAACGGCAGTTTTGCTTTGGGTTTTGGATGAGGCAGAATCTCACCCTGGGTTTTGGTCCCAAAAGCAGGGAGCAGCACCAGTGAGGGATAGCTGGGACTGCCCCATGCCTGGAAATGTTCAAGGTCAGGTTGGATAGGGCTTGGAGCAACCTGGGCTACTGGAAGGTGTCCCTGCCCATGGCACTGGATGAGCTTTAAGGTTCCTGAAACCCAAAGTATTCTGTGATATCTCCCTTTGCCACACACAGCGACCACGACTGGAAGATCCTAGATCAGGTAGAGGAGGTTATGCCACAGTAACAGCTATTCCCAAAGCAGGGGTACAACACAGTCTTCTCAGGAAAGACTGAGGAGAGAAAAGCCTCTTATTTATTTATTTTCTTGTTGCTGACGGTAAGATGTTTTTCCCTTACAAGCCATCTACAAGCTCCTGAAACCACAGCATGGAAATGTTTTCCAGCTCCAGAAACACCCCAGGCACTGGTGTTCAGCACAAAACCAAGGAAGATGCATCAGTGTCACCTCCACAGCTCCTTCACGGAGTCCCTGCTGTGCTGGCTCCGCAAGGTGAGCCGGGAGGAGAAGGGACACCAGCACGTCCCTGCAGCCTGTGACTCCAGCCCAGCCTGGCTGTGACAGCTGCACAACCCCCTCGGGCCCGCGAGGCGACCACAAGGCTTTAAAAGATGCATGAAGCTCTTGGATGGGATCCATCCCCGCAGCTCCGGCGGGATGCGGAGCACTGGCAGCGCCTGGCGCGGTGACACCGCCGCTGCGATGGACCCTGCGTGCAGGACCTGGCAGCCTCTGCCACCACGGCTGCCTGCTGCAGGACAGCTGGCTGAGCAGAAAATTCCGAGCACGGAGCAGAGAGAGAGAGATCTCCATAACCATCACTGCTTTTTTCATGGAAAAGCAGTTCCGACCAGCTGCTTGCTCAGGCAGAGGGGAAGGACGGGATAATTCGGACTCCCCCACCCTGTCTCACTTGCTGTGAGCGCACTTGGCTGACATGACACCCTTCAGCCTCGTCCCTAAGCTGCAAGGTGGCCACAGGCTGCCCTTCTGCCTCCACAAAGTCCCCTTTGGCAAAGGGATAGGACACACATCCGCGTTTTCCTGGTGGGGAGAGGGAGGGTGGGTTAGCGAGGCTCTCATTTCACAGGAGAGGCTGCCTGGATCATATTTGTATTCATTTTCATGAAATCCCCATAAAAGTCACTAATAGAACACAATCTGCTAATTAAATTTCACGCAGGAAGGCACTTTCACCTTAGATTAGCAGTGTCCTTGCACATTTTTTGCTACTAATGTACTAATAACATCTTATTTATCTTAGAAATGAATTCCGTTAGACTTATCATTAAATTTGAGATATTAACGTGCTCAAATGAACTCGACGTGAAGGGGGAAGGGGGGGGTAATTCCAAAGGGATGGAAACCACAAATCCATTTTCCTTCCTTTTTTTTTTTTACTGCTAGGAAGAAAGGCTGGCAGCTCTGGGGAGCAATGTCCCGCCTTTAACTGCTGCAGAGGCACGAGGGAGGGCAGGGAGCCCTCACCATCCTGCAGATCCCGCTGCCAGGGATCTTCTATCCAAGAGAAGGACACACAGAGCTTCTGTAACCCCACATTTTCATCGTGAGAATGTTTACATTGAGTGGTTTCACGTCACAGAGGAGAGGACTGAGGAACATCTCACCCCACCAGGCCATGCCTACAGACCTGCATCCCAGCTCAGGGCTCCCACTTCCCAGGGAATCCTGCTCTCCCCACAGATGTCCCATCTGGGCGTGCTGACAGGCACCTGCTTCCCAACCCGGGGCCTGGCTTTAAAATATTTGTGGAAGGGAGGGAAGGGAGGAGGTGGGGGAGAGGCGTTCTTGGTCATGAATCTTGGCAGGATGCAGCTGCTTCCCCGCCACTGGCTGGGAGATGGATAACGGGGAGGAGGCCAAGCTGCAATGTTTAAATCCAGATCTGCTTTCTGAGAAGCCTTCCCCCTTCCAGAGCTGGATTTTCTAAGTACATGTCCTCAAACCTCCCTTGCACCCAGCTCCCGGGCACACATCCCTGTCCTCCAGAACACCACATAAGGGTGTGATGCCAACCACCGACAACTCAGCTGTGCCTCAGAGAAGGGGGATACATTTTTGTATCCAGCTTTTCATCCTGCTGAGGCTTTCTTGTCCCAAATCAGGGCTCAGTCTTCACACTGACTGGATCAACTCCCACCCTGGCTGAGCAAAACAAGAGCAGTGACTGATTTCTCCTCGGTACGTTCGTACGTGGCTCGACGGTGTTTAATAACCAACTTCGCACAACAAAACAACATCCAACCTGCACTATTCTGACAACAGAATTTCTCCCCCTCTCTGAAGATCCAGGCCTTTCCAGCTTGTAATTGGGTGAGGCAACATTGACATCCAGTGGCCGATGAGATTAATCGCAGCAGAGCCGGAGTGAATCCCCTGGGGATGGAGCGAGCGCTCAGCAAGGGCTGGCAGTGCTGCCTGAGCTGCAACAGGCAGGAAACACCAGCATCCCTCTGCTGACATCCCTGCCAGGGCCACCACACCAAACCAGGGGACTATGTATTCCAGGCTGTGCTGTTCCCAAATCCTCCTCCATGCTGGTGCTATAACAGCACAAAGCAGTCTCTCTGCTCCAACTGGAAATGCACGAATTTATGCTGGTGGCCCCCTGTGCTGTGTCCCAGCCTTCTGAGAAGGCCCAGCAGTCTGCAGGGTGCAAGCCAGGCTGCACGTGAGCTGCCCTGCTTTATTTCACAGAATCACACTATGATTTGGGTTGGAAAAGCCCTCTAAACCCAACAAGTGCAGCCATTCCCCCAGCACCGCCAAGCTCACCACTAACCCATGTCCCCACGTGCCACATCCACACATACTTTAAATCCCTCCAGGGATGGTGACCCCACTGCTGCCCTGGGCAGCCTGTTCCAATGCTGGACAGCCCTTAGAAATTTTTCCTAATATCCAATCTAAAATTTAATCTCTAGACACAAACTTCCACAGCTTCTCTGGGCAACCTGTGCCAGGGCCTCCCCACCCTCACAGGGAAGGATTTATTCCTAATATTTCATCTAAACCTGCCCTCCTTCAGCTTAAGCACATTCCCCCTTGTTCTATCACTACATGCCCTTGTGAAATTCTATGGATATCCATCCATTATTATGGATAATTTGATGACTGCTCACTCTCAAGAATGCATTAGAGACGCAAACTACACCTGTGAGGTTTGGGGGAATTTCTGTATTCCCCCTTTAGAGATAATGAAACTGAGACACCAGGAAAGGAGGAAGACTGTGATGGATGGGGGAAGGCTGTAAATCCATGCATCAAAGCCTGAATTCAGATCATTTTGCCACCACAGAACAATTCTCATGCCTATGGGGGGCAGTTAGATGTTGTTCCCTCCCCGGACAGCTGTAAAAACAGAGAGACTCCCCCTACTCAAATCTGCTTTAAAGGTTCTCCAGTTTCCGTCAGGGCTTTAATTTTATTTTAAAAAATACTAAGGCAGATTACATGCTACACAATTAAATATTGATTGGGAATTCTCCCCAAGTATGTTTCCCCTCCATCTCTCTGCCTCCGCCGGGAGATGTCAAGTTCTGTTTCCTAAGCTGTCCCCATCCAGTGATTACGTTCATTAGGACACCAGTGTTGTGGTTGAAAGTACTTTCTTTGCTGCTGTACGTTTAATTAGACAACTCTTTCCCAGAAATTATTTATAGCCAAGCTTGGGAGCTATAGTTAGTCCGAATGTAAATAAGATTCAAAAGGGAAATCCCAGGGCACCCCTGTGGCTGGTGAGCCGCTCGCTTCAATCCATTAGCACTGGTCCCAGCGCCCCTGCTTAGCACAGGCTTCCAGGGGCTTTATGGCTGCAACTTGTGCTATTTAACAAAATAATAAAGCAAACCAGCCCAGGCACAGGTTTCCAATCCAACTGCTGTTGGACAAAGAATATTTTGCCTTCCATCAGCGCGGCGAGCTGGGAAACTCCCCAGCTTGCAGCAGAGGGATGTGGTTGGAGGAGGGCAGCAAACAGTGGGAAAAATGCCTTGAAGTGGGAAGAACATCAAATTAATTAGAGCAATATAAAGCTTTGCAAAACCCCCTCAGAACACTTGAATGGGGTTATGTGAAAAGGCTGGGTTTGGAAATGTGCTGAGAAAGGAAGGACACAGCCTGAGCCCAGTGGTCTCCAGACATCTTGCAGCCAGTCCACGACAAGTCACAGCCCTGCAGTTTCTGCAGGAAAAGCAAGGACTTTGCTCTGAACCTCGCCAAAACGACCACAGAATCACAGTTTAGAGTCACAGAATTATATAATGACTAAATTGGAAAAGACCTCGAGATCATCAAGTCCAGCCTTAGGTGGGAAGGGATCCTTAAAGGTCATCTAGTCCAACTGCCAAGCAGAGCAGCTCATAAACACAAGCACCACCTCCAGGTGAGATGTTCTTCCAAAGCCCCAGCCTTCTCCTGAGCCCCTTTAAAAGCAACATGGTCAGAAGAGAATCACAGAGTTCTAGAATGGTTTGGGTTGGAAGGGACCTTAAAGATCATCTCCTTCCAATCCCCTGCATGGGCAGGGACACTTTCCACTATCCCAGGTTGCTCCAAGCACTGTCCAACCTGGCCTTGAGCACTTCCAGGGATGGGGCAGCCACAGCTTCTGGGCAATATCTCTGTTTTCAACCCAAATTTAGCACTGGGATGGACAGGCAAACCATCCCACCACCCTGCAAGAGCTCTGCCGGGAATATTTCCTAACCATTACATCCAACACGTACCAAGAGGGAAATCCAGTCAGATGCCTCCCCCTCCTGCCAGCCCAGAGCTCACAAAACAAACGGTGCATCACTTGATGGGTGATTCACGGGGTTAATCTTGCATTTTCACACCTTCTCCCGTCCTCCCGGCATTTGAGGGAGAGCAGAAACACGCTCAAGCGGTGTTATTTAGCAGAACAGCACTCAGCAGCTCGGAAATCGCTGCTCCACGCAGGGAGCAGCAGCAAGGCCACGGGCGTGAAGTGGCCAATAACGCAGGGGGGAAAAAAAAGGTAAATCTCTAAAAACTACAAATAACGATGAGCAGCGGGGTGGAGGTCCCAGCCCCGCCGGTGACACCCCCAGCGAATGCCACCACTGCTGCCAAGCCCAGGCAGGAGCCATCAGCGTTCTGGTGGGGGAACACCACGGGGAGGTCTATTATTTTAAACATATAATTGATTCTAATTCATCACTTATCGCACGGTGACAGATTTTTATATAGTTTATTATCTCGCTCGCGGCACGAGGGCCCGGGGGGGGCTGGCTCCTATTGTTCGGCGGTTCCTGCTCCTGCCTCGTCTCTGGCTGCTCCCGTTATCTGTCTGATTAAGTTAGGGATTCTGGTATCTCCAGGTCCCCAGGTAACTGGCAGCGCTCATCTCCTCCCCTCGCAGGATTCCAGCAGCTTTCCTGCACCTCTCCCTCCTTGACCCGCCTGTCTCTGAGCTGAGCTCATGATTTGGGCATTGCAGAGGTGGCCGTCGCCACCCCCCAACTTGTTCACAGATTTTTGACAGCAACATCCAAGGATCCAGGAGCCACGGCACCAAACCCTTTGGATCACACAGAAGGGAAAACTGCACCCTGTTGCTTCTGCCCCTCCCCTCCTGGCAACTGCGTTGGGAAGCTGCAGAAGCAGCAAAAAAAAAGTAAAGGTACCCAAAACCAAAGGTAACCAAACCCAGGGATGCACAAACACCACGTGGCTTCCCAACTCCATCCAAAATTCAGCCCTGATCCGAAGGGCCTGAGTGCTGAGTCCAGAGAGCCCCACTGCTCCTCCTCCTCCTGCTCCTCCCCGGTGCTTCCCTCACTCCGGAGCAGAGCGGGATCACAGCTAAAATGGGTCGATTTGGAGAATTTCCATTTCACAGGGTGCTTTCAACTTCTCCACTGCTTTGTTTTTGTTCACATTCCAAACGAAAAAAAAAAAAAAAACAACCCCCAAAAAAAAGCAACTGCACACTTTTTCTTCCAACGAGCTCAGCAACTCCAAAACTGCCGGGAACCAGAAATCTTTTCTCTTTTTTTTGACGCTTTAAGGAGTCACTTTGCAATTTTGCTATTTCATTTCAGCCTTTTAGATTATTTTGAATTATTTCTACAACACTTCCCGATGCTAAATGCAACGCTGAGCATCACACAGCGCAGCCACGAGGATGTCATTACGTGACATAACATAATGATTGAAACATTTGATCCTATTTTAAAATCATTAAGGGCTGCTGCTTTTCCATTCCAATTGAAACATCTTGGGTGGTGGGTTGTTGGTTTTTTTTTTTCCTAGATCAAAGCCTGTCTTGTTCAAAATGTAAGGAAACAGTTTGACATTGCTCAAAAATGGCGTCAAACCCGGTTTTTTACAGCACAAACAGCAGAGACTTTCATCTCCACGTCAAGCTACTTCATTACAACAACAAACACGAGACACTTTTATCTGAAAACTGGGATGTTTTAGTTGACTTTAAGTAGCAGCTGCCCTTAATTATTTTAAAAACAAAAGGAAACACTTCGAGGATTAATCTGCTTTGGTGCGGGTGACGTCTGGTGGAAATGTGTGAATAATGAAAACAAACCTCCAAACACAGTCACGTTGGAGGGAAACTTTGAAACAATGGAACTCTGTGATTTTCCTGCCGAGGAGAGAGATGTGAGGGAGGTTTGTGCATCCGTGGGGATGCCCACGGTGATGTCTGTGCTCTGTGAACCCTTTATCAGCCATCACTGGGTGATGTAGGAACAGGTCTGGCATAAAAACCAGCAGCCCTGACCCCACAGCTGGGCCTTCCCACAAAACACACCTGGGAGGCCTGGGAAGGGCTTTTTGCTGGTGGGGGGAAAAGAAGAAAGCACACTTCTGGCTAGGCCTGGATGTCCCAGCAATGCCATCCCTGATGCCCCCTCACTGCGAGGGATGCTCTAAAGAGCCAGGAATTAGTGGCATCACCCACACAGACCTTGATGGGCTTATATATGACAAGAAATAGAGTCAAAATTCCTTCCAGTAGCTGAAAAGGTCTACAAGGAAGATGAAGAGGGTCTCTTTATCAAAAACTGTAGTGACAGAATAAGGGGGAGTGGCTTCAAACTGAGAAAGAGCAGGTTCAGAGTGGCCATTAAGAAGAAATCCTTCCCTGTGAGGGTGGGGAGGCCCTGGCACAGGTTGCCCAGAGAAGCTGTGGCTGCCCCATCCCTGGAAGTGTCCAAGGCCAGGCTGGACAGGGCTTGGAGTGACCTGGGCTAGTGGAAGGTGACCCTTCCTCGGAACATGTCCATGGTATATCCATAATAGGGAAGAAGATGATCTTTAAGGTCCCTTTCAACCCAAACTGTTCTAGGATTCTATGATTCTAAAATCTGATTTAAGCCCAGCTTGGCAAAGCTGTGCTTAGGACAACTCTGCTCTCTGGACTAGGCACCCTACCACCCTCCTATTTTGAGGGTAAAAGAAGTGTTTTCTCTTGCCTGGCTCTCTGTCTGGAGGGGCCAGGTGACATTCTAGCACCAAGAGGGGACATGGTTCTGCAGGTTTGGGACCATCCCATTTCTTTTCACACAGAACCAAGTGCCAGGAGAGCAGAACTGTCCCCTTGAAACTGTATAAAGTAAACAAATAGCAGCAATAACTATATATATACAACTTAGACTAAACAAAGTTGATATTTTCCAAACACACTCCCAGCACTTCCACACGGAGAGGGGAGGCTGCAACCTGCCGGGGCTGCAGTGTTGATTCAGATGGGATCAGGGAGGACCACTCCAAAACACAGCGAGTTAAACACACTGCCTGACCAGATAAATTCCCATTAGCAGCTCCAGCTTGGGAAAACACGGCTTTTTCCCCTCCTCTGGGTGCCCACTCGTGGGGCTTTGACACCACAGGGGCAGGCGACCAGCGGCAGCTCAGGCACGATGCTGGTGCTCCCCCGAGCCCTGCATCCAGGCTGAATCCTTGGAAACCAAAACCCCGCGCTCTTAAAAGCGCAGAAGAGGCCCTTGAGGTGCTCTGGGCTGCTCCCCGGAGCGGCTGGATATTCCAGGGGTGGGCTGGGCTCTCGGTTGCAAGGAGAGCAGTCGCTTCCCCCGTCAGCTATTGCCTTTGCTGCTGACATTTTGCTCGGTGCATGATGAGCTTCCTCCCCCATTTCCCCTAGGAATGACACCGCTGTTATCTCTGCTGCATCTAAAGCACACACAGACTCAGTTTAGGGACAGTTAATTTCCAATTCTTTCCAGATGGGTTGGAATAATATCCCCAGGTGGTAAATACATTATTAAGAAGGCAGTTTGGTGTGAAATTGGCTATTAAAATATAGATAAAGTTTAATATATTGAGCTCCTTGTCAGAAAAATCACTTTAGAGGGAGCTTATTATTTGTTTGATATTAAAAGAGTCACAGCTCGGCTCCAAGTGACAAATGAGGAGGGGGAGGAAATGCCACCAGTAATGAACAAAAGCTTTTTAACATTTAAATTTAGGTTTCTGCTCGAGGCCCCATGCTGTTGTGGACACGCCTGCCCAGCAGATCCATCCCCAGCAGCCGGGAATGCTGCTATCCTGTGCCTGCCCCAGCCCCTGATCTGGATGCCGGTGGGAGGATGTGCGAGGAACACTCTGGGTGAGTTCAAAGCAAGGGGCTTCCCCCCCTTCCTTCACGTTTCCTTACCCTCTGGGGCATTTCCGAGTAAAAAATAAAAATGGGAATAATTTAGAGGGAAAAGCCACTTCACAACCAGCCCAGTGGGATCACTAACCCCATGGGATGCTCTCCCCACTCTCCCCACAGCTCTGTCCAATCACTGCAGCTCCACAGAAAGTTTTACAGCAAACCCAAGCTTTGGGATCCACTTCCCACGCGACCAGAGCAGCAGCAGCTCCACCTGCGTGGGATCCCTAAAGGATAATCATGCAGAACATCCCTGATCCGATATGGAATAACCAGAAGGTTGGGAGACAAGCTGCATCTCCCCGCTGCTCCTCGCAGGGCTCGAGTGAGGTCTCCTATTACTAAGACTCCATTAGTTTTACAAAATATCCTACAGAACATTTACTAGCAGGCTATGAAGAATCATAAATAATTAAAATTAAATTACACTTGTCAAGGAAATGAACGAACCGCTTCTCCACGATGCATTATCCTCACACACTCGTCCCTTCATTTTTAAATCTCTTCCTCAGGAATTCCGCACTTTCTTCCAGGCAAGGGTTAGAACAATGTGCTCTTTGCACACACACACACACACAAAAAAAGCCACCGACCTCATTTTTACCCCACTTAGCCACAAAGCAGGAGAAATGACAATTTTAATCACTGGTGCTGCAGCACATGTACCCACATCTGAAATCAGCAGCGGTGTTAAAAGCATTATTAATCAGCATTATTATTAGCTGGCAATTAGCAAACTTCAATAATTGGCACTTATTAGATCTTCCACTTGATGAGAATTTACTGTCAGAAGCCTTTGAGGGGAGGCACAATAACAGTGGAAAACATCTTAACTGATTAATTAAGCCTCCCAACAACCCCAGAATCCTTATAAATTAAAAAAAAAAAAAAAAAAGGAAAAAAGAGGCAGTTTGTCACTGCCAGAGTTCGTGTCAAGGCTCTTCACCCCCAAACTAAGAGATTCCTCTGGGCTATCAGATGGCACCTTCACACCACCTCCTCGTGCAGGAATGGTGCTCCTCACCATTAATAAAAGTGCCTTTTATTGCACTTCTTTATTCTCTTATTTTCCCCTCCCACTTGCCAGAACTTCCTAAAAGTCTCTTCCCCTTGCACCCCTTGGGGTGCAAGGATCCCTCTGGGGATGGAGGGAGCTGAGGCATGGGATGGCCTTTTATCTTCCATTTCTGTTTGCTCTTTAGATTCTAATGATTTTGATATTTTATTAACAGTCCTGCTCCATTGGAGGCAGTTGGAGGCCTCCAGCCCTCTGGGATCGACGGTGGGAAAGGGAGAAGGCAGAGCTCTGTGAGCTCGCCCGTGCCTCAGTTTACCCCTTCACCACGCAAATCCCCACGTGTTCACGCCTCATTAACATCAGCAATGGGACTGGAGTTCCTGGGATGAAAGGTGGGACAGCAGCGCACACTATTGATTAGTTAATCAATACTTAATTCCTTCAATAGTTGCAAAAACAATAAGATATCCCCGAAAAAACAACACAGTTTACACCCAGGAAGGTTTCCACACACGGATTTCCACCCCAGGGTTGCACACGCTGGTCCTGACACTTGACTGACCAGAAGCTGCTTTTTTTGGGGGGGAGGGGGGAGTTTGGCCTTCCCCTCTAACACAAGGGAATGGCAGAGCAAGAAGCACATTAAATAACCCAAATCCTTCATCCTGGCATTGGAGAAGATGGAGAACACGTGGCAGGCAATGT
>JAWWES010000067.1:2673635-2733198 GCA_035583135.1 Lophotriccus pileatus
AGCTGGATGCTTAAGTACTTCTAAAGCTGCCAATTGCACAACAAATTAAATGCATAACCCTGGAGCACTCAGAGGATGAATACATTACGGACAAAAGAAACATGTCATCACACCCCCACACAGCTTTTGTTTACTCTGCATTCATACATGACTCTGTTGTCACCTCCATCCCTGACTCCTAATGATAAAAGACAAAAGGCAGAGAATTCCTGCTCAAACCCCCAAAGTCTCCATCTGATATGCACAAATGCAATTTGTCTCCAAGCCTCCCGAGGCCCCCGGTGGCAGGGAGATGAATACAGAAAGAGCTGCAGGCAGGACCCAGCTGAAGTCCTGCCACAGAGGCTGGACTAGGAGCCAAGCCCAGGCATCCAAAAATGTGGGACCAAGCTTCCCCAACGCTCAGACATTTACAAATCTGGAAGCAAACGATTTCCCGTGGGCACTCAAGAGCTGCCGCTGTTCCTACAGGAACCTTTGCTGTTTATCCTGCCCTGTCTTTCCTATTCATCTCCTGGGTTTTTCAGCTCTGCTCTCCAAGTGAGCCCTCCTGTTTTCATGCTGATCCGGGGCTTGATGTAAAAACCAGACCTGACACTACACCAGAGTTTCAAAGCCACGTCACCTTCATTAGGTCAACCACTCAGAGCCTCCTCATCCTTCATCCCTGTCCCCTCTGAAACGAGTAACCTCATTTATATCACACATTTTGATGCCTCACCCCAAGTTTTCCTCTGATACATCCCCAATTTCAGGGGAGACTTGGAAGTTTCTTTAAACCAAAGCATTTTGAGACCAAAGCATCCACAGCACCTGGCAGGGCACGGACCAGCTGGGCCTGCAGGTCTGCTCCATCTGCTGCTGGCAAAGGCTTTCCAGGTCAAAGCACGTTTGCATTGCACAGAGAGGAGACAACTCTCGCTGTAAGGAGGCCAGAGGAGCTCTGCATTAATGATCAGGAGCATAAAAGCACAGGGTCCACAGATGAAAGGGAAGGGGGATGCGTGGGAGACAGGCAGGTCTTCAAAGAGACAAAAATACCCATTTTGCACCCAAACACACACTCTCACAGATCCTCAGGGAAGGTCTGCAGAGGAGATAACACTGTGGGAGGACCAAGCTCCACACAGCCCCTCTGGCAGGACATTTATCCTTGACTCTCTCGGATTCTCATACCAAACAATGTGTTTTGAACCCTTCCCTAAGGGAGAGGCCACAGGAATCCCAGCTCGCCACACATTTTTGGTTCAGTTCTGGGGAGTGATTTAACAGGACACACACTGGGTAAAAAAAAAATCACCCTTCAACTATGCTTTTTACTAGCAGAGAGTCCATTTATAGCACTCCTTGCCAGGCATTTTGCATATTTTTTTCCCCCACCACTACAAGGTAACACTGTCACACAAAGACAAACCCACCAGTGCAGTCTTGAGCCCAATGGTTTCCTGAGCACAACTTGGTGTCACCTCCTGACTATGGACCTAAGCAATAAGTATCAGTAACAGCACATGAAAGGGAGGCGAGCTGGAACACACTGGGGGGAAAAAAATAATCTTGGAAAGGGTTATTCTGCCTTCTGCAGCCTGGTAAAGGGAACTAAACCTCCAAATCCAAGCCTTGTGTTATCCAGCAGCCTGCTCTTCCCCAGAGCATCATCCAGGCATCTTCACCCCAGAGGACTTCTCACAGCCCAGGATCCTCCCAACAGGCACTGTCGTCCTCTTCCCTGCCTACACCTTTCTGTCTAACCAGTGCTTGGTATTTGAGTCTAAAGGTTAATTAAGTGTGGCTGCAAGAATGAAAGGCCACAATCAATTACCGGGCCTGCTTGTCCATTTGAGTCAATTTTTAATCATGGTGATTTGGTATTTTGGAAGGCGTGGGGTGAAGAGAAGGGCGAAATTCTCTTTCTTTCCTCTCTTTTTGAAAGGTATTTATTCGAGCTGGATAATTCCCCTGTCTCCAGGCAGACAGAACGCCTTCCCCTGGCACTCCACCACCTTCCCTCGCCTTCCCTTTGTTTCTGCGCAGTGCTCCAGAAGAAGGGAGGCAGAGGTGGGGAATAATGCAAGAAAAACTGGATTCAGTAGATTCCCACTGCACCTTTCCAGGCCTGATCCTCTGGGTTTTACCTGCCCTGAAGCTGGAGAGAATGGAAATGAACCCTGCACACTCAGGTGGGGCAGCACATACACACGTTGTGCCCCCAAACCCTCACCTCCAGCAGCTCTTTGAACTCCGCCCAAAACTTGTTTGCTCCAAGACACACCGCTCCAAAAGGCTGCCCACCTACCCCCTCACCTGGATCAAAGCTCCCCTCCACATGCACACAAGACTTTCAAACATGACCCACCCACTCCCTCAAAAACACTCAGTGCCATCACCCCAACACTTACCCCTTCACTTACACCCGCCACCCCAAAATACAAAACGCTCCTCCATCCTCCCCAAAAAAAGCTCCTTCTGCCTGTTGAAATAATTAACTATTTAAAATTCAAGCGGTGCTAATCGCAGCAGCCCGGGCTGTGTTCTCATTACCCGGGATCAATTCCTGTTTAATATTCACCTCCAGGGGCGGATGTGGCTGGAACGAGTTGCCGATTTCTCTCGCGCTACGCCAAAGCTAATGAGTGGCTCCTGCTATTGTAGTACAGTCACTCTCCTGTAATCAGTCAAAATAACAAGCAACAGCACCTTCCAGGGATGCAAAGTCTTCTACATAAATATACATAGACAGTCAGCCACGCCAATGGACTTCAAATCTCAGTGAGCAATGGCCAAGGCACAGCCCTGCCCCAGCTCCTGCCTTAACAGGGCGTCACAGCTCGTCCACATCTGGAAGCTCCTCTGGAGTCAGAGCATGGACAGCTATCCCTGCATCCATGCACAGACATGCTCCTTGGCCCTCCCTATCTTCAACAAACGAGTTGAATGATCTGGACAGTCATTCCCAAAGAATTCCATGTGTGTTGTACATGACACGTGGTAACTCACAGCCCTGAGAGCCCACTGTCCTTAAAACTCTCTCTGTGGAAGAACACAGAGCTCTTACAAGACATTATGAGGGAAAATCCACCCTACCTGCTCCCTCTGAGGTGTGCGCTAACAGATCTTGCATGGGATGTGACTAACTTCCATTTTCCTCTCCCACCTGAGTGGAAAACGGAGGTATCTCCTATTCCTGAGGTTTTTTTAAGCACTGGAAGAAAACCAATCCCATTCCGCTGGGAAAAGCAGCCTAACACATCGAGCTGATGGAACTGTCATCGAAAAATGGCACGAGCAGGACAACTGGCCCTGATTAGAAGGATGAAATGGTGAGACATGGAGAGCAGGGAGGAAGAGAGTGTGAATCTTCTTTGCGGGGCTGCAGACATGTCACACTCACATCAACTGGCTCATCCATGTGGAGATGCCAGTGCCACGTCACCCAGGGACGCGCGGGGAGAAGCGAGCGTCGCTTCTCATTAGCCTTTCTTTGCGTGGACAGGTCACAGGACAGCAGGAAAATGGGAGCTGGCATGAAGCTTCATTCAAATGTCCAAACAAGCCTAATTTTGTTCCTTACCAGCAATTAAGGGCGGAAAATTAAACCGGAACCTTCGCAGCGAGCAGTTGTCACCTCGGTGGGTGACAGGGACCTGTCCTTGGCCAGCACCACTGGATGGGAGTGACCTCAGCCTTGGGGAAAGCTCCAAAAGGAGAGGGAGAAATGCCCACCAGCTCTGCCCATCTCTAGCCATGGCACTACTGATGGAGCAACGGGATATTGTCTTCCTGGTGCGTGTCCATCACCTCCCAACAGCTCACAGGGGAGGAGGAAAACCACCAATGTCTCAAGGCAGTTTCCTGGCCGAAAATCAATAACTAGTATTAAAAAATGGATCCAGTTCCCACTGGAACAGACTGCTCAGGGCTGTGCCATAATTCTGCAGAACAGTCAATATTTACTGTAAGTGTCTCAAATCAAGACTGAGCTTCGATTTAGTGAGATCGTTATTGTGCGTTAATAACATGCCAATTGATTATTAAACATATTTACCCTGGGTATGAAAAATAGGCTACAAGAGGAAAGGGCATCCGATGCAGGAACAGGATGTTAACTGGGGAACTTAATTGTGCAGAGCTGCATTAGCCAAATTATCTCTCTGTCATTAAGAAATGTTTTATAAAGGCATTAAAATGCTGCAGATAGAGGAACAATACATGAACATTCCAAGGAGTTGGGCAAGAGGACAAACTGCATCCCATCGATGCCTTGCCTGTGCCCACTTCTCCCTCTGCACGCTGGAGGATTCACTGGTGCTAAGAGCCCTCCTTGCCCCCCAAAAATAGAGGTGAAAGGCTGGGAGCAGCTCACAAAGCAACCAACCTTTATGGACAGCCTCAACATCAACTACTCCAAGCCCCTGGATCCTCTGTTTCTGCCATCAGAGCGCTCCTGAGAGCTTTGTGGGGTTCAAAGTGACACATGGCTGAGTGCTGAACAAGGCTTTCTGCTGCCTGAGGATATTCACAATGCGCCCACAAATGTCACTTCAAGTAACACTTGCGGCTCAGCAGTCAATTCTCACTTTGAAAATACAGGGAAAAGTCAATTTCTGAGTGTTTTCTCCTGAATCATACTCCTCTTGCTGAAAACCCAGCATAACCGACAGGGCTTGGTATTTTCCTTGTCCTTTTTCCACAAGTTCTTGATGAAATGTAAATTATTTTCAACTTTGATCTTGATGCTTCCTGGCTCTTTCTGATTATGTTTCTTCCTTAACAACCTGACTCCAGCTCTCTCCCTCAGTAAAGGCTCTGTGCTCCCATCTGCACAGCACAAATTACTGAGCAGCCCAGTGCAATAGCTCAGAACAGGCCACTCTCTTCCCTAGCAATAGAAATTATTTCCATTTGGAGTAATATATCCTTCCTGCTCGATGGACTGCTGCTCACCAGGCATTCAAATTTTGTTCATCTCATGCCGCGGGGCGATTCTGAATGCACCAAGCCCGGGTTGCTCGGTCACAGGATGCTGATCAGATTGGTGTTAGGGGCTTCCTGAGCAAAAGGAAGATTGGGATGTACAGTCTCCCGCCTCTCCTGAAGCCTGCAAAGGTTTAGGTAGAAGGACTTTGTTTGGAGCTACTCAAAAAGTGTAGTGCAGCACTGGGAACCTGCAGAGCTGGGCTTTGCACTCCCTGCACATTCACTTCTTTGGCTCCATGCTGAGTACACTCATTATGTTTGGGCTACTGGGCACATTTTACATACAGCTGATAATAATTTAAAAAAAAAAAAAGTGCAGAGATCTAAAGCCTGATATATATTAAAAAAAAAAAAAAAGGTAAGAAAAGGGGGAATTAAAATTAAATTCAGACTTAGAGCACACAGTGCTCTCCAAGAGGGAGCTCTGGTTTCATGCCTGCATGCCCCACACCTTGCCTGCTGCACCCCCTGTCTGCCAGACCTCGGCACAAACACCAGCACTCTCCACATCTGTTTTGATCCTGGTCTCTGGGTGGCGAAGGAAGGCTGGATAATTCATGTGTTCTCAGAGGCAGCGAGAGAAGAAAGGTATAACTTGCCTTCAGGCTTCCCATTCCTCCTCCTGAAACACTCCTGGCTGGCGCCGCTGCGAGACTTTCTACTTTCTGCCCTAAAAAATGTGATTCTCAGAGTCCTTTGTAAGGGGTATCTCGCAGGGATCCCCTTTCCGGTTCCCCCTGGCACATTGAGCCCCACCAAGCTGACAAAACCTCCTTAGTCCCCCGTGCTTTCCACCTCTCCATTCACCTAAACCCGTGAATCCTGGCAATCCTCAGTGCTCTGTCAGCACCTTTCATCAGAGGATTTCAGAGCATTTTCCAGACATGAACAGAACAAGCCTCCCTGCTCCCCTAGGGGGAGGGTAAGTAAGATTAAAATTAATCCCAGTTCAGGAAACTAACGCCTGGGAGGTGAGGAGAGGGAAGATAAAATAAAAGCAATGCAAGAAATCACAGTGGGCCCCCAGTGCCTTCGATTTACCTTCAGCTGGCTGAATACAGTGGCCAGACCTTGAAACACAGCCACAAGTTCCCAGCATCCGTGCTGGGATGAAGAGAGACCTCAACCCTGGGCTGAAAAGAGACCTCAGCCCTGACTCCTGCTCCCCCAAGACCCACTGGCTCCTCTCCACCACCCTCCCATCCCTGACTCCCTGCCCTCCAGGGAGGCTCGGGAGAGACAGGGCCGTGACAAGCTCTCCTGAGATGCATGGACACGCTGGCAGAATGTGACTTTTTGTGGCGGTGTTTGATGGAGAGGGAAAGTTTCCCTGGGAAGGGAAGGGAAGGAAGCTGCTGCGGCAGCCCCCGCCACTGCCGGAGGGAAGGTGACGGATAGGGTGGCGGATAGCTCTCCGTTTACCTCTCCTGTCTGCCTGACTGCTGCTGGAATGAAGATAATCTATGAGCAGCAGCGTGCATCAGCAGCGCTCTCTCCCCCGTATAAATCAGGAGGGCGAAGCCGTATTGAAGGCAGCGCTCCCCGAGCCTTCCTCCTGCCTGCCCGCAGCATTATCCATCTGGTGCTGAAGGTCAAAGAAGCCTCCAAGAACAGGATAATCACTGAGAATAGGGTTACACTCTGTCACGTGCAGGGTGGGGACAAGATGAGCATGGAAAGGGTGCAGGTGTCCTGCTTTGCTGCTCTCCCCCTTTTTCCGACCCTCCTTCCACCTGGGCTGCCATCCTGGTGGGAGCATCAAGAGGTTCTTTGCACTGCTGCCTGCAAGGGTTGGGTGGGCTTGTCAGCTCTCCTGCTCTCCACTGCACCCCATCGTGATGTGCTGCTCTTGACCCGGAGCACCAGAAATGGTTTTGTGCCTCCTTTCCAGAGAAAAGAGCCTCCAGGAGTGAAAACACTCAGGGAATACAGCCAGCTGCCATGTGGGAAACACATACTCAGATAAGAGAAAGAATAAGGCATAACAGGAAACACTTCTGAGACCCTAAGGAACACCTCTGGATGCAGGAAGCATCACCACTGTTGTCTCTCTAGGACCACTGTCTCCACACCCGTGAAGGGACACTTGGAGCTGGCCAGAGGATGAAACCCAATCCAAACAGACCAAGGGTCTCCCGCACCACCAGGCTTGGAGGCTGTGATTTATCAGCCCTGTTGACACGGTCAATAAGCTCATCCCTCTTTTTGACACGGCCGTGATGGAAGAGGAGGTCGGAGGGTGTTCAACAGGCCCTGCACTGACTGATGCTCAGGAAGAGTCAGACTCCCCCCCGACTCCCTGCCCCAAAGTGAGCCCAGCCCTCATCCACCATAAAGGTCCTTCCCTCCCAGGAACTTGGCAATGGCCTTAATTCATCTGCTGAACAACTTAAAGTCAGTGCCAGATGTCAGCTGATCGAATCACTGAATCTGCCCTGGATCTTTCTCCCCTCCCTCCAGCACAGCCACTGCCCAAAGCACGACCCTGCCCTCAGGGCTTCCTTTGATTCATGGTTTTCCTGGACAAAAGGCACTTATTCCTTGCTTGTTTCCCTCAGCCGTGGTGCCGAGCTGCTCCTGACCAACTGGCAGAGGGTGTGTGCAAAAACCATCCCTGTCCCCCTTTTTTGGGACATATTCCTGTCTCTCGGCCAGTACAAGGGTTTAGCACAGTGGGTTTTCACAACCCCACCGTAAGGAGAAGCAGGATGGCCCGAGGAAATCCAGGCTTGGTACTTGTGGCATTTGTCTCTGCCAGTCAACAGCCATAATTGGTCCCTGCTTTAGGGAGGAAAAAGAAATAACCTACCTCCAAAAACACCTCTCCAATCAATAAGAATTTGTCCTTTGCATCTGTGGCACGGTGGCTGGGGGCTCCCTGGGGCTGCTGCCAGCCTATTTTTCTTTCCTTTCTCTGGCCCATCGTTTAAGTCAGGTGCTGAGCTTCACCTCTGGACCCTCTCTCTCCCCCAAGCCGATCAATAACTAACCCTCTGCTAATGACCTTTCCATCCCTCTGGAGGAGCAGATCCGTCAGAGAGCAGGGATGAGCCAGGAGCTTGCTCATCCCTTCTTGGACAGTGACTAATTGCTGCCATTAGATGCAGAATTACAGACAAAGAAGGAAGGCAGGGAAATGACTGACCCCATGTTTAATGCAACCGGTGTCCGAGTGTCCATCGCTACCGCGGTGCTGAGGGAATTATAATGCAGCAGGGAGGCCAAAGTCCTCTTGGGGCTTTAAGGTCCCTTCCAACCCAAACCAGTCTAGGATTCTATTAAAATGCATAAAATCATCATGCCACTTAAAAATAAATAAATAGCCACAATTGCTTCACCAACCCCCTGCTCTCCAGACATCCCTGAGCCCAAACACATCTCACCCTGGCAATGAGGCTGGGATGGACACACAGTCCCCCTGTGACCAGTGACACTGCTGGAGCCTGGGACATACCAAGGGCACGTGGGCAGGTGCTTTTGACTTACACATGGAGAAAACTGGCTTGGAAAGTCACTAGAAGAGCATAAACAAGCAATTCCCAGCAGTGTGGAAAGCAGGGAGAGCTTTTTATTGCTGCTGTCGTCACCACTGCTGTTTTCCTCCCTGCAAACCCCAGGCCAGACTATCCCTTTTTGTAAAGCAACTCTCTGATATGGAAAATTTCAGCAGCTTTCAGCGCACAGCTGAAGCAACATATTCCCATCTCAGCTTGGCCTGCCTGTCTTTATGCATCTGATTGAGCCTGAAGATCTGCACTTCTGCCAGTTGCAGCTTTGCTTTGGACTCTGAGTCAAGTTTCTGTACGCTGGGCTCTTTTGTGGGGGATTTCTAAGCCCTGAACTGCCAAGCTCAGAGTGAAACAGTCAACGCAATTATTCCGTGCTGGATCAAGCCCAGCCAAAAAGCAGCAGGCACCTTTCTGCCTGCTCCTGGTGGGTTTAGACCGTGAATTTACGGAGGAATCAGTGCACATTGTGTAGCTGAGCATCAGGATTCTATTCAGCTCAAAGCAGGTTGGTAAAATACTGATGGCAGCAGCCCTGCCTGGCCTCTCTATACCTTGTTTGAGCAGCAGCAGAGGCAGCTGGACTGATGCCTTGCACTAGCTCTCGCTCCAGGAAAATCCCTCTGGGCTGGTCAGGCTCAGACCCCACGGGCCCATGACCCCCTGGACCTGCCCCCATAGTGCCCCAACACCAGCCATGCCCTGGGGCTGGCAGGCACAAGGCAGTTTGGGACCGTGAGGGACCAGAAGAGGAGGTTCCTTTGGTGTTTGCTTTGCAGTCAGGAGCGGATGGCTCTCATGTCTTTGTTAGGATAAGAAATGACTGGTCATCGGAGTCAAAGCAATTAAGAAGAGCGATTACCATAACACACCGCATCCTTCTTCCCTGTCTGCTGTCTTGCTTAATTTCCCAATTCCACGCCTTTCCTGGGAAAGCTCTCATGGAGCTTCTCATGTGGAGCTTTTAACCCGTCACAGAGGCTTTCCCCCCCATCTTCTCTGCAGCTGCCACCCCTCACTTCTCTCTCTGCCTCCTGCACCCTCAGTCAGCCACACTGAACCACGGCAAAGCACGATTCACCAAACTAAAAAGAAAATAAGTCCTTAGCACTGCATCTTTTCTCCTGGTGCAGTAAATATTCCTCAGTGCATCACCTCCTGCACTGCCAGCGCTGCTGCCACGCACGGCCCCTTGGCATCACTCCTGCCTCAGGCCCTGTTCTAAGAAGGCAGAAGCAAGACAGTGAAGGGCCATATTTTTGGGTTTTTCTTTTTTTTCCCAAAGCCATTTCAAGTGTCCCTTGTGGGAGAAGAATGCAGGAGACATTTTCTAAATATACACACCCATATCTTTCTCAGGAGCGATACCATCGGCTGCAGACAGAGACAGCAGGTACAACTGCTGAGACAAAGAGAGATTAGACAGACAGACAGACCAAGACCAGGAGAAAAAAATGTGCATTTAGGATGTGATTCACCTAGCAAGATTTCCAAGTGCCTTGAGAATAGAGCAAAACTTTGCAGCACTGTGCTCTGAAGTGCACCCACTCCACGCTCACGTTTATCAGCGCACCCAATGGAATGTTAAACCTGGATAAAAGTCCAAGGTAAAAATCCCTAGTGTAGAAGGAAGCAAAACACCAGACCTCCTTGTAGCCCCCCTGCCTTGCACCAGCAGCTCAACAGCCACAAAAGCAGGATTCATTCCCTGCACCCAAAACAAACCACATCCATCAGCACCAGGAGGAGCATCCACATCCTGCATCCTCTGCAACGCATCGCTCAGCTCAGGAGCGGCTTTCCCAGGGACACAGCAAATATGCCCAGCAAACCCAGCTCCTGGGCACTCCAGGAGATCCACACAGCCACAGCTACCCATCTGCAAACCAGCAATTTAACCTCAAAGGCAGATAGAGCCTTGTCTGGGAGCTGTTTTGGCACAGATCAGAGGGCAGTGTGGCACAGGGGGATGGGAACGTGCCCATCAGTAGCGCCGGTCTCTGCCCCACAACTCCTCCCAGGAGCTGATCCCGGATGACTGATCCGAAGATTCACAAGCCTGTGAAGGATGCTGAAGTGAAACAGTTGCTATCTATCCCGGGAAGCTTGAGCTGCTTCCCTCCCACTACCCAATTGCTATTCACCGACTGCTCGCACAGAGTGAGGTTTATTCTCTGCTTGATTGGCACGCACTTAATTAACGCTAATGGAGCACTCGCATCACGATCAAGGAGAGACTCTGAACCCCAAAGTATACTAAATCTAAAGAATTACAGCAGAATTCATGGCCTAATTACAGTGTATTGTTGAAATACTACTTAAATACAGTGATTATTAAAAGCATATTATTGATTGGGGTTTAACTGCTATGTAAATAAATCTAGTCGAGGCAAACTGAGCTACAAATTCATTACTCAGCCGTAAATCCTCAATAAATATTTTTTCATAGAATCAGTTGTTGTTTATTGTACAATAAATGTCTTATTAAGTCAAAATTAACTGTGTATTTGGGGAAACTTCATTGAAAGCTCCCTCCCCACCTCTGCCACACGGGCACTTTGCCAGATGTCCGTTTAATATCCCCCTTCCCGGTTACCTGTGCCCCCCCCCCCCGGGACTGGTGGGGAGCAGGTGCCGTGTCTGCCTCGTGCCAAGGCAAATCCAACCGGCATAACGTTGGGAAAGATGTGGCCCAGCCATCTGCAAACCCTGGCAATTAGCAAAGCTCATCAGCCACCTCCTCTCCTCTCCCAGCCCGAGCACCCCGGATCCCACAGGCTCCCCCCTTTTCCCACGCTGGTCCCTCCTGCAACGTGCCAAGAGCTGGTCAAAAAAAGTAAACAATTTAGGCCAGAAACAATGAAATTTGAATAAATTTCCCGTTCCTTCCCCAACTGGAAGCAGCCAGGCTCCAGAGCTGGGTGGTTTTCACAGGTCCCAGCAGATAAGAAAGAAAGAGCATGAATTCCTCTTTGGCCATGAACTATCATGATGAATAATAAATAAAATAAAAAGCAGCAATATTTTGCATCTACCATAAGCTTTTCATCTGCAGAGCTCAAAATGATTTACAACAAAAAGTAAGCGTTAGAGGTGTTAGAAAAGCAGAATTTCCTTCCTGTGGGAAATCTCAGTAGTTCAACATTTGTTTTCATCTTGAGATAGGGTGAGAAGTTGAAAGGTTTTTTCTGGAATCATCAGTTCCACCACGCTGAAATTCAGAAATGGGGACTTTTTTTTCTTTGTTTCATCAAACCGGTGCGTTGTACCAAACTGCATTTGCAATGTTTTGATGTACCCATTTCAAACAAAAATGTCTCAGTTTGGATTTTCTCCAGGAAAGGAAAAAAAAAAACAACAAACCTGCAGCATAATAGATGCTCCTGTTTCCACCCTGTTTCTACCACCACAGATGTAAATATCAGCAAAAAACAGACTGTTTACGGAAAATCATTTTTTTTCATTAAAATCCACCCAGCTCCAGGATTCCTAAAGTTCATTTCACAGATGAGGAATCTGGAGGGTCACAGAGGATGGACTGAGCTCCCACAGAGCAGGAGTACATTCAACAACATAAAACCATAGAATATCCTGAGCTGGAAGGGTTCCACAAGGATCATCGAGTCCAACTCCTGGCCCTGCACAGACACCCCAGCAATCCCACCCTGTCCCTCAGAGTGTTGTCCAAACCCTCCTGGAGCTCTGGCAGCCTTGGGGCTGTGCCCACTGCCCTGGGGAGCCTGGGCAGTGCCAACCACCCTCTGGGGGAAGAACCTTTTCTTAATATCCAACCTAACCCTGCCCTGGCACAACTCCAGCCATTCCCTGGGTGCTGTCCCTGAACACAGAGAGCAGAGATTGGTGCTGCCCCTCAGGAGGAAGCTGCAGACTGTTATGAGCTCTCCCTCAGTTCCATTCCCAGATAATAGTTCCCATCCTTGTCTGGTCTGTCCATCCCAGAAGGCAAGAGCAGGAATCAGTGCCTGCACCGTCTTTTGTCCTGAGCAAAGGCAGATTAAAAAAATGACTTTGGTTTATACACAACAACACCAGGACTAGAAAGCCTGAATCTATCCACTGGAGAAAAACTAATGCTCTCATTAGAAAGCTTAATTATTAACATCAGCCTCCAGTTATTTTCCCTGACACTCGTTTCATTTCTGCCTTCGGAGCAATTGCTCTTTGCAGACCCACGGCACACCCTCCCTGGCTGCAGCCTCACCAGTGACTGCTGTATGAATTTCCTTTCCCACCAACCCTCCTATCCCTGGGGAATCGATATCCCCTCATTCCTAATGCCTCAAACAAACAACGAGCCCCGTTTGTGCCTCCTGGAGATGTTTGCAAACGGTGGGTGCGATGCAGAAGGAAACGAGACAGGGACAGGACAGGATCATATATATTTTCTTTGACGTCCCGTTTATTGGAAACACATCAGTAGCTTTTCCAGAGCTCCTGATGGAGAATTGATCGCCGGGTCATAAAACTAAATCGTGGTGCTCATAAGAAGAGTAAACACAGGAGTTGGTGGAGGGAGACGGCAGCGAGGGCAGAGCTGCAGAACCAGCTGCCTCGGTATCTGCTTAAGGTCTCCAGGGATTTGGGATAAATTGGATCAATGCTGAGCTTCCCCTGAGAACCCATAAATCCCTAAGCAACCAAGTGCAGAGCCCTTTTTGGACACCACCACAGTGGAAACGATGGATATCTACCAAAGGTGCCCACTGCAATAGGGCAGGACATGTCCAGGTGCCCCCATCACCCTCCCCACCACTGGCAACCTTGTCCAAGGCAGCACATATGGATATGGAAACATGAAAGGCAAGGAGGAAAACTGCTTTTTGCCTCCACTTCCCTGGCTGCCCGAGGGGTTGAGCACATTTTGCCCTCTTCTCCGCGAGACGCGTGGCCCAATTACACAGCAATCAATTTTGGGAGCACTGAGGAGATAATGGAGTGATAAGGAACAGCCACTGCGGATTTGTCAATAGCAAATCATGTCAAACCAACTTAATTTCCTTTTTTGACGGTGTAATTGGTCTCATGGATCGGAGGGGAGGAGGCAGCAGATGTGATATACCTTGACTTCATTAAAGTGCTTGACATCGTCCCACGTGACATCCCCTACGAGTGAAGTTGGGAAGAAAAGCTCAGGCAGCACCAGGGGTAGAAGTGTCATCAGCTGAACCAACACTGGGAATAGCTGCCAAGCATTTCCCCATCACCAAGGAGGGCGTTTCAAAAGGCTTCCCCTTGTCTGCCACAGGCCACAGTCTATTTGCTTTATATTTCGGCGGTGATGGGGATAATAAAGCAGAAAGTGTTTGAGATCTTGCAGAGAGGAGCCTGGAACGCTCCAGAAGAGAGGATCAGAATTCAAAACACTCCTGATAAATTAGACAAACAGCCAAAAAAAGAAGAAATCAGGGAGATGAAATCCAATAAAGACAACTGCAAAGTAATACACTCAGGATGAAGAAATCAAAGGCTGGGTAGACAGCGGTGCCGGGTGTGCAAATAGACAGTCGATCACCAGGTAAATATGAGCTGACTATCACATGGCTGTGAGGAGCAGCAGCCAGGGTCCAGTTTGGGATACCGGTTCCCAAAGAGGACCACAACCCTAGGAGGAAGGAGTTAACTTGGGACAATGTGAGTTATGCTCCTCCTGGAAATTTTGAGAACAAATTAAAGCTCCGCCTGAGATATTCCTGACCCTCTAATAGCGAGATGGTGGCTGATGTCTTGATCATCAGAAAAACAAGAGGTGTTCTCTCTGCTGCCTTCAGCAGGTCTGAACCACAAAAAAAGCTGTTTTTTCCCTCTAACAAGGTCTCTATAAATCCATCCTGGCAGCTGCTTAGGAAGCAACCGCATGTTTAAAAGCTGCTTTTACTGCTAAATGTCATCAAAGCATTGTTACGAGATAGCAACAGGTGGAGAAAGAACTAAGGGTTAGACAAAGTTTGGGCTGGTATTTTCAAAGTCAGCTACGAGACAGATGTCCTCTTCTGATTAAAATTAATGGGAACTGAGCATCCCCATCTCCCAGGTGACTTTGAAAATCTCAGCCTCGCTTCCCGTTTGCTGCCCGGCGCCTACACCGCCGCCTCCTTCCTTCCGTCCGGGGCTCTGAGAGAAACAGGGTTACCAAAAACAACATTTGTACCAGAATAAATTATTATTTGAGGCTTTTTAATATCTCACACTCATCTCCCTTGCTCCTGCTCGCTGTGTAATTTACATACCTATAACTAATTGCACATTAGGAAACAAAGAAGGGGAGGAGAGACGGGAGCTGAGATCTCATGCAGTTGGAGCACATCCAGGTCGGATGGGGCACCCATCCCAGGGCAGCCTCTCCTGCCCAGCCATCCACAGAGGCAGTAACTCTGCTGAGGACATTCATCCTCTGCCTGCAAAGCAAATAACACTTGCCAGCCCCGACAGCCCCAGCCCTGGGGAATCGCATCCACTGAAAGCCCAGGAAATGTGCACAGATTACAGCCAACATTATTCAAGAGCAAGTTAGATCCCAAACACCCCCCCGACCGCCTAATAGACTGGTAAAAAATGCACTAGGCAGGAGGGAGTTCTGACAAAGCTCTTCATAACCAGGAGGAAAATGCACTGAGAAAAAGAAGAGTAAACAAAATGAAAGACTTCTCTGCGCCACGTGCCCCAGAGGCACTAAAATATTCTCCACTTTGAATAAGCTGGTCACCAAGCGACTCCTGGCCCAGCTGTGCTGCTGGGGATGCTGGGGGCTTCACATACAGCTGTGGGGTGATGCCAGGCATCCCACACAGCCAGGCTGTCCTGTGTCACCTCAGCTGCACGGTGTGGAGGAAATATTCAGGCAAGCCCTCTACGATTCCCTGCTCAAAGATACCTGTCACCCAGTACGGTGCATCTGGCCAGTATAAGCTACTTTGTGCACCCACTGCTAATAAAACTGTATTAAATGAACCTGCAGACCTTCACATCTGCTGCAGCTGGAGCAGAAGAGGCAGGTCTCTTGGGGTCACTTTTTGGAAACCCTGCCCTTCCCATCCTCGTTGCTCAGGACTCTGGGAGGATGCTGAGCCTTGCACACCGTTCTCCTTCCCAGCTCTTCACATGGTGCAATATTAAGGTACCTGAAGACAGGCAAACACAGTCCATTGGTGACCTGCTCCAGGCTCAGCAGAGAGGTGTGAAGCTCCTAAGTGTGCTGAGAGCAGAGGTAAGACTGTCCCGTTCATTAATCATGGCTATATTTGGTTTTGGAAGCAGCAGGGCAGAGAGGAGGGACTGATGGCCTGAACATCATCTCTTCACACCACCACAGGTTTCTTCCCTCTGCGTCCCCTCATCTCCTAACACATATCTCCCAAGCTGGGGTCAAGACATCCCGAGCTGACAGCAGCCCAAGGCCTCTCAGAAACAGCCAACTGCCCAAAAGCTGATGATTTCCTCCCTTTTCCTTTCCAACCATCCCGAGATTGCAGCGAGAGGGAGAGGATGAATCACGCAGTGGGAATGGCAGTGCCCAGGTACAGAGAGCAGGAGGAGGTGGGGACTGAGCCTGTGTGTCACTCACCAAAGAAACATCCTTGTGGGACTAAATTGGATTCAATATAATAAACTATCATCTTGAAACGAGTGCTCCAATTGAGTTTTGATGTAAACACTAATATTTTCTCCACTCCGCTATTCTCTTCCAGGGAGATCTCATGTATATTTCACTATGTGTCCTACCTACTATTGCTCTCATACATCAAAGGCTTCGAGGACAAGGAGCCTGATTTTGAAAACATTATTCTTTTAAAGATTTATTCGCTCGTCTTGACCACCTCCTCTGCCGAGAGGGAGAAGCTCTCCATAAATTATTTCAGCGCCCTATGTAAAACATGCACGTGCTCGCCGCCCTCAGCTCGGCAAACTTTGTGAGGAGACCCCTCCAGCCCTTCTCCCTCTCGGTTCACACTCATCTGAGACCCTTCCCTGCTCTTTCCATGCTGAACTACTCCAGTTGCCACCCCTAATCCCATCCCATTGTGATCCTAAACAGGGGGAAGCTGAGGGACAGGTATCCTAAGTGGTAAAGCCAAGGCCATATGGGGAAGGTGTGGCAGAGAAAGGGCCTCCAGGCACCTTGATGTGCCACCTTGTGCTTCTGTTCAGGTAAAACCAGTCCTGGGGCTCAGCCTAACACCCTTAAACCCTGCTCAGAGCTCCACATGACAGCAGCATCCACCAGAACCCTCACGGAAAAGCAGCGGCTCTAACCAGACCAGACAGAGACATGTCGGGAGGGATGAAGTTATTCATAGCGTCGTTTTGTAGCCACGGAGCCTGACTCACTCAGGGTCACCAAGGACAGCTGCAAGAAACATGAGAAACTTTCCAAAGGCCGGGGGAAGTGCAGGTCTTTAAGGAACGGCACATGCAAAATTAACCGCGCGCTCCCTCTGCCCCTCCGGCGGCAGATGCCGGGAGGCACTCAAAGGACGCTCCGTTTATTTAAAATTAAATAAAAGAAGCTAATTTTGGCATGCAAGAGCGAGTGCACCTGGGGGACTCCTTGCTTCAGGGCACTGCCAACAGAACAGGAGTAACAAAGTTAAGAAAGCAATTAAGAAACTGCTGCAGACGCTCGGTGGGAGGTTGGCTGCTCCTGAGTGAAGCGCAGCATACACAGTGATGGGAGGAGATTTCACCCCTGATCCTGCCACCCCACAAAGTTGGCAGGTGACTGTCTCCAAGCCCACCCGAAGCTTGCAGCATAAGAACAGTCCTAGGGCTGTGTCCTGCTCCTTGGAGCACAAATATGCCTTTTCAGCCTCAGCTTCTGACCTGAAGATGGGAGGAAACACACTTTGACCGCCGTGACCCCACAGCCTGGAGAGCAGCTGGAGCAACGGGAGTAGGGCACCATGCAGGGTCTCCTCACTCTGACAGAGTCACGGAGCTGAGAGCTACACCCTAAACATCCAACTGAGCAGCTCTTTCTCTGTGTCCCTGGAATTGTGTTAATCCTGCTCCCGGGGGGGAGTGGCGGGGTGGGCACTGCCAGCCTTTTGCCACGTGTGGGATGGGGGAAACTACAAGCGCTACAGAGGATGGTGGGACAACATGGACCTGTGCAGAGAAAACCCAGAGGCTTCTGTGTCTGCAGCGGAGTTTTGTCAGCACCATGTGGAAGAGATGCAGCACTGCACCGCTCCCAGCTCCTCACAACATTACAGATCCACACGGATCCACACTCATCCACACACATCCCCACCCTCTGGAGCTGGGATCCTGCTGTGGTGTGCCCTGCCTCGTGCAAAGCACACTTGGCACTCTCACGGAATGCCTGGTACCTGACAGCATCCATGGAGGGTGCACAAGGATGCACAGCTGCCTGCAAAGCACAGATGTGAAGCCAGGGCACGTCAGAGGGGCCGCACAGGGGCCACACGAGCAAATTAGGGGCTGGGAACACTGAACAGCCCTCAAGGCTACTCTTTGTCTAAAATTACCCACCAGAGGCTGCCCACTGTGTTCTGGCTCTGCAGCCCTTTGCTCCTCAGTGACTCATCGATATTTTGAGGCTGGTTCTGACAATTTTAGTCTGGCCTTGGAAAAAATGGCAACCAGTGAGTCAGAGAGAACACTGGCCATGCAGTGACCATCCCTCTGCATGCCTGTCCATGCAGGGACACCATGGAGAGAGGGAGGAGCAGAGCTGCAGAGCATTCCCCAGTACCTTTCAGAAGTCTCTCCCCTCAGCCCAGGTGGTTTCTCTCAGTGCAGAAGCCAGAATGCAAATAGGAGCAAAGTAAAAATGTTCAAAGTCTTCAAAACCTTCTGTGGTAGGTTCAGGCAGGCCCGGAGGCTCTGCTGCTTCTCTCTCCACTCACACTCTCACTGCAGGTCTCACCCAGAGCAGCCTCCCCAGTCCCTCGTGCTATTTTAGCCTGGGCGCATGCTCTGACTCCAGACTGGAGCAAACCCCGGGAAGGAAATCCATGGTCCATGAGGGATGCATAGCTTGGGGCACACACAGTGTGTCTACAACAGCTCAGTGAGCTCAAGCTCAGCTCTCCTTCCCCAAATAATCACCCCAAGAGCCAGGAGGAGAGAGTATCTCCCCAAAAGCCAATTTTTAAAGGCAATTGTCCATACCGACGCAAAGGATATAGAGAGCCACGGATACTCCCAAGATTTGGGGGTGTCTCTTCTATAGCAAGATAAAATAAAACACAGCTCAGAGCAAGCAGAAAGCCAAGACTAGTAAGATCAGAGCCCACACCAGGTTTAAACCCACCAGGACATAACTCTGTCCTCTCCTATTCCCTCTGTTCGGCCAGCGGAGAGCAATACTCTGGAACACTCCCTGCTCCTCTGGCAGCTTACAGGGCAATGTGGGAATGGCTTTGCATTTCATTCCCTGTCAGATGGCCTCAAATCAGGATTTTCTGAGCACGGTTTCATGGCTGCAGAGAGAAACCTGTGCTTTACATTTGTGCTGACACGGGACACTGAGTAACAGAAGGGTATTTCTGGCTCAGCTGGGGCCCAACAGTAGCTGAAACGTCAAGCACAGCTGACTTGCATGATTATCCATTGATTAAGATGACAAAGTTGGGCCAAAATCTTACAGAGACAGATTACAGAGGCCTGATGCCATCTAATCTAAGCCTCAGTTCACTAGCTTTAGGCCTAAATCCTAGCTTAGTCTGGAAATGATCCGTGGTTCCTTGGTTATCTCCACCAACTCAGGGAATAAGCCAGTCATGTAAAACCACACACTGAAAGATGCTGAGGAATTAATGAATAAAAAAATAACATATGCTTTTCCCACTACGGAGCTGTTCCTTGGGAGAGAAAAAAAAAAAAAAGGAAGGAAATGGAGCGAGTACCTCGGAGCACCGTGACAGGTAAAAACCACACCTGGAGCCCCCCGGCACCGCGGCAGTGCCAGCAGGAGCTGTTTAGCTGAGGGTCTCACCCCTGCATCAACAATAAATACATCTGCAATAAATATGCAAAGTTGTAACTGATTTGCATTGACATTTGGACTGGGGGGAGAGCCGAGGGGAGAAAGAAATAAAGTCCATTACAGCACGGAGTAATTTAGGATATTACCACTGGCATCTGAATTACAAATCTACCTCTCATTACTGGTATGTTAACCGGGAAAGGCAGCTTCTCCACAACATGCAAGGCAGAGTTTATTAGCATGAATTTGCATAATAATTAGCTCTGCAGCAAGCAAAGGCTGTTGTGCCTTTCAGGAAGCCAACTTTCAATGTCAATATCCAGCCCCAATTTGGCTCCCGCCCTTGGCCCTCCGGCAGCAAAAGGCAGCCGTGGGCACTCGCCACTGCTGCTTCTCTGCTGCTGTCGCCTGGTGGGACCCAGGGAAGGCCCTGCCTCATCCCTCCAGCAGGTCTTGGATGCTGGGAGTCACAGGAGAGCTCCTATGGAGGGGTTTTGGCAAGCAAACTTCCCTGCATGAAGAGTTTTTGCATCACAGAGGGAGTCCCTGAATCCCACCGAGAGTTCCTTTCCCTGCTGGATTGGTAGAGCTGGTTGCTGGATGGTTACAAAGAGCTCCCAAAGTCCCTGGTCAAAGTATCCCAGTGCCATTGCTGTCTAACTGCCACGATGAAGAAAAGAGTGTGGTCATGGAAGGGATTGTATTTATTCTCCAAGGAGACACTGGACTGAACTGATCCACTGCAAGAATGATACTGGACTGCACTGAACCAGCCTGGCGTTTCCCAAGTAGCCTTATGCCAGTAACAGACTCTTAGCAGCCAGAATGGAAAAATAAAAGCAAAAACATGAGGCTATTTTAGTCTTTTTGCTGAAACTACAAGTTTCACCTTCTAGAGCTCCATCTATAAATATATGAATATATGTAGGTGTGTTTCAAATGCAAATATCTCGATTTGAACGAGCCAAAGAAAACACACTTGCTGGTGGAAGGAGGCTGCAGTATTTTGTTTCTCCAAATGTTGTCTTTGATTTTTTCTTTTTTTTTTTCCCCACAGCTTTTCAGCAAGAAGTCTTGCCTGGTAAAACTCGCTGTCTCCAATCCCCAGTGCTGAAGGCAGCTTCCCTTACCTTGTGTGCTCCAAGCTTTCTGCTTCAAGAAGTTTTTGGGGCACACCAAACACACTTTGTTTTAAAGCTTTAAAGACAATGTGCCACAATTTTCCCTAAAATTACATTATTCCCAAGCAGGGACCGAGGTGATTGTTTCCAGAGAGCAGCGTCTCCGTGTCAGATTGAACTAGGCTGTTTCCAACACAAGAAAAAACTTATGCCAGCTCTAAAAAAAACCACCTTATTCCAGCTCTAAAAATAAAGGAATTACCCAGTTAAGTCTCAGATCTGCCATCTCCAGGCCTTGGGCTGCAAGTCCTGCTCTTTGCAGCCTCTCCCCACCATGACACACACAACTCCTGACCAGCGGGAGCAGTGACGCACTGGCTTTGCCTTTCAGCATCTCACAGTGCTGGAAATAGACCTCTCAGAACAAGCTTTTTTGGGGCCTGATGCTGTCCCCAGCCCTGGTTTCATCAAAAACCTTTTTAACCCGCCATCTCCAGGTGACAGCAGGTTTACAGGGGATAAAACACCTTTAGAAGATGTGGCAACCCCTTGTACTTCAGTGCTGCAATGTCCTACACACCCTTGAAAACCACACCTCAAAAAGAACAGGGCTCCTAATTATATTATATTCAGTTATTATTTCAGGCAGGTGTAAAATAAGGTGGTATGAAAAGAGTCTGAGCAACAGCAAATAAACCTCAGCGCTTCTGCATGCCCTAAAAGATCAGCAAAAAGAAGTAAGATGCACGTTTGAACCACTCCACATCTCCTCAGGTAGCAGAAGGCTTCAGAATTCCCTGGCCTTGCAAAACAGGAGAGGAGTAAAAGGAGGAAAGCGCGATCCAGGTGCTGAGAGGGCGGAATAAGGCAGTTGGGAAAGGGCTGGTGCTGGAGAGTGCCGGCGTTTCCCCGGGTTGTCCGGGAGGTGCGATGCGCGCAGGTACCGCCTGTGCCGGCTCCAGATCGACGCGAGATGGTGCTGCTTCCCCAGGCACGGGCAGGAATGCGGGGCCGGGATAGGGATGCGGCTGCTCGGGCACGGAACGGGGCAGGGACGCGGCTGTCCGGGCAGGGATGCGGGGCAGGGATGCGGGACAGGGATGCAGCCGCTGAGGCAGGGATGCGGCTTCCCGGGCAGGGATGCAGGGCAGGGATGTGGCTTGGACAGCGATACGGGCATCCGGGCAGGGATGCATGGATGCTCCAAGACCACTCTCCCTGCTGCCCCTCACACTCTTGCACCACGCCCAGAAGGAGCAGATGCGGGAGATGCAGATGGGGAGGAATGGCACAGCCACAGAGCTGGCAGGAGCCGCTGCAAATGCAGCTCCTGGTTTTCAGCTCATTTAAAGTCTGTTCATAGAAAGAGAGAGAGAGATGGGTAAATAACTCTATTCCAAAGCACTCTCCACCTCAAGAGATTTGCTGTCGAAGAAGGAAATGCTGAGGTTCAGAGAGAAAAAAAGTCTGCTTAAAACCTGAACGAGTGAAAAGACATCATAAACCAGCTAAACACCGTTTTCTGTTCAAGTCAAATATTTGTTCCCAATTTGGGCTTTTAAAGAAAACCTGGGGAAGCTGTTCCTAATTGTTTCATGAAATTCTATTATAAAAGACATTTCCATGCACTTCCTATGCATGTTTTTCCTTTTGGAAGAACACAGAGCTGAGGATCCTGCCGAGCTCATCAGCAACCCAACACCCATGTATGCCACCCCAGGATAAAAAACCCAGGCAGGGACATGGGGGAAAGAGGGGGAATGAGCATTTGGAAGAAGCTGATTCTGCAGTGAATTTAAAAGGAGTTATCAGCTGCTGCTGGGTAAATCAGCTTGGCTAAGATAAGAACCAGAACAAATATTTATTCCAAATTTACACTGACCTAAACCTGAGCGCTTGAGGGTTGAATAATTTTGGTGAACTACATATTTTTGTCAAATCATTTCCTGGGCATCTTGCATGGGTTGAAAGAGATTTAGCTGGGGAGGATAAATCCTGGTTGCTCATCTACTGTTGTCAAAAAGATGGGATGGAAATGCAGATAGAAACACTGATAGATGGCAATAAAAATGATCTTTATAGTGTTTCAGGCTGTGCTGTTTTGCGATGGCAAAACTAGAGCAAGATTTCTCCAAGTGATTTTAGAATGTCTACTTGTTCAAAGGGCTCATCTGACAAAAAAAGGGGCCCAGAATTTTCAGGAAGCCCTTCATGACTCATACACAAGACCCTGCTCAGACAAGTACCCTAAATCACCACCTCTTATTCACAAGTCTCAGCTCAGCTCCTCAATACGGGGTCACCCAGGAATTCTGGCTGAGTTTTGCACCACACAGGCTAAATTGGAGATGCTTAAAAGACTTTACACGGATCTTTCCTGGTTTGCACGCACTGCCTAAAGAGAAAAATCAGACTTATTACCTGCACATCTGGCTACTGAGGTCCACATCTGTACCTGCAGCTGCAGGCAGTGCTGTTCAGCCTGTGCAGGTATCTAACCAAGGCTGGAGGCTGCGTCCAAAGGAGAGCACCTTTCCCATCTCCACACCAACCATCCCTCCCCAGGACAGATGTGCCAGTGCAGGCAGGACCTTCTGCCTGCAAGGACCCAGCTGCTGACACAGTCCTTGTCACCACAGACACAAATTTGCAAGCTGTACCTGACACCAGGGACACAAACAGGAGCTCAGCTCCTGTCCCACCTGTGCTGCTGCTTTCCCTTCACAGCCCACAGGGGAGACCCTTTTAAACCGGGAAATCTTACCTGCTCTATCTGCCACTCCATCCTCACAGGAATAAAAGCACAGGCACAGCCTGACAGGAGCAAGCAGAAGCCAGGTTTACATAAACAGTGGAGAGCACGACATAAAGGTTATTTGTGCCTGCAGGCTGCTTGGGGAACCTGTGAAATACAGAGCTTGACTCACACTAGACTCCTGTAACAAAACACTGCAGCTTTTGAAGTCCCTGAGCTCAAGGTATTCAAGGTGCTGCTGAAAACAAGTGTGAGGAGCTAGAGCTGGTGGTTCCATGTTTTTCAGCATCTCCCATTCCTTCCTTGTGCTGGACAACAGCCCAATCACAACCCCAGCTCAAGAAACATCCACTCACTTGGCTGAGATTTCCTGTCTCAGTAACTGGGCAGGAGTGGATAAAGACATGAAAAATGGCATTAACATTATATTTCACACTTCAAGCTCTTTATAAGGACTAATTCAAACTCTGGGAGAGATATCCACATTTTGTGGCTAGGGAAAACAGAGCTGTGGAAGTCAGGCAACTTATCCCAAGCCAAAGGCAGAGCAAGTAGAAGAGGCAGGATTAGAGCTAACAAAGTGCCAGAGATTTCCTCCTCCTACCCCACAGATAACAGTAGGAAACTGGCTGGTCCTGACACCACAAAGCAAAAATAACCCAGAAACACACAAACCTTACAAAGTTGTGCAGGGTCTGGTTTGTGGGACAGGAGAACAAGTAGAAACCAGGGCATTTAAGATCTATGAGGAGCACATTCAACTCTGAGCTCCAACCTGATCTTCTCTGGGTGACCTTGGGCAAGTCACCTTCATCCCTCTGCAACTGGGGACGGGATGATGGGGAGACACATCTCCTCTTGGCTGATTTTCCTTATTCTCGACTCACTTAGGGGCAGAAACTGCCTCTTGCCACTTGCTCACAGACGACCCAGATTAAATCAGACAATTCTGGAAGCTACCAGAAGGCAGTACAGCAAAGAGCCAAAAAGCACTGCCATTTCCTCACATTTGCAACCCACCTTTAGATTCTGGGGAGGAACTAACAATGTTCTTTGATACCAGAGGTCTTGCTAAAGGGAAGGCAATTGAGAAAGAGGTGATGAGTTACAACTGGGCTCACAAAGCACATCTCTCTCTGTGTGTATACACTCATATGGAGTTGGGGGGAGCAGGGTGGAGGAGGAGCATGTAAACTTGGGCAGAGATAAAAATCAAATAAACCCCCACCAAAATTAACAAGGGGAGAAAGCGTTTTACCCAAACAAAGAAAGTTATTTTGCAGCCACAGATTTTCACCCCATTCCTTTTTTTTTCTTCGGTATTTTTTTTTTCCCCCAAGCCGGCATTGTGCAGAGCAACGTTCCTTTGCAAGATTTCAGATGTTGCTGTGTTCAAATGAATCCCATTTTGTCACAATCAATGACTTTCCCTGCTCGTTATTACCCGCAGCCCTTCGGAGCAGGCAGAGCCACTGGCAGAGCTCCAAGCCCCGGGCGGGGAGGCAGCAGAGCCCACACCTCTCCAAACTGCACAGCGAAGGTAAACTTGGAGAATGTCACCTACACCTGGGTAATTTTTAATTTTCTTGCTTTTCCCTATACTGTTAAATTACCTCCAGCTTATTTGTCTGGCTAGAGGTTAATGAAACATTAATGATGTTAATGAGCCTTTCATGCTGCAAGTTTTTTCAAGAAAGAGATAGAATGGCTGTTTTCCTTCCCTTTTAATCTTTTCCATCATTCGGGAGTTGCAGGGCCAAAGCAATTAGTGACTCAGGCAGCTCTGTCTCCCCTCCCGGTCACAGCCCAGTGGGGCAAAGAGAAGAAACCTATTAAACCCCCTTCACATGTCCTCAGGTGAGGAGCTCCCGGGCTGATGCAGCCACGCTGCTTTAGCCAGAAGGCAAAACGCTCCTGGGGGGGGAAACCAGGCGGAATTAACAATCTGGAGCTGTCGGGAATGGTGAAGTGTCGCCATTAGCCTTGCACTGTTTGTTAGAGAAGGTGACAAGTGATTTTCAAAAGGTTCGAGGAGGTTTGGGTAGGGCTCCACAGCCGAGGGATGGCTTGACAGCTTCCCCCATCAAACCTCGTGTCGGTTTTCATCCCAGTGAGCTCTGATTCCGGGTGCATGACATCCCCCTGGACCACAGCCAGCCAAAAACCAGCCCTTCCTTCCCAGCTCATATCTAAGTACAAAAAGTGGTGGGGGAAAAAAATAATAATAAAAAAGAAACACAGCAAGAGAAAAACTAAAAAATTCAGAGAAACGGCTGCTCAGCAAACCACTCCACATCCTGCCCATCTCCACCCTGCTGCCTCAGATACCAGGGAGGATTTCTTTATTGTTCCTTAATCCCCTCAACACAACTGCAGAGTTAAAAAAACCCCACTGGTCTCAGCCCAGGTGTCTCATCCCAGACTGAGGAAGGAAGGCAGGAGCTGGGGGTCCCCTCACCATGGCTGAGCCCCCACTGCCACCACAGGTGGGGACAAACCAGGAGGTGATGCTGCCTCTGCTTTCCATGATGGATGCACCGGTGCCAAAGGGCACACAACTAAATTACGAGCTGGCACTTACAAGGAGTGAGGGCTCTGGCTTGTGCTTCCATTAGAGGGTATCTATCTGCATTTAAAGCTGTGGCGCTCTGATAAGGAGCAGGGAGGAAGCTAGAGAGACCTCAAAAAATTGCCTGGACGAACTCCGAGATAAGACTTTTCAGACAGACAAAAAAGCCTGTCCTGATTTATAGAGCTTCGTCCGTCCTTGACAGTACCTCTGGAGCTCCTGATCTTGGCTGTAAAAAAGAAAAGTTCCATCAGAAATGTGTGTTCTGCCCCCAAACTATTTATCCAGACAACCTGTCAACCTACCACAGCCAGATCCTCTCTTGACACGGACAAGGCAGCAACACAATCGGCCGCCTTTTATTTTTACCCTCTCCTCTCCCCCGTTCCTGCTAATCACAGATGCTTTGTCCGCTCAATAATAAAGATCCCGGGCTCCTCAGTTTCCATTTTTTTGTTATCGTGCCTCTCAGCCGGCATGTTTATTTATGACTGCTACAAAGCGCTCTCACGGAAAGATGCCATTAGGCTGGAATGATGCTCCCCTGACATTGAGATCAGAATCGGCACAGAAGCCATGCAACAACTCATCTTTATGTTTGCCTACTTGTGTTAATTCCTTTGCTTTTATTATTATTATTGTTATTGCTATTATTACTATTATTTCTGTCGCAAGGGCTGCCAAGGGAGGGAGAGGCAGAGGGGCACTTGCAGCACAAAGAGATGAAGCAGCTCTGACTGAGGGCACAGATGGCATGGGCTGGCTTGGATAATTCTGCCCCTTTCCAGGGCAGCTGCTGGCACACGGCACTGAACAAGCCCATTAAGAGAACAGGACCCTGCACTGACAAGGGCACGGTAATGGATTTGCTCTCACTCATGACGGGGCGATGGCTCTCCTGCATCCTGGGGCAGGAGCTCCTGCAGCAGAGACAGAAATCTGGGGAAAGATGGGTCTTGGGGGGCATGGCAGTGCCCACTGGCCCCGCATCAAACCCAGGGAGGGCAGTGCTAGGGAGCAGCACATGAAAGTCAGGGGTCAAGAACTCAAATCCAGCCAAACCCACGAGGACACTGTGCTCAGCCTGCGCTGATGGGGTCACCGGGTCACCCTGCTTACAAAGCCTGGCTTGTCACCAAAGAAGAGGAGCAGGCACGCAATGACAGTGACTTTAACATGCTCTCCAGAGCTCCTGTGACCCTGGCAAGCCCTGCCCTACTCCCTCTCCCTGGAAACTCCTCGCAGACCTCACACATGAGGACACAACCCAGCTCTCCACAGGCCCTTCTCAATCTGCTCAGCAGATGGGGGGAAACCAACCCCTCCGCTTTCCCAGTCCTCCTCCACGCTGGAAGGAGGGCCCTGGGGACAAGGGGCACGCTCCCTTTCCAGAGCCATCCCCCCAAAGGCCAGCTTGCCCTGTCCACCAGGCACACCTGGGGCAGACAAAGGGAGGGTTCTGTGGGGCCTGGCATCTCCTGCAGCCGCCAGCCAAGGCGCGTCCTTCGCCGGCCCCGGCTCTCTAATTAGTTCTATTGGTTTCAACAGTTCGGCGGGCTCGGGGAATGTAATATTTAACACCCTAGAGGGAAGCCTTTCACGCCGATGCCTCTTTCATCATCTCTGCCCATCTGGTGCTCACTTCAAGCTCGCAAAGCACCACCTGCTTGGAAAACAATGAACTCCTGTGGTTCCCCGGCTCCTCTGGACGAGACGGACCCTCTGGGAAAGGCACATGGGAGCCAGTTTCCCCCCGGCAGCAAGGCTTGACACCCATCATGGGTGTCATGTTCACTCAGAAAGGAATTATTACTGATGTTTATACTGCTCATCAAGGACACTGATTCCAAGGGTGGAATCTGTGCCTCCGTGACTTGCTTCCCACGAGCTCATCCTTGGGGATGGGGAGTGGGGCAAACAGACCTCTTGTGCTCCCCCTGTCACAATGGCAACGGTCTCACCATCGCTACCTTTCCCGGATTAATCAAGGATGCAGGATGGATAACTGGGCAAGGGCCATTGGCAGAGCAAGGTATGAAAGGATGGGTGATGCAGCTCCACAAAGCAACAGGTGCTGCACGTGTGACACGGTGACACCCAGGAGTGGGGTGTCAGGACCCCACTGCGGTGGTTAGTGCAACATGGCCACGGACTTCTGCGCTGTTACAGCCTCCCTAACAACAACTCTGAGCAGAAATGGGAATTGAGCCCATAAAACCATTTGCTTTCTGCAGCCACAGCACCACGGCTGACGTCTGGAGACATCACTGCGTCTGGAAATGATTAGATTCCTTCCAGTGACTGACACCTGCTAATAACCTGGAAGATGGGTAGAGCATACTCACATTGTCATCTCCAGCTATCTACAACTTCATTTTCCATCATCTTTGTCACTCAAGGACAGCAGCAAAGGATATTATTGCTACTGGTATTGTTATTGTTATTATTTAAGCCATGCAGCAACAAATCTGCAGGTATCTGGGCTGGGTTGGGCAGATGCATTAGACCAGTAGATTCTCCTTCAGATCAGAGGGAAAATTATGGCGAGCATTATGTATAATGTATTTTTCTATTAAATTAAAATAAGCTTCTCTCGACAAAGTTCAGTGTGTTAAGCGACAGCAGGAAGGACGGTGGGTTTAACCTCATGCTCAGTCACAGAGTCAGTCACATAGGGAAGATGGATGGATGGATGGATGGATGGATGGATGGATGCTCACTCCCAGGGAAATACAATCATATTCTCTCTATACAATGCTGAACTGTATTTTTGGGCCTCCTGCCTCTTCTCACAAAACCTATTAGTCACTCATCAGTGCTAAAAAAATGATAAATAAATACGCCGGTGCACGACAGTGCCAAGGGCAGGGAAGTTAAAGGACATTATAACTCTTTAATTACATCAGTCTTGGAAAGAAAAGAGCTGTCATTCCCTCCTCCTTCCCTCTGGGGAACTCTTGGTATCTACCTTGGCCAGAACTCCCTTAGGAAAGTTGTCGCAACATATGTCTTCCCTGTGATTCATGCCAGGGATGGGTTTAGTCCTGTAATAATATTCCCTACCCACTATTTACCGTGTTGCAAACCCACACAGATACACACAAACACGCCTTTCATCTCCTGCCTTCACAGGAGAGGGGGGGGGAAACCTTAGTTAAGCTTTCAAGATAAGGCAGTTGTCTGCAAGTCACCGGGTTTAGCCAGCAGGGAGGATTTTCTTGTGAGAGCACCTTAAGGAGGGTTGGAAGATGCGATTGCAAGGAAACAACCCCTGGAGGGACCGAGGACCCTGCCCTGGGGACACTAAACACAGCCATCACCCCCACCCTCCCAGCACACGCAGCTCTTCAGGTGCCACCCTGCGATGCCAAAAGCCATCAAAGAGCATCCCGAGACCTCAGAGAGTTTCTTCAAATAAGCATGTTTTTAAATATATTTCTGCCTGACAAAAACGTCCTTTGTAGAAGTGAAAACGGCTGTCACAAACCCATCGCCCACCTCCTAAAAGATCCCATTACGTTCCCGCATTGAACTCCTTTTTCATCAAGGAAGTTATTGAAACAGTGATGGGAACAGCCAATAGCGCTCCCGATTAAAAATGTATCACAGCGTTTTGTGATTTAAAAGCAAACAAACAAGAAGGGCGGCATGAAATCTTAATGCACACGTGAGCGGGTTTGATTCTGGCTCGCTGTTTGTTTGTCAAACATTTTCGACTATCAATTAATTATCAAAACTGGGCCAGAGAGCTGGAGCCTGATCTGCACGTCCCGTGACGCCCATCAGGGGAGGCTCAGGCGTTCCCACGAGAATCACTCACAGTTCCAGCTGCAGAGCGTGGCCTGGCAGTGGTTTCGGGAAGGTGAGCAGCGAGAGATCATCCTTTCCCCCCGTAGAAGCGACACAAGAGACTGATGGGGCTGCTGCCCATCAACAGCTCCCTGGTCACCTTGGAGCCAAGGCCATCGCTCTGTGTTGTCAGAGCCACATCACAATGCCCAGAACATCTTTTGTGGCGATCTCTGACATCGAAGGACGCACCATGAGAGATGGGAAAGGGCTGGGAAAGGTGCCTTGGCCAGCCCCACATCCTTCCCTCCTGCTGCAATTTTAAAAGCCCTTATAACACTAAAAAAGAGTAGGAAAGAGAAAAAAAGGAACCAAAAATATATAAAAAAATAAACCATGGGAGCTGAGGTGGGTGAGAATAAGGAGAGATGGCAGAGTCAGGAGGCAATGGCCCAAGGGACCCATTAACAAGATTCCTCCCACACAACATCCAGGAGCCCAGACCATCAATAAAACCTGCTCTCCTCCCCAGCCAGCCTTGCGTGGCTCTGAACTTTCCAGCCACAGGCTGCAGATTGGATTCTTCCGTCATCACCATAAAAACAGATGAATTGTCCACGGCTGAGGGACCTGTGAGAAGGCAGGAGGACCCTTTAGGCAAGAAGGCAGCACATCTCATAAAAACAGCTCTGCCTTTCAGCAGGGCTGGCCCTGCACTGCTGGGGTGGGCGTCTGGTCCCACACACTGCAGCAAACTCCCCTCCATGCTGTTCATACCCAAAAAAGGGAGGGGCTGGAGATCACCTGTCCTCTCACAACCCAGCAGCTCAGTGTGGTGATCTACTGACACAGCATGACCCAGGGTGAAGCAAGGAACTAGTCCTGCATGGGCTGGAAAGGGCACAGAGCCCAATCCCAGCTCCCAATCCCAGCTCCAGTCCCAGCAGGTGCTGGGAAGCGTCACCCTGCTTGCACCCCAGCTGTGAAGGTGGCACTCTCTGGCTGGATCAGGGTTGGTGCCACTGAGGCCTCAAATTCAACATTCCTCTCTTCCCACAGCTCTGGGGGTGAAGCAGGGATCCCAGCATTGCTGGAAAGCACGATCCCAGCCACAAAAAAAAAGTATTTGAAAACCAACAAGAGGCTGGAGTAGATAGAGCCCAGACTCTGCAACAACAGCATTTCTTCCTGTTTTGTTTTGCTTTGCATTCTCATTGCCAGGTTCATTATCTGGGCCCTTATTCCTGCACACGCTTCCCATTTTTCTCCCTCCTATCTCCCTGTGTCCAATGCAGCAGCCTGTATTAGTTTATGTTAACAAGCTGTGGCAGCAGTAATCCTGGCCTCTCCAGTTCCACTGCCTGTTCTGCTGACCAGGCACATTGTTTGTCTCTGCTGCCTAGTCCCCCGAGCCTTCCTCCACCTCAAATCCAAGCATCCCTGCAGGAATTACACTGGAATATATCCTGTGACCACGCTGTCACCGCTTGGTGACGGAGAGCAAGCTGGAAAATATTTTGCTGCCCCGCTGCCACCTCTGCAAAGCACCAAAGGGATGGAAAAGCTTATTTTCTCCTCAAAATAGAGACTTTCCTTCTCTGCTGCAGAAACAAGATCTCTGGCCCCAGCATGACAGGGGCTCCTGTGTGCTCTGCAGCACCTCCTCCTGCTGCTGGCAGGGCAGGAGCGCTCACTGCCCTCTCCTTCCCACCCTACCCCTGCAATCTGACAGCCCACATTTGTCTCTTCAGCTCTGACTTCCTCCTCGGCCCAGGCTGACAGCAAACAGCACTTGGAAAAAGAAGAGAAGGGGGGGAAAAGAAATAAAAGGCAGCTGCTGTGGCAGAGGGGGCGAGGAACAAAGAGAGATTTCAATCACTGCTCCACTCCAAGGGCACGGGGAGCACGACTGAGTGTCCAGGAGGGAAAGGGAGGGTGAAAGCAGGGGAGCTTGGCCACTGCCCCAGTCGCTGGGCGCCCGGGCTCAGCCCTTCTGCCGAGGCACCTCTCGCCCATGGTGTGACTTCGCTGTTCATCACATCAAAGACTGTCTTCCCACGCAAGCCCAGCCAGAAGGGGTGGGTGCTGGACCCTCTTCACCCGCCTCGCTTCCCAAGCATGAGCAATCTGACAGCCTGAGGCAGTAAAATAAACCTCAGTGCACACAGCCTTGTGCCACTGCACCAAGACACTCCACGGAGCCCCCTCTGGGCTAATCGTGGGTCTGGGTTTAGTGGGAGCATTTACTGAGTGGCATGTGTGCTGCTGATTAACAGTGTGGCTTCTGCAAGGCCAAAGAAGAAAAGAAATTCAGTGTAAGGCTGCAAACAATTACTCCTTTTAGATAATCACTGTTTTACAGTCCAGACACACGCATAAATATTGCATAATGCTGGGGCTCAGCACGTAATTGTCAGATATTATTCAAACTGAGTCGCTACTTTATTGGCAAGAGCCGTGAGGTTGTCACATCTCAGGGTCAGCGGCTGGATGGCTGAAGGATTTTCAGGGAAGGCTCAGGTAAGACGAGCAGCACATCAGCCATTCCCTAAACTGCTCAGCACCAACCTCTGCAAAGTGATCTCACATTCCAGCAGCCCCACGTGGAGCGCGTGTGTCTGAGGACACGGACCCAAGGCAGAGGGGACAAGCAGCTCCCAGCCAGCTCTCCGGGGCAGGATTTGCGACCCAGGCCCTCACAGTGCAGCCCTGAGGAGGTCTGCAGGGGCACAAACACCCGCCACGAGCCGCAGAGCCTGCCAGCTCAGCCGCACCACACGGGAAGCTGCTCCTGCCAGCGCCGCGCTCCAGCCACGCGCCACTTTGGACAGGTCTCCTTCCCCTCCCGAGCCGAAGCTGTTCCGTTTGCAAACCATCTGGTGGGAGCCCCGCGGCGCCGGCAGCAGAGAGGGGGCCCAGATGGACGGGCTCTTTGATAATTCTTTAAAACGAGGCACCCGAGCACAACGGCACCATATGCCGAAGGGCGGCCGGCGCTGCCGCACGACCCTCCCTCCCTCCTCGGCTCGGCCGTGCCCGCTGTGCTCCCTCACCTGCCGAGAGCCCGCAAGCCTTTCCAGAGGCCACCCTGTGTCTGCTGAAGGCAAAGCGGCCAGAAGGAAAGCCAAGCTCCCAAGCAGCCTCCAGCCTGCACACCTTGCACGCCAGGTCCTCCCGTGGCTGGGGGGAGCAGGTACTGCACTCCCTCAAGCTTTCCAAGGCAGAATATGGGATGAGAGGGGTGAGGTTGATTGTTTTCCGAGTTGCTTCTTGGCCCTGGTTCAATCCTAGTTTAAATGAGACACCTATATGATTACTCTGCACAATAACCAAGGCTGGGCTTGGCTCAGAGCATCCCATGGACAAGCTCAGTGGTACAGGAGAAAGCCAGCTGCTTATGGGCAATAAACCCCTGCCTGGAAGCACAGCTGCCTTTCCCTGCTTCACCTTCAGAGAAACTTTCTCATTAGAAGGAGAAGGCAGCCTTAGACTCTGTGCCATCACAGGAACTGGGGCTTTAAGGAAAAAAAACACCTTGCAACACCCATGCCACAATCAGATGAATTCTGATCCAAGCAGCAGTGAAGGATGGCTCTGTGGGATTTCAGATAAATAAAGGCACAAAGGCCAGTGAGATTGGACTGACACCTTTCAGTCTATGCTTTCCTGCCCCTACGCCTTGAATATCAAATCCTGCCTGTTGCCAGCAGCCCTGAATCCCAAAGCTCTGGAGAACGGGGTGGAAGGGACTGATTCCCAATTACAGGAGCTCACCAAAGCCTCTGCTCTTTATGGAGTGGGAATGCCAGAGCACAGGAAACCCTTCCTGAGGAATCTGCATTACCAAGGACCCCCACTGTGGTCCCAGGACACCACTGTCATCCAGCTCGTGAGCACGCAGGAATTGCAATCCCAAATAATAATGGGGTTTCAATAACCTGATGGCCCAGCTCCCTCCTGAGCTGCAGCATCGTCCCTGGACCGTATTCTCAATAAGGATCTGCTGTGAGTGTCAATAAGGCAAGAGATTACATCGTCTTCCAGAGAGAGAGTGCGGAAAAATCAGTTGGAGCAAAGAAAAGCTGCTTTAGAGTATGAGCTAAGCAGGGTCTGCAGGAACACGCTGCTTCCCCAGGGATCACTGAGCTGGAGGCCAGCACGGAATGAGAGAAATTCTGGGGGTTCAGTGCATCCTTCCTCTGCCTGGCTGGACTGGAAGGGGCCAGAAATGGAGCAGGGGGTGATAGAGAGAGGATCTCCTATGCCAGCACCTCCTAAGCTGCTCTTCTCGAGACATCAAACTCACTTCTCATCGGTGTGCGGTAGATGAGCACTTTTGTTAACAAAAATCACACACACTGCCTTCAAAAAGATCCCTTATCCAGGGCCCACAACTGCAGCAAAGTAACTGTGAACGTTGATAACTTTATCATCCAACAAGACACAGGTGAAACGCTTCTCTTGTGCCAATGATGCGCCGGAGAGACACAGAGCTGAGGCGGGACAAAGCTCCCGGCCGGCTGCTAGTCAAGGACGATAAATAGTGCCCAAAATCTGCCCCCAGTTCCTCTCAGCAGCCCTTGATCAAGCAGCACCCCACCAAATGATGAAAATCTCGCTCTGTTGTACCCATGCAAATCACAGGCGCCGCTGGAAATCGCCTGCATTAACAACTTATCGGTTGGGCCAATAAGGAATAAAAAGTATCGCATTATCTTGTCCACTTAACCATTAGAGCAGCTCAGAAGTGCATTCATCCACCTCCTACACTGCTCAGGCTTCCAGCTCTGCTCCTTGACGGCTGCTCTGCTGGACAGATGGATGCCAGACCCATCCTGGAGTGAACAGGCACAACACCGGCTCGGAAGCCTTTAGGGACAACCACCACGACGGCCCTGCGGTGAGCTCTGAGCATCATAACCCCATATTTACACCCAAAGGCAAAGGGATCTGGCTGCCTGTGGTTCTTTAAGGCCAGCCAGTGAAGGATACCATTATCCAGCCGGAATTCCACAGGGGAATTCAGGTAAGCAGACTGTAATTAACCGAGCTGGCACGCTGCCGCATCCGACAGATGTAGAAATGCACCTTGAAAGGAGGAAAAGGAGGAGGGAGAAAAGAGCTGGAGAGGAGTGATGGCTACTCAGGGTCCCTTCCCATGCATTCCAGGGGGATGAGGGCAGATACAGTGGGTGCATAGGAGTGGGTGACTGTGGCAGTGCTTTCCTCCTCCTCCCAGCTGATGGGCAGGAGCAAAATCCCCATGGGAATGCAGGCAGAGAGGCTCAAAAGCACTGATAGCAAGTCGGAGCTGGAATTAGGTTTGTCCAGCACCCTCGGGCAGGGCTGGCCAACAGCTCAGCACCCAGAGTGGGAAACAGGGAAATTCATGCTCCTCAGCTTAGCAGGCTCAAGCCACAGCTTTGCTGGCAGGCACAACGTGCCAGGCTTTCGGAAAGCAAGCAGAAAGCAGGATTTGTCTGCCTGACCTGCAGCCAAGCAGCTGTAATCCCCATCCAGCCCAGCCACCTCCCACGTCAGCCCCACTTCTCCACGGACCACTTCTAAGAAAGTTGCCCAAGCAAATGCCCGCCATGCACGGCCGGGATTCGTTCTGCTCTGGCCTCAAACAGCACCTGCCTTCAAACCCCACAGAGATGAACCTCTGCAGCACACCATGCCCTGAGGCAAGACCTTCAAACAGGAGCCTGGACAACATTGCCTGAGCATGGCAAGGGCAGAAGAGCAGCTCTGCCTCCTGTGCTGCCCCGCAGCACCCCGACCTCCATTGGCGAGGTGCGACTTTTTCCCTTTCTCTTCTTGCTTTGTTGGATAATTTGACTTTTCCCTGCTCTGCCTTGCAATCAGAGTGGCAGTGAATTACAGCAGGGGTGGCTCTGCTCCTTTCAGATGTCAGAGCCCGCGGTAATTGTGGCACCCATTTAAATTTATGTCAACAGGGGGAAGCCTTTGTGTGGCAGAGAGCTCACCCTGCCAGTGCCGAGCCCGGGACAGCCTGTGCTCCTCCTCCCTGGGGTCTTGCTCCCGGCTTCCCACCAGGAATGCGGCCAGCAAAGCTCCCTGTTGGAGGGGAACCTGGTCCTGCTCCAGGAGCCCACCCAAAATGCACAGCCACCCCATCCTGCTGCCTGCAGAGGCTCTCCAGACCCTCCACCATGGTTTCTCTCCACATCCCAAAATGCCTCAGCCCAGCATTTCAAGACACACGGAGGTTTGCCTCCACAGGGCTGTGCCAGGAGAGGGAAAGAAACCATCAGGAGAGCAGAAGTTACCCCAACTGCAGGAAATCTTTCTCTCCAGGTGGGAGCTTTGCCTATCTGCAGCAGGAATGGGACAAGGCACAGGACCAGGCTGTCCTGCAGGTGGGACATGCTCCAGTGCTTTGCCACAGCTGCTGTACTGAGCCCAAGGGCACCCAGCTGCTGGGATGGCTCTGATGGAGCTGCCAGCAGTTTGTTCTCCTGCAGGAGCAGGGCCCAGGCTGGGAAAAAGGGATCTGAAGCAACATGGTCCAAGAGTATCCCAGGAGATAACCTACCCCTCCCAGCTTCAAGCACAGTGACACACAGGAGGGGAATGAGTGCAGGAGGAGGATGAAGAGTCTTATTAGCATCCTTTGCATCCTTCCTGTGTGCAAGAGGAGGCAACCACCTCACTCCTGCTGGGAAGGTGGGTGGGGGAGAATGGGGAGAAGCAGCAGCAATCTCACAGGTCAGGCAGAGTTTCCAGGCACCCAAGTGTCACATTTGCTGTCACACTGCCTGCCCTTCCCCTGGCTCCTGCAGAGAGCTCCCATCCACATTGCAAATGGGCAGCTGGTTCTGAGGCACAGTGCAGTTTAAAAAAAAAAAAAAAACAAAAAGGAAAAAAACCCAAGTCTAAACCCAACGCCAAAAACAAACATTGCAGAAGACAGAACACATCAAATATTAAAGGAATCAAACTCCTCTTGTCAGCAAGGAGGACACAGAAACTGTTCCCAGATGTGGCAGGGCTGTCACCTTCTCTGATCAACTCGGCTTCAAACAGCTTGTCACAGGGATGTTTGTGCTTTCGGGGTCCCTAACCCCAGTGCCTCTCCCACCCCCAGCTCCCGAGGAGGGCTGGATCCTTCACTGGTGTAAATCTGCCTGGAGCTGCTGCCAAGAGCTTTCCTGACAGCTCACACAGGCTCAGGGCTGGCTTCACTGGTAGCAGCAAGTGCCACTCGCTGAAGGGGAAACTGGTGACAGATTCATGGAGGGGGACAATCCCAGAGACACCCGGTTTGGGCAGGACAGCTCATGGGCACAGCACTTTCCACCACTCTGGCACGGGAACACAGGGAGTGGGAGCAGAGCCCTGGGCTCTCCCTCCCTCCCCACGCTGTCCCTGGCACCTCTTGCTACAGCTGCAATGTCCTTGATAAGAGGTGGCACACCCTGGCCATAAACCAGCCTCCTTCTGCAAGGGACTGGAAAATGAGCTGTCTGGGACTGGTCCCAGTAGCTGGACCACTGCTCCAAGCACTCAATCTCACCTTCCCAGGGCAAATAGTAAATATCCCTCACCCAGCTGCCTGGAAAACAGGCACACACACAGGGAACTCTTCTGTCTGGACATGAGAGCCAGGCAGAGCCCTGCAGGCACACTGCTCCCAGCTCCCAGGGATGCCGACTCCATCCCAGGGTGATTTCCAGCAACACAGTTCTTTTCACAGTCTGGATTTGGCACCTCAGCATTTTGCATCACTGCCTGAGTTTTGACCTCTGAATCCGGGCTTTCTGAGCCCCTGAACTTCATCTTTGCTGGTGGATGATGCCAGGAATATTAAAAAACCCAACCCACAGCAGGCTTTGCAAGGTGGCCACGTGCCAGGTTCATCTGTTCCCAAACTTCCTCAAAGTTTCATGAAACCCCTCCCTCTCCCTGCAGCACACAATCTGCCTCCCCTTCCTTCCCAGTCCCTACCAAAGCCTTCTCCGACCTTCCCCCTCTGCAGCTGCTCCCTCCATGGCACAAAAGTGCCTGAGGGTGCAAAATAAAGTGGGACTGGATGGGATCCCTGTGGCTGTGCCTTGCCTCACCCCGTGGCTTCTGCCTGTGCCACAGCCTTTTATTCCAGCAGCAAATTGCCAGTGGCCCTGCGGTGTGGAGCAGGGATGAGCGTGGCCTTCCCATGGAAAAGCAGCTTTGCAGCCATTCCCCCAGGTCCCAATTCTCCAGGTCTCTCCATTTAGCAGCCACAAAAGGGACACTGGGGGACCCACGGCCCGGGGGCTCCTTCCAGCACTAATATTCAGTAACACCCCAGAATAAACACATGGAAGATCTGATGGTCCTCTGGGACTCCCTGGCAATGGGATCAAGCAGGGATCTCATCAGCCCAAGGATGCAGCGCCAGGATGGCTGACAAGGACAAGGAGAACCAGCTTTTCCCTGCCCCAACCCCAAGCCATGGGCTCTGTCAAGGTCAAATGAACAATTTTTCCAATGTCCAATGTCCTCACATCCCAAAACTGCTTTTCTGAGGAGACACCAACTCCAAGCAGCCGCTCTTGAAGGGAAACCCACCCACAGAACCAGCCTGGGATGTCCCTCCCTCCCTCCAAACCCCCTCATTTAACTTTTTCCAGAGCACAGAGCAAGCTGCTCTCCAATCAAGGGAGCTCTAATGTGGTAATGCCAGTAAACTGTAATTAATTTTCCCCTTAATTGATGCGTGGGAATATTCGGGACCCTCATTCTCCTGCTTTCCATTCCTTTATAAATATATGATTTGACAGGTTAATTTGAAAGTAAAAGTTCGGTTCTTTCCGGCAATCCAAGCAGAAGCCCCAGAACACAGCCTGCTGTCTCGCTACGTGAGGCGGAATGAAAAGGGTTGAAGTTGGGTTACAGTCGTCATCATCATCATCTTTTTAATTTCACTAATTTAATTTCTGCCCCCCCACCCTCACCCCCCCTTCTCGGAAGATAATAAAAGCTTCATTTCACAGTCCAGGAAATTTGGCAGCAAAAGGTGACAGACAGCCAAGGAAAGATGGGAAAGAAGGGTGACAACTCCTTCAAAGTTAAAAAGACGGTGCTCAGCAGCCCGGAGAAGGGCAGGGGAGGGCAGGCGGGACACTGAGGCATTAAAAAACATCTTTCCCGAGGTGGCAAAGTGAAATCAGGCAACGCTAATGACGGAGCTGGTGCCAGAGGGTGCAAAAGCTCCCTGTGCCTGCAGGTAAACACACCTGCGGCTCCCCTCCCTGCTGCTGCTGCAGGAGAGCTGGGTCACCTTCCAGGAGCTTTAATGAGTCTGTAGGCACTGTTTGGATGACATTAAGCTTTTTTGGCTTGGAACTCGTCACATCCAAGGCTGGTTCTTTTTTCTCTGTGGCCACCTCAGGGAGAGGACATGGCACTGCTCCCACCCAGCGCCCCAGGGCCCTTCCACACAAACGCAAACGGCTCCCGAGTCAGCACAGAAACAGCTCAACCACAATCACACAAAAGGTTTCAAAATCTTTCTCGACTCGTTCCTAATTAGAAAGGAAGCATCAAACCCGACCCCTTTTAATAGGAAGAAACAACCCCAGTTTGATATATTTAACCTTTTCTAATGAGAAGTTGCACTGAAACATCTCCTCTCCCATTTCCTGCACGAGCTCCAGCGCTGTTCCCCATCTGACAAGCTTCTCCCTGCCACATCCACGGGCTCCAGCCTGCAGGGCTGGCACTCAGTCAGTCTGGAAATGCCATCCCCATCCCCTGCATCCCTCAGAACCAGGGAACACAGGCGCCTCACCTCCCCACTCCCGTGAGGGTCACCATAAAAGTTCATGGAGCTGGGGGAAGAAAGGACCGAAGTCCTTTGGCCAAGGGAATTATAAAGGAGAAATATATGCAACTCTTAGATGAGGATGGCTGGCAGAGAGTTGAACTTCAATCCTGGCTGCTGAGGATTTTTACTGGAAGCAGATCTGGACCTAGCAAAGCATATGGGAATACTGTTCCTCCAGAATCAACACCAGCGCTGTCTCTCGCCAAGATGCCTTTTGGGGCTTAAGGGACTTTTTTGGTGGAAATCTGCAGGAAAACGTGATGGGGAAATGTGAAAAACTTGTCTGGATTTATGTCCCTATCCTGACAGAAGGATGCCCAAGCAGTACAGTTTGCAAAATCCCTGCTCCTCTTGCTGTTTTCTAACCACGTCTCTCCCTCTCAGTCACAAACTGCCCTTTTCATCCACGTAGCCAATTGCAGCAGCAAAACACCAACAAAAATCAAGCAACAACAAAGGCAGGCAGAGGGAAAGACAGGCCTTTCTTGTGCTTTTTGGAGTAATCCAGCCATTTGGTGGAGTTCCAGGAAACGAGACAAAACTATCAATTTGCAGTTCCAAGGGCAGCTGATCCAATCCCTGTCCATGTCTATCCCAAAAAAACCCATTCTGCCTAAATTCGGTGTGTGTGGGGGGAGGAAACTGCTCAGCCCCACTGCACCAGCGAGGAGATGGAAGTTTCCTGAGCCCTGCACAGGATCCAGCAGGGATCAGGTTTTCCCATCACAAGCATCTCCCTCTCCCTCCTGCCGTCTCTCATAAAGGCGAGAGATGTCAACTGACAATTTCTCAGAGAGGGGAAAAAAAATTAAAAAAAAAGAAGAAAAAAAAAAGAGGAAAAGAGAGTCTGTATCTACTTGAGGTTATATTTTTATTGCCAGCTGCGACTGTAACATTTGCTGTGATTACCAGATTAATCACCAGATTGCAAAGCCCATTAAATAAAATCAAGTCGGACAGTTGAGGTGTTCCAACAGCGATGTCTCTCGGAGCGTGTCCCAGTCTGCTTCTGCCTGTCCTTTCTCTCCCTGACACTCAGCTTGAGAAAAAGCTTCTATCCCAGCCAGGACAGCAGGGAAAACATCATCTCCTTTTCTCCTGAGGCAACAATCCATTGGGAAGGGACGGCACAGCTGTATCCCAGCATCACCAGCACCACCTCACCCCTGTCCAAGCTCTATTTCCCAGCCCTGCACATCATCAATTAGGGTGACGGACAGCACAAACAGGTGAAGATGTGTTTCACAACCCTCGGCTCAGGTCTCTGCAAATGAGGGCTGTAGATCTCCCCTTCTCCTAATGTCACCTGTCAAAGCCTCCCCTCTTCCCGGGAACAGGATCCCGCATCAAAGCACAGTTAAATGGGGTGTAAATGCCTCTTTCATGCACAGAAAATGGGCTGGTTGGCAGTAATAGGGGGAACTGTAAATGCTGTCAGCGGCTACATTTTGTTTATTGATTTACAGCGTGTAATGGGATGACTCGATTTGAATCATACACACAGGTGTCATGTCCCATTCATCGCCATCGGATTTAATAACAACAACACTGCGCCGCTGAGCTCGGCTCTCACACCAGCTCCTCAGGGTCCATTTGGATCCTAAATCCCTCGGGGTTCTGGGGACACCAGCAAAGCTGGAGTTAGGAGATGGGTAGCTGGGACCAGAGCTGGCCATCCCACACAGTCACAGAATCATGGAATGGTTTGGGTTGCAAGGGACCTTAAAGATCATGGCAGGGGGGGTGGAACTAAATGGTCTTTCAGGTCCTTTCCAACCCAAATCATTCTGTGGTTCCACGATCTAGTTCCAGCCCCACAGCCCTCTGTGATGCTCACTATAGCATGGGGGCAGTTTTTATGCTTGCTCTAGGTTTTTGGGCTCTGTAATTCCCTTCTAGGCATGAACAGATTAACTCATCCACCACCCTGAAACACCTTCCAAAATCACCCATCTCTGCTGGTACAGCACAGGAGTGCAAACTGCACAGCTCTTCCAGCCCTCCACCTCTGCAGAACCGTCCCAAAGCCCAGGAGCCCACAGCACTGAAGGAGGATGGAAAGGATGAAGCTCCTCATGTCTAAACTCTACCTGCACCATCCAAATCCCAGGCTGAGTTCACCCCAGCATGGCAAACCCAAGGGACTTCTCCCTTCTGCATCGCCTGTCTCTCAAACGACGCAGAGGAATTAAATCCCGTTGCTTAATTTCTGCAGCATCTGCCAGGCTTCCCCACACACCAAAAAAATAAAGAATCCAATCAAGAGCCTCTGAGCCTGTCACCCCAGTGGTTGTGATGCCAATTAGGAGAGAGTCAACCATTCAAATGGCCAAGGAAAACAAGGCAAATGACAAGTAATTTAAACCCTGCTGGGCACTCTCCGACCGAAGGCGGCTGCTGTGTCGCAGTGAGCTGCAGCACTAGCTAATTAGTAACTACTCAAAAGCCTGTAAATAGCCTTAAAAGATGTTCCAAGCACATACAGAAATGGGGTGTTAGGGTTTATCCCTGCTCCCATCACCTCAGAGTCCTAGAACGACCTTCACTGCTCTGATGGGGACATGAGGGTATGGCAAGCAAACCCCCGTGGCAGGGACAAGACTGACACATCCCATGTTCTCAGACTGCAGATATCCCTTCCCACAACCAAACCTCCAAAGCAAACCACAGGTGCCTCTACAGAAGGAGCAGGGTCACTCCCAGTAACACAACTCCACACCCAAGCCCCAAGATCCTCCCTTCCACTGCTCCCTTCCTCACCAAGCGAGTGGAGACAGCCCAGGACGGCATCACCTCCATTTCTGCAGGTCACGCTTCCCCTCCAAATACCATCACTCGGAGCAATGAAGCTGTCACATTTTGTATTTTTAGTTTTTCAAACCTTATATTTCATTTCACCGCCAGCTGCTGAAAAGGACGAGCAAAAGGCCGGAGCAGGGAGCAAAAAATCAATACGCTGCAGGAAGACAGAGGATCTGTTTCTGTTCTTCGTCTCTGATGCCGGGTGCCCAGGGAACATCACTGCAAACGAGGCTGTGGGCTACTGCCCTTCTGCTGAAGCCAAGTCCTCCAGTTCCCCACCCCAGACATCACACAGAGGGACACTCACTGCCAGGGAAGGGGCTGGCTCTTTGCAAAATGCTTTTCCTACATGGAAGAAGCTGAATGAATCCTATGTGGACAGCAGGCAAAAAAAGACAGCTCTCAGGTAGGGAGCACCATGCTCGTTTCTCTCCAAATCCCTGTCCTCACCTGCCCCACAGACCCTCTATATTCTTCCCCAGGCTCTTCCTCCTCTAACTCACCCCACACAAACTACATGTTCATATTTTCCACACTGTCCATGGGATTTCCCTTCCCTGCTCATCAGTGACCACACGCCAGCTTTCTGCTCTGAGCTTGTCCACTGCCAAAGCACTCAATTTTCACCCAGTCCCTTTATCTTCTCCTGTTCGTTCCTCAGGGGGGTGAGGTCCCCAGAAATACCTCTGAAGCCACCCTGGCACCACGTTCCCTCAAGCTGCTCTGTGACTGCAAAGGATGAGGAGCTGCTGGTGCTCAGCCCCTTCATGCTCTGATGACCTGCTGCCTTGTACAGCATGTGAACGTATTGGACACATCCAGACAAATCACTGCTCCCCTCGACAGCCACGACAAGGAAGCCAGTAGCTACAGGAGCTCTCAGAGTGAAAGGGAAAGGAAGGCATTCGGATCCCAGGCAGGAGAAACATCTCTCAGAAGATAAACCAGCCTCACTCACAAGCCAAGCCAACCCAAAGGGGTTGGAAAGACCTTTCAGGTCACAGGAAGGAGCAAATAGGGCTGTTCTTGGTGGTGCTGAGTAGGCAGAGGATGAACAAGGTGCAGGACCAAGGCTCCCTCCTGTTCTGGGCATTGCTATTTCAGAAGCTATGTGATATATCTAAAGCACCTCGAATTGAGCTGATACAGCAGTTGAATAGGTGAAATCCTGAAGACCAGCAGGATGTGATGGCTGGTATTAGCCCAGCTGGTAACACCATCCATCCCTCCATCCATCCACTCCTTCCACAGGGGCCCCTTCCCAGCAGTAGCCTCCCCATAAATCAGGGGGTGAGGGATAAGCATGGAGCATCAGAACTGCAGAAGCAGCAGCACTGCAGTCATAAATCAGGACCTAATTCAATCTTGTGAGATGCCTCGTTTGATTAATTTATGTCAGCACTTTCTGCTCACCAGCAGTCCCTCCCTGCATCGCCCTCTGCCTCCTGCTCTCCTCTGCAGTCCCATGCTGGACAAGCCATGGGAAGGATGGCCAAGAGGGACACAGCCAGGCTCCAGCAGAGCAGATCTCCATGGGACTTGACCCAGCCTGATCTCCTGTCCTTGGCTGAAGCCCTTGGATGTGGTGGTTTCATCCATCTCCACCCCGGAGCAGTGGATGGCAGGGCCACCAACATCTTCAGGACATGGACCTGTTTGATGGAAGGCAATTTCCTAATACCAACATTGCCTCTGATCCTGATCTCTTCCCATGTATCACCCCCACTGACAGCATCCAGCATCACCACAGCAAGAAAAGCCTTCAAAATGGGGTGGGGGGGGGGTGTAACAGGGTTGAGGGTGGTTTTCCCTGATGGAAAACCAAATGCCTGTTCCAACCTTAAAATAAAGATGGACTTCATTGAAAACCCAGATGCTGCATCTGAGCCACAGTGTCCTGAGGGAAAGAAATTACTGAACTAAATGAACACAGAGCAAGGAAATAAAATAATACCCATGCTAGCTGTCCCTGCTGAATCTCCCAGTAATGAGAGTCTGATCAAGTGCTGCATAAATTAACTGGTATCTCAAGACAAGAGGGTGTAAGAGCAACATCCACACTGACCCCAGCAGCCTCAGCCTTGCCTGGAAATTGTACACCCGGAGAGCACATTACACATCCCAAACTTCTCCCTGCACCACTCATTTATTTAGGAAGGAGGTAGGAGACAGCAAGAGTGGTACTTGGGCCATCTGTTTGAGCTCTCTCCCTGCACAAAAATTAGCAAGAGCCTGCAAGAAGCAACGGCACATGTTTAATTCAGCCCTGCAGAGTGCTGGAGTCATATTTTGGGCTTGGCCTCCTCCATAATGAGGGTTTAAATAAATCACCAGGTCAGAGGTGAAGAGACACCAGACACTGATGCACAGGGACTGCATCCTTTTCTGGCAAGCAATGGGCACTGCTCTTGCTCTCCATGAGCCTTCTCTCTGCCAAAGCCCAGGGCCAGGAGTTAACACAGGCACTCCAACAGCTTAACCTGGTGCAGCTGGGTGAGCAAAGGGAGCTTGGATAAAGCTATCCTGAGATGCATTGCCTTGTTTCAGAGCAGCCAAATCCTGGTGCCAATCAGTGCCAGGTCCTGGGCTGGAGGACTCAGCCTTACCACTCCCCAGGGACTGGCAGGAGTTTGCTGGGGCACTGGAAGTTCAAGCTGCCCTGACACCACAGCGGCAGAAAACAGGCTGTTAAAAACCTGCTGAACCCCAGGAGTTCTGGGCAGCTCCCTCCAAGTGCCAGAAGGCTGCAAACCACAGGGGCTGCAGGCTGACATGCTGCCCAAGCAGCTCCATGCTGGCACCTCCCAGCTTGTGTGATGGAGAAGGTGGCAAAGATGGTTTGGTGGCTCGGGGACAGCTGTGCCTGCTGGGTCTTTGTGTTCAGGAAAAAAAACCCTGTGGTTTCACCCACATGCTCCATTCCTCAACACAGCCATGAGAGGCCCAGCTAAGGACACTGTGCCAGGCTGCTGTCAGCCCAAAAGCCCAAAGATGCTCATGGACCTTCACTAAACAGGCACCAGTGGGATGGAGGGAGAAGTTCTTACATCTCTCCTCCTCCCCTACCAGAGAGTTTGACCACACAAAGCACATTTAAATGCTGGCTCTGTATTGGACTGCCAGCCTGGGTGTAGTCTCGTCTTGTAGCAGTCCCAGTGGAAGTCTCACATCATATCAATACGATAAATGGAGAAGCTCCAACTTTATTGAGTATTACACTGGTTTTTATACAGTTTAGTAACTGTTGAATATTCAAATACTTAGTCTGTTATTGGTTACATATACAAAACACACACTGTTCACACAACTATTATTGGTCAATTACATCATCTTATTTTTTACATTCCTCTATGTCTTTTATCTATCTACTCCCATACACTCTAGCAGGCCTAGCTCATCCTCCCAACTGCAGGTGCTCGTTTGTTTCACTCCGCAGTTGTTCACTCCTTGTATTTTCCCAAAACACTCTATCTGTGAGACTCCACATATTCCCACAGCTGATCAACTCCCGCCTAAACCTAAAAGGTTTCTATTTCTCCCTACACCTGGGGACAAAGCTGTGTGAGCAGCTGTACCACCCCACCTGCCTTCCTCAGCCTTCACCCACTCCAGAAGATGGGGGTTAAAAGGAAGGAGACAATCCTAGGGGGAAACTCTGCCCTTCTCTTCTCACCCCCAGCTCAAAGCGAAAACCAGCCTTGTTCTTGGTGCTCTGGTCCCACACACTCCTGCTTCAACCTCTTCCCTCTTCACCTCTGCTCTCGCCAGCTTTAACCCTCTCCTTCTGCACATCATCCTGGGAGTCAGCTCCCACCGGCCCCCCATGGTGAGGCAGCTCCGCCGCCTTTCTCCGAGCTCCCCGCTGGCTCCTCTTCAGATGAGACTCCACTCTCCCGCTATGTATTCCCAGCAGCAGCAACTTACAAGGTTTGGAGCGATTTCAGAACATCTTCACTGACAATTTTCTCAAAGGCCAGTCTTCAAACGGCGACAAACCTGCCTTGATCTTCCCCGCGGAGCAGCGGGAGACGGACTGAGCCTGTCCTCTTAATTGGTGTTACTCTCCCATTATTTCCAGGCCGGTAGAAATCCTGCAGACTCCTTTTCTGGCTGGTGGGCAGAATGGGATTTCCTCGGGACTTAGCAGAGAGCAGAACTCCAAGTCAGTGATATCTCAGTACGTAACTCCCCGGGGAAGGGATGTGAAGCCAAAGGCTTACAGGAGCTGTCATTTCACGCCTGCCTTTCTGCCCTCCGCACAGAGCCTTCATCCAGATTGGGAATGCCACCCAGTACTCGAGCCAGAGACAGGTCTATCGCACCCAAACCAGGTCAGGGCACGCTCTAAGACTAAGGTAATTTCTCAGCAGCACAATTGGCTTTCATATATATTATTCAAATGTCAGTCTCAGTTACAAGCTGTCCGAGTTGCCACAGTGGATAACGCCGTGCCTGCTGGGAATCACAGCTGCAGTGTCCCCATCACTTCCAGGCTTGCACATCAGTAAGCTGGATGCACCAGGCAGGAGCTCAAGGCTCAGGGGTCTGCTTGCTTCCCACTGCAAAGAAATCCCTCCAAATTCGAGCAAAATTGCAGGCAAGGACAATCCCTTCTGTTACCAAACCATTAAGACAGAGTTATGTCCACACAGGCAGCAAGGACAAGATGGAAGTGGTTTTCCAAACATTGCTTTATTTATACTGAAGGTTCAGCCAAGTTAGAGAAAGACCTGTTTATTTTAAATCAACATAATATTTATGACAGATCACAAAAGATTATGGGCCAGAACCTCAGCCAGTGTAAGTCAGCACAGCACTTGACCCAGCTGACAACTCAGTTCTGGCTGTTGGCTTTTAAAACTCTATTTTTCTTCAGCTCCATGGCTTCTGCCAGCCAAGTTTGGGCAAGAAAAGCCCATATATGGGGAGAGGCAGAGACCTTTCACATGGTCAGGACTGTAGGACAGTCTCCATAAGTGAGAAGGAGGAATATTTAAGAAGTCCTGGCCTGGCAGGGTCTGGGGGCACATGGACCAGCAGAAAAGAAAGAAAATTCAAAGAGTCATTGATGCACCAGACCAGAAAATCTTCCCTTTGTGAACCCTGCCATCCCCACAGAGTTCAAGGATGGGAAGTGGGAGTGCAGGTCCACTTGACTCCCCATTTCTGGTGGAGCCCGAGCATCCCATTTAAAGCAGCTCTGATTTCATAACCACGTGCCAAGGATGCACAGACACTGCCTACAGGCACCAGGACAACACAGCACCTGATTTATTATGTTGGCTTGGGTGTTTTTTTAGATTTCCCAGGGTTTAGCAGGCTTTGCAGCCCTCTGCTGTCCCCCCATCGCCCCACCCGCGCTGAGCTGCCTCCCCCAGGATTTCGGAGGCTGGCTGCAAGGCAGAGCGGAGCTTCTGCAGCTTAGTCTCAACAATCCCCAGACTTGCTGATGTTGTTCCTGCGCCTCCTGTTGCTTCTGTGCCCTTGAGACGAGGAATTTTGATGAGGTCCACCCAATCATCCTCACGTAACCCTAAGTGCCGCTAATCAGACGCGCAGCGAAGAGCAATTAGAGCAGGATGCTTCACTTCAACAGACCTGTTACTGTGCATCAGCCAACAGCTCTCCACAAAAAGGCCCCGTGATGGATAACAACTCCGTATTACTTATTAAACACCTAATACGGCTTTAACGGTTCTGTTTACTGAAGAGTGTTAATCTTAATGAAAACAATATTTGAGGCAGACTGGCAAGGATAATTCTCTACCCTTTTATCCAGGGATCTCAGAATGCGGGAACAGTAATTGATCCTCACAGCATCTCTGCGGGTATTACACCTTTTTAGAAGGGTAAACAGAGGCAGGGAGAGGTTAAATGGTTTATACAAAGTGCATTTGCTTCTCTGAGAGTGTTGGTAATGCAGTCCCCGAGCCCTCGGGAAACCCACGGAAGCATGTCTCTAACAGGAGAGGGCCGTGGCTTTTTATCCCACTTGCCTCTGACAAGGCTGGTTTGAGCTGTGTGATGACAGAGGAGCAGAAATAGGGTTTCCCAGCAATTAGAGATGGAGGAGGCCCATGAGGAAGCTCGTTGCTGTATTAGAAGAGACGAAAACGCAGCAGGGATCTAAACCCTCATGCTTTGGCACACAAGTCAGTCACCAACTGACCGAGATCTGCAGGCAAAAACCCTTCCCAGGCAAGTGATCACATTAGGTTCTGGGCACCTTCCTCTGAAGTCTCTGGTACTGGGAGCCATCAGGTGCACCCAGCTGAACCAGTATCCCAGTGCTCAGGGCTACCAGAGCAGTCGGGTACCCCTGAGCATCAGCTCCTTCCCAATGCTGACAGGGAGGGAGGGAGGAGGGCTGGAACTCCCTTAGCCCAGAAAAATCATTTTGCTCTCCTTCACAGCCTTTTCAGCCCTGTCAAACCAGGAGAGGGTGTAGGAGAGGAGGAGGCACAACAGTGTTTAGGAAACACTGCCCTGTGGCACATTTGCCAAGTAATTTTCCAGCTCTAAGAGTTCACAGGCTGCCTCTGGAGTGAAAGAGATGTCAAGGTTCATAATGTTTTCCTATTCTTCAAGAGAAATACTTTTTTACCAACCCAGAGCCTTCTCTATGTACTACTTAGGTCCATCTCATAAAATTCATAAATCTTTCCCAAAATATCCCCAGCCAGAAAAGCCCAGGTTAATTTCAATTCTAAGCAAAGGACAGACCCTTAATGACAAGCTCTCCATAACAAATGCACTCAGGCATCAATCTATCTATGAAGTGGCAGAAAACACCTTAAGAGGAGGAAAAGAGACACAGAGAGCCAGAGCTGGATCACCAATTTCATTAGGACAAACACCATCCAGACACCTTCATATTTGCGTGAGATTATTTGATTTCTCCCAGCACTGAAAGGTCTTTTATTGCACACCAACAGCACCATAACAACCACCCTGGAATGGGAAGGAGAGCCATTTAAATTAATATTGCTCCTGAGCTCCTTTCCCTGTCTCAGTGGGGACCCTCTCTATATATCTATATACCTGTATCTCCATGTATTAGCATATATGCACATATATATACATTTATGTGTGTGTGTGTGTGTATATATATATATATGCCCAGTTCTTCAGTAGGGATTTAATTTCAAGAAGGTATTCTCCTGGCATCTCAGCAGATGCATATTTAAAAGTCCTTTATCTGCTTTAGTGAGACTCTTGTCCCCAGGGCCACAAGCACGTCCACGCAAAACAACAGAAAAACCCCAAACCCAGCATTTAAAATGGGTGCATGGAGAGGCAGGTCTGGCAAATCTGGACATTTCCAACATCAGTATCTTGCGAGATGGAGACTGAAACAAATTGTTCTTACCCCAGAGTAATTTCACAAGATTTTATCCACACAGCAAAGTCACTTTCCACCGCCGAAAACGATTTTCTGCCATGCCTGCAGATATCACCAGAGCACTCTCAGCTACTGCAAGTCTTGCAACTTCAGAGGGGAATTGTGGATATGCAAGTCACGTCCATCTGGATTTAGCTACCACAGCCTGGGAAACGCATCCTCTTACAGCCACAGAGCTGACAACCTGTTAGCATCATGTATTAGCCTGATCCCGGGTGGGATCTAACCTGCTGCAGCTCAGGGGTCTATCAGCTGGGAGAGACAGGGGAAGGCAGAGACAGGAGCTCAGGGATGGACACTCAGCAGGAACAAGGGAGAACAAGCAGCAGAGTATTCACAGATGTGTTAATGACATTGCAGCTCGCTCTCATCTGCTGGTCCTGAGGATAAACCCACACCACTGTCAGTTCAGGCAGCCTCACCGAGACATGAACTCCCATCCCTGCCTTCTCTAATGCAGCAGGAAGTGTAAATAAGTGCTTTCCAGGCAGTTTGGGCTTGTTTACACGCAGTTCCTGTACGAGCTGTACTGGCTCAGCAAGAAACAGCCCGATCCCACGGATGGAGTAATTCTGCCATAAAGGCGCTGCGTCAGGGGCAGCTTGTTTGCACATGCACAGAGAAACATGCCAGGCAGCCCTGCCTGCAGGCAGCACTGAGGGCTATCTATCGTTAGGGAGTCCAGGAATGAGCCTGGGCGACCTCCAGTGGGAAAAGAGCAGGTACCTATCGCTGAGGTTCGCAGCCCCAGGGGATACCCAACAGCGCAGTCTCAGGGAGGAACCCTACTTTTCCTCACCCCTTGCTGCAATACAAAGCTCCCAGGCCCTTCCAAAGCCCCTTCCTGGTATGATGCTGGCATCCACATCCCTCTCCCTGCCCAGCACAGAGGCTGCATCCCCCCTCTTCCCTCTGCACACGCTCCCCCGTCCCTCAGCCTGCGGCAGCATCCCTCCCTTGTAGGTATTTTGCTGGGGAACTTGTAGGGCTTGTCTGGCTAATGAAAAGCTGCTTTGGATCCCCCTTTGGGCTTTTCAGAAAGGATTAGCAAGGTTTCTCCAAAGCAGACACAGCAAGACAGTGTGTTTCTCTGAATACATCAGGGACTTCTCCGGCGCTGGGCTTTGGCAGGGGCTAAGTGTGGTTGTCTCACGAGTTGTCTCCTTGCTCAGATATACAAATAGGAAGGTGCTGTCAGGCATTGATATTGGGCTGCTCGGGCTTTACCTCTCTGGGGTGCTGCAAAAACCCAGCCTGGGCTAATAGCAAGTGAAAGCTGTTACCTGCTGACAGCTCTGCCAAGGTCTGGCCAGGCAGGCTCAAAACAATGTGGGCTGCAGAGACGCTTCCCTGCAGAACATGCTGACACTTGCATTGCTGACACCTAGGCAGGCAGGCCTGGCAGGGAGGGCAGCAGAGCCCAAATAATCCATTGCACTCCACAGAGCCACCAGCTCAGCCTCCTACACGTCCCCGTGGGCCACCCACTGCTGATGCTTAGGGAATAGAAACTCTGGTTTAAAGTGCCATCTCCTTGACCTCCCAGACAGCATCCACAGCCTTTTGCTCAAACTCTGCCACAAAACAAAGTGATTTGCTCATGATTTAAGCAGCAAAGCCATGGCAGAGGTGGGGGCAAGGCTGACTCCCATCTCCACAATCTCTTCAAGACACCAGCTCTTTAGAGGACAACAGCAGAGTCCTAAAACTGGTGCCATAAACACTGATCCTCTTTGCCCCACACAGCCTCAGAGCTGACTTGTGTTTCTGATTTGGAGTAACTGGGGCAAGCAATTAGCTGTCTCAACAACCCTTGCGGGAAGCTGCTGTTGGCAGGGGTAATTGAATGTTATCCCAGCAAAACAAGGGGAACAAGATGTGATAGCCATATCATCTCAAAATAGGCTACACACAGGCCATTCATCCCTCTCTCTGGGGGCCTGGCTTTGTTTGAGCAAGATTATGAACTCCCCTTCAGAAGAGCTTCATCATTTCCACATATTTCCCATTGGCCATGGGCAGGCAGGATCAATAAAGATATAATCCGAGAGACAGCTGCAAACACAAAAGTTCCTAATGAATTCCTGACCAGCCAGCCGGCCCAAACACGCATCCCGTCAGCTGGGAATTTCTGCAAAGCCACCGCTCCTTCACGCTTAAAATTTCCCTGTGGAGGGCAGGACCAGAGGCGAGATAGTGTCAGGTGGCTCCCAGTCCATCTCGGAGTCCGGCGTTATCCCTGGAGTAATTACTCCTCCAGACATCACCACCTCCGACCAGGGCAGAGAGAGGAGGCAGAGCAAGGCATATTTGAAGAAAGGACTATGGAAATGGCCTGGAAGTGTGGCTCCAGGGACAGAAAGTTGATGTGTCTATAACAAGGATGAGTCAGTAGCACAGATCATTCGCTCCAGCCAAGCTGTATCACTGCTGCCACCTTGGCTTTCCCCTTCTTCCTCTGCCTGAGTCCTCCTTCTAAATGCAATTTAGCATCTCTAAAAGTACATACTGACCCACCATCTGAACAAGTTTGCTATGGATGTAGCAAGGAAAAAATGTACACGTGGATTTATGCGTTCTTAAATTGTACTGGACAATCTGACAGCTCTACTGCAGGTAAAAGTTGCACTAAAGGGGATAACTAGAGCTTTATTTCATGAGTGCATCCTCTGTTGGGCCACAACATCCCACAGCTACTAATAAGTTAAAAGCCAGTCAGCCCAAATTCACTGTTTTTTTCTGGCAAAACATATTTACTGGTTGTTTTCCATGTTTTAGTAAAATCTTTTTTGGAAAAACACATAACAAAACTTTCTAAGTCATCTGAGGAAACTCAGGTATTAAATTCCCATTTAAACAGAGCACACACCCAATCTCCTGGTGGGTTTGTAAACTCCAGTTAAACTGTCCTGACTTTGCAGTAAACTGCTGCTCCCCCAGAGAACCCAGTGGATCCACTGCCACCATTTAGGCGAGAAACTCCTCTAAGAGATAGAGATCTGTCGTTTTCAAAAGCTAAAGGAACAAGATGCTTATCCCAGCTTCCCAGAAGTCATTTTTTTGTACATGCAGAACTGCAGATATTTCTATCTATGAACAGCCCCACTCCCTCACTCACATCCACAACAGCCAAAGATAGGGAACTCTTCCCTTCTGGGGTAGTGGTGCCACATCTGGTTTACAAAACGTCCTTAATGTACTCCTAAACAGCAGCTTCAGTCAAGAAATTGGTCCACTTGGTAGCAGATTGATATACAATACATCTGCATAAATATAGAGAGAGACAGTACAATTACAGGGGTCTGCCAGGAGCAAGAATAAGTACAGGGGAATTCGAGTAAAGCCCTGCAGCTAAAGGTCCAAAGATCTTTCATTTTACTTATCGTGAGCCTCTCCAGACAGCGTTAGTTCAAGGCAGGGCAGAGAAAAATGGAAGAGGTCTCTCATTTTCCCGTGTAAGACAGAGGTTAAGCAGCGCACACATGGCCTCCAGCCCACTGGCAAACCTGGGGTTGTGGCCAAAGACAAGAGTTTGCGGCTCACTGTACCCACTTGCTGCTTTCCAAGCCCTCCCTTGACCCACCAGCCAAGCTCAGAGTCAAGTCTTGGAGAGTAAATTCTCCACTTGATAGAGGTAATTTGAATGCCCCAGTGACTCAGATCATAGAGCAGGCTCTGCTACCACTCCCGCTTCCCCAAAAGTTTACAAATGATGTTCCTGATGGCAATGGATCACTGGAATCAATAAGTGCTCTGCTGCAGTTTGTATTGAGCTAATAAAAACACTCAGCACCGGGCGCCGGCCCTGCTTGCAAACACTTGGCTCTGATTGACTCCGGCAGCTCCTGCTTAAACAGGGCTCGGATTAGGAGAGAGGGAGGTCACGTCAGCACAGGCACCGAGGTCCTGAGGCTGCTGTGCCAGCTTCAAACCAAAGGGCCAGGGAGAAGATCAATGCTAAAATAGCAGGAATTATCTGCTGTTTCCTACACCATCCCTCCCAGGCTCCCTGCGAACTTCATTAACACTTATTTGCTGAGGTAGGTGATGGATTTCCCAGCTCTGGGCATCACTCCTCCCTGCAGTAAGGAAGTGGAGCCTTTCAGAGATCTGCCATGGGCCCTTTATAGGTACATGATGAGAAGGATTGAAGTGGCAGGCCGGGACGCTTTGAAATCAAACACCTTCTCTTCTATTCTAGGTGTTGCTGTGATTTTTTTGAATGGCCACAGTGTGCCTGCAGCGAGAGCTCGTGTACCTTGCAGTACTCAATTTAGCTGTATGAATAGGATTAATTACTGAGCGATTAAATGACTTGCTCAAAGTCAAAACGAATACAGTGGCAGCGCCAGAAAAGCAGCCCAGCGGTCCTGGCTCCTGGTCCTTCACACCTGACATCAGATCTCACCATTCCAGCGATATTTAGTGACTTAATTGCACACGAGCATCAGTCTCCTCGCCCTGGGTTTCGAGGCTCAAGCAAAGCAGGTCCCCAAGTATCCAAAGCAAGAGGAGGCTCCTCTGGTTGAAAGGCTGCTCTGTCATCAGCTCCTCTCCAAAGTTAGCTGTCAAGAGCATCTGGGCTTTTGGCTGGATCGCTCCCTGATATATGAGAAGCGTGTTGAACATGTGCTGCCTGCAGTTGGTACAAGGTTCTTTGTCAACCCAAGCATTGCTTAAGTGCCCATAATAGGGAACAGGTTGCCCAACAGTTCCTCCTCCCCGATATTGATTATGGGGATATAATACTCCACCGAGCAGCAGCAGCTGTCTTTCACCGGCTGGATATTACGCGTAATAAAGCACTGCAAGTTCCTTCTCTCGAGCAGTTATTACTCGATGCACCACAACGGCTCCTGCAAACAAGCTGTGCTGGCTCAGCCTCGCCGCAGGCAGCCCCAGCTTCAAACCTGCACACAGCAGGGCCATCCAGTCCAGCATCCTGGATAATCCCCGTGGAGTCGGGGGAATGTTCAGGAAGCTGTATGAAGGAGTCTATCCATGCAAATGGACAAAATTCGCTCGTCCTCATCTTTATGGTAACAACAGACAATGTCAGCTCTGCATCAGCAGTGTCACAGCAACTGCATCGATTCCTGTGTTACATGAGACTGGCACCCCATCCACTGCCCTATAAAATCTTAATGCCCACCACACTCTCACCTCTGTTTGACTTAAGCCCTTGATTTTGGTCCTACAAACACAGATGGAAAAACAAAGCGGAGGTTTCAGTGTGGGTTCCCTCCTGCGTTACTCCAACAAGCTCCTTCTCCTCACAACACACACCACATGTATTATAGCAACAGCTGGAACGGGAGGCTTTTGTGCCAAGTTCAATACACACACAGAGGAACAAAATCTTTTACCAGAGCTGCCTGCAATCAGAGGAAAAGAGTGAGCAAAATGATGTGCTGCTGGGGAAGAGAGAAGCAGCCTGGAAAGCCATTTGCTGAAGGTCACACAGTCAGGGCTGCGACAGAGCAGGGCTGAGTCCTGTGTCCCAAGTCAATTCCTCAGCCACACCACTTTATAGATCCCATAAATATTTGCTTTTACATCTTTTTGTATTCCTTCCCATGGGCAGCAAGGCAATGTTCCATGGCCCCAATGGGCCCTCCCAAAATTCCCCCCTGGCAGGGAATGGCTCTGGCTGCACAACACTGAGACCTTGAAGCAAATGAAACCAAGAAGCTCTGAAAGGAAACACTTGTGGCACCTTTAACCACCCCTGCTGCTGCAAGTTTTAGCAACAAATGGTTTCCACAATAAAGATGATCTCTCTCGGGAAGCCAAACAAAGCTGGTCGAGGAGCTGGAGTCTCCCAGGGGAAGGCTCCTGCATTCCCACACCTCCGTCTACATGTACAGAACCCGTCCCAAGTACTCCACATCCCTATATTTGTCCCTGGATGAAACCACAGCTCGTTTTGCCAGGCTGTCACTCACCAAGTTGCTCATTACAGGGAAATGAACTCTGTTCTCGAGCGTCCGGGGGACAGAGAGTAATTGGGTTCTGCGCAGCCTTTTCACTTAATTTACTCAAGTTGTATTTATTTCTTACAGAATTAGGTTTTACCAGCTGATGGACAAGGCATCAGAGAAAGGCAGAGGCAAACGGGTGGGATAATAAACTTGGAGAGAGAAAAATGATGTCTCTGTGTCTCTCCTTTTTTCTTTCTCTCGCTGTCTCAGTCATCTCTGCCACTCTTTCATCCTTTTATAAGGAACATGGAGGACTGCTGCTAAAAAGCTCTACTTCATCACCATGGGGCTTTGTAAAGGTAACCTTGTTATCTAAGTTCATCCCAATATGGAAAAAAGGATATTTAGTGTGGGTTAAAACACGCCAGCAGAACAATCTGCTGAGTTTAATGAAATGAAAACATTTGCAAGAACCTATTGATTGTGTTGACATTTTCAGTGAAAAATTATCAAAATGTTATTTTTGATAAGGTTGAAGTACTTCATTTCAACATATTATAATTATATCTGATATCCTTATGGAGAGAAATTCTGAATATAATATAAAAGTCAGAAGAAATTGCCTCGGCTTGCCAGAATGAATCACGCTAACTAATACCAGAAGACTTTCTCATGCTGACACTCGGGGCAAAGCAAGACCCTAAAAGCAAGAAACCCACCCCTGCCTCCTGATTTTAAAACCTCTTCCAGCAGCACCATCCTGCTCTACAGAAAGGCAGAAGGAGGGGAACGTCGTGGGGTGACTAATTAAACCCATTATCTCAGCCCCAGCAGGCAGGGATGAGCTTTGATGGGCTGAACATCAGCACCTCGCATCTCCCACGGCCACAACACCCCTGTGTGCATCACCCTGCGATGTTAAATCCCTTCTCTGACTCGAAATGGGATCTGAAGGGCAGCCCCCAGGAAACCTGGTGGCACCACCTCCCTGGTTTGCTCCGAGAAAGGGCACGGGATGGCACAGGGGGCAAGAAGCAGAGGAAGAGCACACAGGGCTTCGCCTCACCCTGTGGCACCATAAATTATGCAGCTGTCTTCATCCATTATTCAGCATAATTTATTTTGAACATTTAGATCAGCAGTTTGTGTGAGGGGAAAAAAAAAAAAAAAGGCAGAAGTGGAGGGGAAAGGTGGGGGGGGAAATAGGGAATTAAGTGAAGGAGAGAGGGAAGCGCCGGAGCGGAAGGTCCAGTCATTAATCAAAGACAGGCAGGGAGATGACAGGATGAGAAGGAGCAGCTGGAAAGCCACTTAAATAATAACAGGAGCTGCAATTCCCCCGGCCTTTGAGGAGTGGAGGGTGAATGGAAAGCCCTGTGCACACACTGTTTTAAGGCTATTAACAGCTTGAGCCCCCATTCCTCCCAAACCCAGAGCCCCTTGCACGCCCAGCACAGCAGAGCTGCAAGAGCAAGATGGATCAGCAAGGACCTTCTCCCTGTTTGCAACACCTCCAGCCATCCAGAGGATGCTTTCCTCCAAAAACAGCCCTACCAGGGGAGGACCCCACGCCACATCAGCCCCCCTGAGCTCACCAGCCAGCCCAGCTTTCTGAATTACCAACGCTTTCTAATACAGAAGTTTCACTGTATATTGGCATATTACTCCACAAGTAATAAATTGAAGGGAATAACAACTTGCCCAGCAGACACAGCCCAAGCTTGAGAATGGTGAATTCAATGAATAAATTGCTTCCATGAATTATTCACTCAAATCTAACACACTCAAGAGCAGCTGTCCCAAAACCATGGTGTTAGCAGCAGCTCCAAGGTACATGGGGGCACGAGGGGAAACTGTGGCCAAGCTTGGCCAAGATATCACCATGAAATAACCCTTACTGCAAATAGGAGGTGCCCTTGGTTTGCAAAGGTCTCCCTCCCTCTGCCAAGGAACCAGCAGGTTCCCTTGCAGGCACCTTCTTCTGCATCTCAAGGGGTTTTTTGGTCACTCATTCCAATCCTCTGGAGAGCAAGGAGCTCATCCAATGGTGCTGCAAGATCCTCAGACAACAGCAAGTGGTGGATTCAGGTTAGGGTTGCTTGAAAAAAATCCCAGGCAGTTGCAGGACCATTTACAGAGGAAATGGAGGTTACTCTCTGGAAGAAATTAATAAAAGTGGCAGTTTGTGCCTTTCAGTTGTGTAGGGAACCATTGGCTTGATCCAGGAAGAGCCAGTTTTGTTTGCAGCTGGAAGGAAAATGCTTCTGTTCTGGAATTACCCGAGGTGCTCACTGAAAACCAAAACACCCACAAATTCCTTTCCCATCACCAGACATGCTGGGAACACACTGAAAAGCAGATGATTCACGCGGTAACCGCTCACATCCCGAGTGGGCACAGCGGGACTGTGTCCCAGCCAGGCACTCCAGGACCACCACTGAGGCTCAGTGTGAGTCAGGCCAGCCCTGGGGAAGCCACCAGGGCTGCTGAACAGAAGGCAATTTACTCCATGCACGCCCCTCCGCTCCCGTTTTTCCGGGCCAGAGCCCTGGAAAGGCAACGCGCAGGATGGGGAAGGGACCGGCAGGCTCCAAGAGCAAACAGCGAAACGACGGGGGGAAGGCTCCAAGTTTTGATGGCTCCACAGCTGCTCTGCTGTCAGGATTGGCACCTCTGGAGCACGAGAGCAACGACCTGAGCACGGAACATTCCCGTGCCAGGGCTGCAGCTCCTCTCCCGACAGCACTTCGCTTCCCAGCTTTTCAAAGCTGACGAGAGAGAGGGGAGGCAAAGTGGGAAACGAGGGCGCTGGACCACTTTGTGCACCCCACCAAGATGGGCCACTGACAGGACCACCCCACCAGGACGGGCCACTGATGAGACCCAGCTGGAGACACTGATGTCCTGGAGCAACTCATCACAGTGCCTGCCCAGGAAGGGCACTGGCCTGCAGGTTTAGCCATTTTTCAAGTTGTCACCGCTGCTGTCACAAAGAGTTACAAGGTCTCCTTCTCCCCCAGTAACCCCCAGAGGAGATGCTGCTGATGGTGTTTCCCTGGACAGGCACATTACAGCTGCAAAACCAGCTACCTTCAGGGCAGGCACAGCACGGAGCCCCGTCAGCACTCGGGGTTTAAATCCTGCACTCCAAATCGCCCTCATTCCTCTCACCCTGACAGTCTGTTTGTCACTGCTCCCTCTGCAATGACACATCCTTCAACCCCTCACCTCACCTACTCCTTACTCCTCTTCTCCTCAGTTCCCGGGAAACTCAATACAATCTAAGCTGACTTTCAAAGTTTTAATGGGACCAGATGGTTCCATAAAATATAAATGCAGTGATAAAAATACCAACAGACCTCCCAGCGATTAACTTTGGATCTACCCTGACTGGGAAGGATTCAGCTGAGCTCTGCTGAAGCGGCAACTTTGCTGCCTTCCTCTTGCAGATGGGTCCATAAACTCTCTCTGTGCCTTTCATCTGTCTCAGGACCAATGCCAGAGGTCTCTCCACCTCTTTATGGCCCTCCAGCCCCTTCTGAAGGTCTGCCCTGCCAGCCAGCTGATGGGGCATCCAGTTCCTCTTCAAAGAGATGTTACAAAGGGAGAAAAGCCATAAGTGGTTTCTCATGAAGGCCAAGTTTCCAAATGCTTTAATTTCCTGCAGCAGACTATTTTGGGCAACACAGAATCGAGGAGATCCTTTCACATCACTTAAAAATATCAAGAAACTTTCATAGATTGAAAACTAAATGAAGGCTAAAATTATCACCCAATTTCACTCAGTAATTTTGCTGGCATGGAAATGATCACTCCTTGCTTTCCTAGTGAACAGATAATTCCAGACTTCAAAGGCTTATTTCAGCAGTAAGTAAACTTGTTAAATTAGGGGTTTGAAAGTTGCAATAAACTCTCCAGATGAA